>CM028345.1:12276532-12651532 GCA_016618105.1 Dendrobium huoshanense | reverse complement strand
CCACTCTACCAGGGGTGTTATCCCCAAGTGTCAATTTGCCTCCATTCCTAGCTTCCAGTTATATAAATTAATTTACATCTCTAGTCATATATTTTGAACATTCACTGTCCAAGTACCAAATTCTCTCATGAGGGTTTATATGAGAGTGTTTCTACAAAATTGTTATATATTATACTTGGGAACCTAAATAAATTTGGGCTCTCCTCTTAACAGTGATAATCCAAATGAATGTTTCATATGCTATGACTGAACCATCTTAGGTCTCTACACTAAATGTATTCTATTATAAATTATGTAGGTGTGGAAAATATGCCCCAACATGCTGCACGAACAACATTTAAAACTAGGAAAAAGATTTACCAATTATTGTGAGGTATAATATCTTTTCCTAGGTTTTTAAACTTCTATGATTTTGGTTGGGATTGCAAAAGTATTAAAATGTGGGAGAAGAATTATTTACCCTAAAAGCTATTAATTTTATTTCAAGAAAATATGTTTGTACTTTCCAAAATTGAATTTTAAATCTTAAAATCATGTTCCCTTCAATCATATTCATCTATTAATTCTTTAAAACAATTTTCAAGCTCAATATAATATGTTTTCAATAGTTTTTTCAACTTATTCAAATCATTAAATTAATCTAGAAAAGATATATGATTGCTATCTATGTATTAATAAGCATTCCTAAGATTTCATGCTCTTTTTATAAATTCAAATACCTGATACTATGGTTAGCATGCAATTTTTTAAGTTTCCTAAATGAATTATGAATCATCTCATAAACATCAAATAATTCAACATAGGATAGGACACATGCCTCCTCTTAATTTGAATGATCATGTTTATCAATCATTATGTATAAATTTGTAACCCCCTCTTCGGCTTCTATTTTTTGAAGAGTCTGAAACTAAGTCAGCCCAAAAAGCTCTTTGAATTAGTTTATTATCCTTTTTAACATTTATTTTCTCCTGAACATTCTTTTTGTTAAGATTAGAATTGAGATTTGGGCACTAAGTCTTTATATTTCCAAGCTTTCTGCATTCATAATGAATGACTTCATTAAAAACTTTTGGATTTTTATTGAACTTATTTTTGTTCCAATACTAACATCATTGTTGCTTTCTCTTAAGAAAACTTTTGAATTACTTAGTCATAAATGAAATATCTTCTTCATCTTTAGGAATTGATTGATCACAATCTAAATCATCAACTTTCAAAGTTATATTTCTCACTTTCCTTTTTTTACATGCATCAATCTATCTGTGATTCACTCCTTTCTCATAAACAATAAGTGATCCAAGAAGATTTTTAATTGAATATACATTTAGATCTTTAGACTCAGTTACAGAAATTATCTTTGCATCATAAGTAGTAGGTAAACAATATAAAATTATATTAAATTTTTTTGAATTTGTAATTTTTCTACATAAAGCATGCAATGAGGTAACAATATGAGTAAACTTTCTTTACATATAAAAAATTACTTATTTGGTTTCAAGTGAAATAGTTCATAGTCTAGAAATAAAATATTCAACCAAGCTTATTTTACCTCATTTATTCTTTCACAAGTTATGCAAAGTCTTTTCGATTTTGGCTTGGCTTTTGTTCCTTTGTGCCTTTCGTTTGAGTTTTTCTTGCATTTTTCCTTCATCTATCCCCCCCCCCCCCCAAATGGGTCTTCTCGTTCTTTTAAGGATGTGGTTTTGGGGTCTGCCTCATCCGCTCCTAAGCTTCATTTTGTGCATTCGTCTCTTAAAGGATGTCTGGCGCTTTTGTTTGATGACATTGTTGTGTCACAACTAGCTGCTTTGTTTGCCCTAACCCTTGTTAGTAAATTTTTGCTGTGACGCTTGAATCTGGATGTGATTCAAAAAATTTTATTGAGCTTGAAATTGACTGGAACTTTACATGTCGGTTTGTTAGATCTGACACATATTGCAATTTCATTGGATGAATAATCTTGATTATAGTCATATTTTTCTCAGAGGTCTTACTATATATAAGGGTGTCAAATGCATCTCCTCAAGTGGACGCCTAACTTTGATGTTAGGGAAGAATCACCCATAGTTCTAATTTGGCTTTCATTTCTTAATTATAGATTGCATTTCTTCAACTCGCAAATTCTTTTTGGCCTTGCTTCAATCTTTGGAAGACCATTACAAACTGATCAGACTATTTCATCTATAACTCGCCCATCCTTAGCTAGCGTTCTTGTGGAACTTGATGTTTCGAAGAAGCACCCGGGTAAGGAGTGGTTAGGTTCTGAGCTTAATGGGTATTTTCAAAAAGTGAAGTTTAAGAATTTACCAATTTTTTGTTTGTATTGTAAAATGCATGGGCATGGTTTTAAAGAATGTTTTATGCTGCATCCCCATCTTCAACAAGAAAAATCTATTTCAAAACAATCTCAACCTAAGGATGATAATGAAATTTTGCAATCTTTAGAGATGGAAGGAATTAATGCTAAGTCTGATGATGAGCAATTAAATGTGGTTGATGTTTCAGGAAATGCTTAGACCAACTCGCCCCCTGTAATGAATATGGCCATTTTTGAGAATCCTCTTATCGGTCAGCCTAAACATACTACTACATTGCCTCCATCAAATAGTGGTGTTTATATTTTGGTTAATCTTGGGTTAAATGATTCTTATTCTCTAAATAACACTACTTTTGCTTTACATATTATAAATTGTGATTTGAATACTAATAAATCTGTTCATGTTGATGAAGTTAGCTGCTCTATTCTCAATCAGGAAGATCTTACTATTAATGGATGTGCTAATATTAACTGTAAGGTCGGCCCTAATGAAAGGTTTTAGTGGAAACAGAAAATGCTGATATTTCCTTATCTAATGAGGTGATTGATTGTGAAGAAGTTTTGCAGGAAGGTGAGCTTCCTCATTTGGGTGAGGGCAAGGATATTGACTCTAAGTCCCCTTCTTCTTCCCATTTTGATTTTGATGCTTTTACTGATTATAAGGATTTACAATTTTTTGCAAAATGTTTTGCTAAAGATGACAGTGATTTAAGCTTTGTAAAAGCTCAAGGTAAATGTGGAAGGAAAAGTAAAAACCTTGTTTTATAATTAGGTAGAAATACTAGTTCACAATCTACTCATTATGTTGTGTTCTTATATTTAAATCCATTATTTGGAATGTTAGGGGTATTGTGTGTGTTTCATCTCATTTGCGGGTTAAAAATCTTCTCCGTATTCATGATATTTCTATTTTAGTTTTACTTGAACCACTTGTTAATGTCTCAAATTTATCTACTACTACTAGATTTCTTGGTTTTAATAATGCTACATCTAATTGTGCTAATAAGATTTAGGTTTTTTTAAAATATCAAGTTAAAATTAATGTTCTTGGTAATTTCACTCAAGTTTTGCATTGTAATATTAAAGTTTCTAATGTTAAGTGTTGTGCTTCTTTCATTTACGGCTTCCTCTCATGGTAATAAAAAAATTATTTGGGAGCAATTAACTGATTTTCATAACATGTGTCGTAGCCCATGGTTGGTTGGAGGTGATTTTAATACCATATCTAATCCCTCTGAGCAGTCTTGGGGATGTATTTTTAATTTTCATTATATGGATGATTTTAATGATATGATTAGGGATTGCAATCTCATTGACATTGGTTTTTTTGGTAACCAGTTCACTTGGAATAGAGGTTGGTTATGGAAAAGGTTGGATCGCATTTTACTTAATGATTAATGGATTAATTCATTTAGCTGCATTTCTGTTGAGCTTCTTAGTCGTATTCTTTTTTAGCACTCCCCTTTACTGCTTGCTCTTAATATTAGACAGGTTAATGCTTTTCCTTAATTCTATTTTCATAATATGTTGCTTCAGTGTGATTCCTTTTTTAGTGTTGTTCAAGAAAATTGGAAAGAAGATTTGCATCCTGATAATTCTATTATGGGTATGAATAGGCTTTGGTTTAAATTGAAAAGACTCAAGTATCTTTTAAATTAGTGAAACCACAATGTTTTTAAAAATAGTTTTACTAATATTTTATGTACTAAAGAGATGGTCAATTCTATTGAAATGGATTGTCAGAACTCTCCTTCTAATGCGAATTTTGTTTCTCTTAGAGAGAGTAAGGCTAATATGTTTAAACTTCATGCCCAAGAAGAAACCTATTGGAAACAAAAGGCTATTGCTAAGCATCTTTTAGAAGGGGATAGTAATACCAAATACTTTGATGCCTTGGTTAATAGGAAACTTGCTTTGAACTCGATTCATAAAATTACTCGTGATGATGGTATTGTTTTTTAGGAGGCTGAGGAAATTGCCATGTCAGCGGTTAACCATTTGATGCCTTGGATATTTGTAAGTCTTAATATTAGTTGGCAATTCATCTATAAGATATTAATTTATTTGGCTTTAATTTCTCTTTTATTAATCTCATTAGAAATTGAATTGAAGGTTCTTTTTTCTCTTTGATTATTAATGGTAAGAGCCGTGGTTTCCTTAAATCGTCACATGGCTTAAGGTAAGGTGACCCTATGTCTTAAGGTAAGGTGACCCTATGTCCCCTGCTCTGTTTATTATTATTATTGATTATGTTTTTAGATGCATTGCTTTTTTTTTTTTTTTGAGAAAATGCAAATAGCAATAATTTTATTAAAAGAAAACTAGGTACAAATAAATTCCTCCTTCAAAAGTTCAAAGAAAGAAGGAGGAATACTACTATCATTCAGATCCTTCCAAAACAAATCTGAATGAAGAGCAAAGTTAGCAAACATATCAGCTAACTTATTACAACCTCTACTAGCAAAATAAAAAATAACTTGTTTAAAATCTCTAAGAAAATCTAAATCCTTTGGGTTTAGAAATTCTTCTAAAAAAGAATTATTATGAAAAGCCCTTTGAAAGAGAAGGATAAAATTATGATTATCACCTTCAGTCATGATTCCTTTAGCATCAAGCATCCAATCTTGAACATACTTTCTTTATGATAGAATAGAAAGTATTTCCACTTGAGCAATATCCCAGTGATTAATGTTGAAACCAAATGCTCCATAGAATCTTCCCTTGTCATCTAGGAAGACACCGCCTACACCTGCTACATAATTACTGGATAAGGAAGCATCCACGTTGCATTTAATCCAGCCAGGAGGTGAAGGAAGCCAAGTTTTCATGAACAGCACTGAGTGCTGATTAGCTTCCCAGTTATCCCAAACTGGATTGTCACGAAAAGAATCAACTGCATACTCCAATGCATTAGCTGCCAAGAAGGAAAAGCTATCTTCATTACCACCATGCGTGAATTTGTTTCTGCTTTTCCAACAGCAAAAAATCACTGAGCAATATAGATTCCAAATTATAGGATTTTGCACCGACAGTTTCCTTAATGCATTTATACAGTCTTCAAACGAATTGAAATACGGAAATAAAAAATTCCACATATTCAACTTACTACAGACATCCTTGATGATATTACACTTAACAGCAACATGTTCCATGTCTTTCACATTTTGACACCTTCTCGGACAATTGTCATCTTCAATTAAACCTCTATGATGAAGAAAACTTCTAGTAGGTAAAGCATTGCTACATAGCCTCCACCAAAATAATTCAACTTGTGGTATAAGTTTGAGCTTCTTTGTCCAAATCCAGTCTAGAGTATCCACTTCTTGTTGTCTATTTATTTCAAATGCAAGTGCAGCCACGGACATACCCGAGCATTTAGGAACGAATTCCAAACAATCACAATCAATATTAGAGTATATGGAAACATTTCTGATTAACTGAATAAGCTGCAACCCAAAATATCTTTTTAAGATATCAACATTCCAATCCCTATTTTTTATAAAAGCTGAAAGATTTCCATTGAGACGATCCGTGGTAGATAAAAAAGTAGGCCACTTATTTAGACTTTTATCCAAAATCCAAATATCATTCATAATATCCACATCGTGTCCATTACAAATCTTCCATCTTAAAAGAGGATACAGAAATTTTGCTCCATTTAAAATAATTCACCATGAAGATGTTGAATAACATCTATTTCCACCACCCCAAAGATCATTCCCATATTTTGCAGAAAAAGTCCTATTCAATAGGGAAGATGGATTTGGAATAAAATTAAGAGCCAACTTGGCTCTTAAGCGACCAATTCTATCCAGCACCGATTACACCCCTCTACCACCTTTGCTTTTTGGTTTGCATAAAACATCCAAAGCAACAAAATGAATACCAAAGCTCCCATCTCTTTTATTCCATAAAAAATTTATGTACATCCTATCTATCTCTTTTAGAATACTTAAAGGAACCATAGTAGAGTAGCTACAAAAATGGGCAAGGAAAGGAAAAAAGCATTTAACAAAACAAATTTCCCAGCTAGAGAAATAAATTTGCTTCCCCACAAATTCAATTGGGAAACGGCCTTGTTAATTAAATAATTGAAGTCCGACTTGACAAGCCTTCTTAAAGCAATCTTAGTGCCAAGAAAATCCAGTTCTTTCTTCACTTTAAAATTCAGCAATCTAGACATTTTTTTAGTAGAACTTTTAGACATGTATTTACTATATAGCAAAGAAGACTTTCCTGTGTTAATAACTTGCCCAGTCCACAAGCAATAATTCTTAAAGATTGTTGAAATTATCTTCACGCTCAACATATTTGCCTCTAAAAATATAATTAAGTCATCTGCAAACATGAGGTGAGATATCAAAGGAGTATTTGGAGAGATTCTTATCCCTATATTGCACCCTTTCCTAGAGTATTCTTCAAAAAGTAATTGGGAGCACATTATATTTAGATGCATTGTTTACATGTTAGAAAACCAACCCAATTTGTATTTTTACACTAAGGGTGGCTTTTCTATATCTTATATGTGTTTTGCTGATAACTTTATCATTTTTATGAATGCTTCACAAAATAATACAAAGAAACTTATGGATTTTTTCACTATTTACATTTTATCAGTGGTTTATCATTAAATAATCATAATTGCACTTTCCTGGTTCCTAATAATTTGAAGGCTAATCGTATATGGGCTATTAAAGATCAAACTAGTTCATGCATGGTCATTTACCTATTAAGTATCTTGGCATACCTTTATATAAACGTAGAAAGTGATCATTTTTATTTGATGAATTAATTACTTCTATTCAGAATAAATTGCAATCTTGGGATTCTACATTTTTGAGCTTTGGGGGTAGGCTTACACTTATTAGAAGTGTGCTCTCTACGTGCCCTGTCTACTCTTTTCAAACCTAACTTCCTACTAATCTGGTGTGCAAAATCAATGACATTTTCCTTAACAAGTTTTTTTGAAAAGGAGCTTGTAGTAACAATAAGATTATTTGGGCTTCTTGGGACAATTGTTATGGGGTGCGTGAAGAAGGTGGTCTTGGTTCTAAAGCATGGTTGGTTTGGCCCATGATTTCTCTTACAAGCTTTTGTTTACATTCCACGCCAATCTGTCTTTGTGGGATAAATTTATGTCTTGTAAGTATTGTTTGTGGAAGCTTCTCTCTATGTGTGCTTTAAAAATTGGTGATTCTAAAGTTTGGAAGAGAATATGCAAGGTTAAGTGGGAGGTGGAGCCTCATCTATTTTGGGGACTAGGAGGTGGCAACATCTTCTTTTGGTTAGATCAATGATTAAATTCTTGCTCTATTGACTCCCTTATTAATTCTACTTCTAATTCTGTGGTTAAGGTTAATAATTTTATTAATGATAACTACTGGGATTATGATAAGCTTTTTGATGTTCTCCCTGATTGTATTACTTAAAAGATTATTACTCTTCTTATAGTTTTGATTCTAATGATATGCTTTAATGCAATTTGTCTAAGGATGGTTTGTTTAGATTAAGAAAAGCTTGGCATTCTTTTAGACCTATGAAAGAGGTTAACTTCATTTTTTCTAAGATTTAGCACAAAAGTATCCTTTCAACTATTTTTACCTTTATTTGGACAGTTTTACATTATTTTATTCCTGCATATGACATTTTAATTAAAAGAGGTTTCATTTTTCCATCAAAATGCCAATGTTGTTTCCACCTTTAAAATATGCATCATGTTTTTGTGTATGGGTCTATAGCTATTAAAACTAGGTGTTATTTTGATGATATATTTAAGTTAAACATTTCTAAGGTTAATATGTCCATTTATGCCCTTCTTAACGCTTGGTTTGAGAATCCTATTGGGTATATTAGAAATGTTACCTCCTCCCTTATTTTATGGTTCCTGTGGTTGGTAAGGAACAACTATTTGTTTAATGGTGTTAAAATGGACTCTTTAAGGGTTATTAATAATGTTAAGGACAAATTGCTAAGATTGTTTTTGTTAATTTAATTTCTATGAAATGTTTCAAGAATTGCTTTAATGTGGCTCTGGATTTAGGTATATGTTTGAAGTTCCCTTTGCTTCCTACTACCTCTCATATGATTTATTGGGTTGCAACCCATGACCCCGAGTTTGAGATTTTGATGATGCCAAATAATAATTGTTTTGAAATAACTTTTCATTAGATATTATTTAATTTGCTATTGTCCTTGAGTACTAACATTTCAGGAAGATCACAAGTGACTCAGGACGAAAGGAAGACTCAAGAACGGGTAGATTAAGAGTATGAGAAAGATATTGTATTTTTCTATTTAGTGTATTTTTATTTTCTTGAGTCTGGCCACAAAATGCATAAGAGTATGAGCAACCATGCACACACACAGGGGGAGAGTTTGTTTTTAAATGTAATAGAATTTCTTCTCTGTAGATCATACTGTACGATTTTAATTCGTACCATACGATCCGAGCTATGTGGATGATTCTGTGAAAAGATCGTACTGTATGAATATATTCGTACTGTACGATATGTTCAGATCCAAAAACCCTAGCCGTAGTTTAGTTTAAGTAAGTGATTTTGCATCGTTCATACTGTACGAACATTTTCGTTCTGTACGATTTATTTTAAATACTTACTTAAATTAACCCGTGATTAGAGCATGAAATCCAAGCCTAATTATATTTTGAACATCGTACTGTACGAACAAGATTGTACCATACGATGAACACAAACGAAGTGCGATCGTCCCGAATATCGTCCTGGACGATCTCTTGATTTTTGTCTCATCGTACTGTACGATAGTAATCGTTCCATACGATGAATAGAGATGACATTTGATTGTCCAGACCATCGTCCTGTACGAATTGTATTTTGTTGATCGTATCGTACGATATTATATCGTACATTACGAATCTTTTTTTAACTGTTCGTACATCTTCGTACCAGGATAAAGTCTGTTTATGAAGATCGTATTGTACGATGTTGAATCGTACTTTACAAACAATAACGGCTACTTTTGAAATCGAGGGATTTTGGAGCCTGTTTTAGGTGTTAATCTCATCTTTTTTCAGTAAGAATTACAGAGAGGGAGAATAGGGTGAGAGAGGGATTCCAAAGGGAGAGAGATCTTGAGAAGTTCTTTAGGGTTTTGAGAGTGGAAGGTGAAGGTGAGCGTTGTGAGGGAGAAGAGGTGTGAGGGAGATCACACGGTTGCTCCAAACTTGCTGCATCTTATTCCTCCTGTGGCCCTAGTGGAATTTGTGGGAGGATCTCCAAGGGAAAGGCTCTTCTACATCCGTGACCTTGAGGTACTTTGCGTTCTCCAGGAGGGAGAAAAAGGAGAAGGTTCTCTGCCATCGCCAGGAGGGTGAAACAAAGTTTGGCACTCCTCCACGCCATGTTAGTGAAAGGGAGTATTGTAAAGGCTTCTCCGCCTTGCCAAGGGGGGCTAAAGGAGAGCTATTGCTTGTAGTGAAATCCCGGAGTGGAGGACTCCGGGTAGTGGACGTAGGTCATTGTTTGACCAAACCACTATAAAAATCTTTGTGTGTTTTTTCCTTATCTTCATTTACTTTTACTTGCACTTAATTTTTCATAATTATTGCGTGGTGAAATTTTTGAAAGATAATTTGTTTAAGTTTTTGTTGTCAAATTTCAAAAATAACAAAAAGATTAGAACTCCTGCTTAGGGTTACATTTTATTGAGAAAAAGTTTTTCACAATTCACCTCCCCTCTTGTCATTTAATGATTTCAATTGGTATCAGAGCTTATTTTTGAAAAATAGTGTTTTAGAAATCCTTGAAAAAAAAACGATCATGTCGAATTTTGGTAATCGTAACACTGCGGAGGGTTATTCAATAACTTGTCCACCACTTTTTGATAACATTCCGTTTGATTTCTAGAAAATTAGAATATCTACATTTTTGCAATCTATAGATTACCGCATGTGGATGTTAGTAATTGATGGATATGTTACACCGTTTAAAACTATTAATGGTTTGAAAACTCTTGTACCTTTTAATGAATGGAGCAATGAGGATAGGGATTTAGCCCAACTGAATGCTAAGTGCTTAAACTGCTTTTTTTATGCATTGAAATCTGAGGACTATATGAGAGTATCTACCTATATTTCTGGTAAGGAGATTTGGGATAGACTGTGCATTACATATGAAGGAACAAACGAAGTAAAATAGTCTAGGCTTAACATTCTACTGCATGATTATGAATTATTCCGTATGAAACCTAGCGAAACAATTTCTGACATGTACACTAGGTTCACCCAAATTATGACATCCTTGCATGCATTAGGTAAAGAAATTTCAAATTCTGAGAAAGTGAATAAAATTCTTAAATGCTTACCTAGTTCCTATGATACTAAGATAACTGCTATCACTGAGTACAAATACCATAATGTTTATTCTATTGATAACCTCCTTGGGTCACTCATTGCATACGAGCAAGGAGTGAGCCAAAAGGCAAAGTGATGTAGGTGAAAAGAAAAGGAGCGGACGGTGGCATTAAAAGCTAGCAACTCAGAAAGTTAAAGCTCTGCAAGAAAGGAAGAGGATGAGATAGCACTGATGACCTGACAGTTCAAAAATTTCCTGAAAAGAAAACAGAAGTGTCATCAGAACAGCTGGAACAAAGGTATGAGCACAAGGTCCAATAAGGTTTCATCTAATACAATCTGTTTTGAATGCAGGAGCCAGTGTTAGAATAGTTGCTATTTGAATGATTTATATTTGTGCAACTTATGTAATTTTGATGATTCCAAACATTATTGTTCAAATGTATAGTTATCTCCTAACAATTTTAGAAGATTTGCATTTTTCTCTTGTGTGTACTAACATTTCAGGAAAATCTGACTTCAGACTATGATAACTTCAAATCAAATTCAACATGAGATATTTTGTTTACTTGAAGTTTGCATTTTTTGTTTGAATTAATTTTGAAAGGGAGTGAATGTAATTGAGTGAATAAAAAATATACACACACACATAAGGAGATCATAAGATTTTATACTGATTGTACTGGACGATATCCTATCGTACGGGACGATCGGACAGTTATCACCTATAGGGCACATGGAACGAATAGGAACTTGCTCGGAAAAAATTTTTCTAAGTCCTATTCGTCCAGGACGAAATTTATTATCGTCCCGGACGATGGGTTCTCTGTAAAATTTTCGTCCAGATGAATTTTATCATCGTACGAGGCGACCGATCCTCTGGAAAATTTTCGTACATACGAAATTAAATATCGTACCGGACGATCTGGTCTCTGGAAAATTTTTGTCCAAACGAAAACAAATTATCGTCCGTGGCGATTGGTTCTCTGAAATATTTTCGTCCAGAGGAAATAAATATTCGTCCAGGACGATCGAGTCTCTGGAAATTTTTCGTCCAGACGACCATATTTTCGTCCAAACGATTAACCGACTTAGAACAATTTTCAGCAGTTTCTAGAATCGGCCTTGTAATAACCGTTCGTACTGGACAAACCTAGTTCGTACAGGACGATCATCTGTACGAAGTCATTTCGTACACATATACAAATTGGGTCGTTTCAGATTGTTTAAGTAAAATCGTCCAGGATGATCCAGGATCGTACAGGACGATCCACTGCGTACAGAATTGGAAACTTGCAGTTTTTGGGCGGTTTTTCTTGTCTTTTACATAAATAGTCCAAATTAGACTGCCACCCAATCTTTTTGTCATTTGATCTTCGTGCCTCTTGAGAGAATAGCAAAGGAGAGAGTGGAAGAGAGCATTCAAAGGAGGATTCCTACCACTAGAGCGAGAAGGCTTTACTTGGATTACTAAAGTAAGAGTCTCTACTTGTGAAATTGGATTTCTTCACTTTTTTCTTTCTTCCTTCTAGATTCTTGTAAGAATATCAATCAAGGAGATCCGGTTCTCTGCCGACACTTGGAGAGTGTGAACAGCCGAAGGGTTTTCTGCCTACACTTGGAGAGTGTGAACAGCGGAAAGGTTCTCTGCCTACACTTGGAGAGTGTGAACAGCCGTAGGGTTCTCTGCCCACACTAGGAGAGTGTAAAAGGACGACGGTTCTTTGCCAACACTGTAGTTTGTGTAAAAGGATGACGGTTCTCTGCCGCACCGGGTGGTGGTGAAAAGAGTGTGTTGTAAAGGCTTCTCCGCCTTGCTGTGGGTGCTAAAGGAGAGTCACTATTGATTTTAGTGCAATACTCAGATGGTGCCTCTGAGGAGTGGATGTAGGTCTGGTTATAGACCGAACCACTATAAATCTGGTGTCATTTACTTTATTGCTTTTACATTTCCAAACTTTAAATTTCAGTTTAAACAACTCTATGGTTGAAAAACATTTTTCTACAAACTTTAAAAGAAAATTTTATTTCGGTTCAACTTTATCATTAAGAGGGTTTAAAATTTTTAAAACTACCAATTCACCCCCCTCTTGGTAGCCGTGGGACATTTACTTAGGCTTAACAACCTAATTACTGGACTCAACAAGTGGTATCAGAGCATAGTTTTAAAATCATAAGTTTGAACTACTTTTTGATTAACGTAGATGGCTACATTTGGAAACCGAAACACACCTGAGGGTTACTGTATCACTAGACCTCCACTGTTTGACAATATTCCTTTTAATTTTTGGAAAACACGCATGTCTACTTTCTTACAGTCACTTGATTAACGCATGTGGATGCTAGTTCAGGAAGGTTACTCAAAACCAACTAGATTAGTTGATGGAATTAGGGTAGAAACACCCTATACAGATTGGACTATTGAAGAACGTGACTTAGCACAATTAAATGCGAAATGTTTAAATAGTTTCTTTTGTGCTTTAAAATCTGAAGACTACATGCGAGTTTCCACTTGTAAAAGCGGAAAAGACATATGAAATAGACTTTGTATAACTTATGAAGGGACAAATGAGGTTAAGCAATCAAGACTCAATATCTTGTTACATGACTACGAATTATTTCGCATGAAACCTAATGAATCTATATCTGACATATACACAAGATTCACTCAAATTGTCACCTCTTTGCATGCACTTGGTAGGGAATTAACTAATGCTGAAATGGTTAATAAGATTCTTCGTTGTTTACCTAATGCATACGATGCTAAAATTATTGCAATTATAGAGTCTAAAGATCTGAACATTTATTCCATTGACAATCTTCTTGGTTCACTCATTGCTTACGAGCAAGGAGTAAGTCAAAGAAAGATTGATGCAGGTGAACCAAGAAAGGACAAAAATATTGCACTAAATGTGGAAGAGTCAGAAAGTGAACACTTACAACCTGAGGATGAAGACGATATTGCACAGATGACTAGACAATTCAGAAGCTTTTTAAAGAGGAAGCAGAAGAGACGCCAGCAATGGAATAGAGGTAAGTATAACAGAAATGGCAAGGTTTCTAATGAAGTGATTTGTTATGAATGCAGGAAACCAGGTCATATAAAGACTGATTGTCCAAAACTCAAATCCACTCCTAGCAAGGAGAAGGTAGAGGAGAAACCAATGGTAAAGAAGGGCAAGAAGAAGTTTCAAAAGGCTTTTTGGGCGGACTCAGCTTCAGACTCAACTGAGACTGAATAAGAAGAAGAAGTCACCAACCTTTGCTTGATGGCAGATAATGCTAAACAATCAGATCAAGAAGAGGTATACTCTCACATAAGACCTCGTGAGAGTATATGGTACCTGGACAGCGGATGTTTAAAGCACATGACTGTAAATACTGCTCAATTCACAACGCTGGAAATCAGGAGTGGAGGAAAGGTTACACTTGGAGATAATACCACAAAGAAAGTGTTTGGATCAGGTATGATTGAAAATTTGAAAAATTTTCATAGACAATGTTTTATTAGTTGAAGGCTTAAAACATAATTTGCTTAGCATAAGTCAGCTATGTGATAAGGGCTATAATGTAAAATTTTTACCTACTAGCTGCATAATTAGCCTAAATGGGAAAATTATTTTAAATGGAAAAAGGGTAAACAATGTCTACATGCTAGATTTGAATTGTATTCAATCTCCTACTGCTTTTTGTTTGAAAACTGTTTCTGATGAATCATGGCTTTGGCATAGGAGACTTTGTCATTCTAGTATGAAAAATCTTAGAAGAATTACCCAAAAGAATTTTGTGAGAGGAATACCTAAACTAGACTTTACCAAGGACCATCTATGTGATGCATGTCAATTAGGAAAACAAGTGAAGTCCTCTTTTAAGTCCAATAAAGATCTTACAACCAGTAAACCTTTAGAAATTCTTCACATGGATCTTTTTGGACCTGTAAGCACTGTAAGTCTAGGAGGAAAGGTATATGGATTTGTTATAGTAGATGATTTTTCAAGATTCATCTGGGTTAAATTTCTTTTTCATAAGAGTGAATCATTTGAGGAATTCAGAAATTTTTCAACTTGGATACAAAGAAAACTAGGATGTGAAATAATTTCTATACAAAGTGATCATGGAGGAGAATTTGAAAATGAAAGATTTGAAGATTTCTGTAAAGAAAAGGGGATTGATCACAATTTTTCTGCACCTAGAACTCCTCAAAAAATTGGAGTAGTTGAAAGAAAGAACAGAACATTAATAGAAGCCGCCCGAGCAATGTTAGCAGAATACTCACTTCCTAGATATTTTTGGGCTGAGGCGGTTAGCACTGCATGCTATGTTCTGAATAGGGTGAATTTGAGATCAAATTTGAATAAAACACCCTATGAGTTGCTAAAAGGTAGAACACCAAATTTGTCTCATTTGCATGTATTTGGTTGCAAGGTGTTCATACATAATAATGGAAAATCTGCCTTAGGAAAATTTGATCCAAAATCAGATGAAGGAATTTTTGTTGGATATTCAAGTGTTGAAAAATCTTATAGAGTATTCAACAAAAGAACTTTAGTCATTGAAGAAACCACACATGTTGTTTTTGATGAAAATGGAAACATGGAAGAGTCAAATGTTGTTGAAGAAGAAATTGAAGAAAACTCCCAAAAGATTGATAGATTAAATTTGGAGCACCTTCCTACTTGAAAGATCTTTTGAAAAAGGAAGTGTGGATACAACTCTTTTTTTAAGGAAAATTAGAAAAGATATACTTATTGTTCAAATTTATGTGGATGACATCATCTTTGGATTTTCAAATAAACATCTTTGTGATGATTTTTCTAAAACAATGAGTAGTGAATTTGAAATGAGTCTAATGGGAGATTTTAATTACTTTCTTGGATTTAGCATTAAGCAACTTGAGGAAGGTACTTTTCTTAGTCAAACTAAATATATTAAGGACATCCTCAAAACATATGAAATGGACAATGCTAAACTTGTTAGTACACCAATGAGTTCTTCAGTTCAGTTGGATAAGGACCTTAAGGGAAAATCTGTTGATCAAAAGAAATTTAGAGGGATAATTGGATCTTTACTTTACTTGACTGCTAGTCGACCAGATATTATGTTCAGTGTTTGCTTATGTGCTAGATTTCAATCAGATCCAAAAGAATCACATTTGACAGCAGTGAAAAGGATTTTAAGATATCTACTAGGAACTCAAAACTTAGGAATTTGATATCCTAAGTTTAGCTCTTCATTTGAAATTATTGGTTACTCAGATTCTGACTTTGCAGGCTGTAGAGTGGATAGGAAAAGCACTTCTGGAACATGTCAATTCATTGGAAATTCATTAGTTTCATGGTCTAGTAGAAAACAAAATTCAGTGGCACTATCTACTGCAGAAGCAGAATACATTGCATTAGGAAGTTGTGTGGCACAAGTACTTTGGTTAAAACAATAGTTGATTGATTTAGGATTAACTATAGGCACTATTCCAATTTATTGTGACAATACTAGTGCTATTAAGGGATCATGTATCCAAAGGAGAAATTGAACTCATACATGTTTCAACTGAAAATCAATTTGCAGACATTTTTACAAAACCTTTAGCCTTTGATACCTTCAGTACTTTAAGAACAAGGCTTGGTGTTATTGATTTGAATGCTTAAACAAAATGTCTTTGCAACATTGATATTTGTTTTGTTTTGTTTTTTGATTTTGTGAAATTTTGTGTAGTTTGAATGAATTGTTTTTGAATCAATGGTTTTGTTTTATATTTTCTGTATTTTTGAATATTTTGTTTGATTTTCTTAATTTAAAATTCAAAATTAAAAAAATTTTTGGAGGAAATCGTCCAGGACGAAATTGGTTTCGTACGGGACGATGTGTGAAGGAACAGTTTGCGCGAATTTTAACCGTTTTGAGAGCAGTTTTTAATTAGATCGTCTGTACGATCTGAGGATCGTCCAGGACGAAATTTATTTTTCTCTCTCAAACGTCGAGACGATTGAATGCAGCGGTTGAGTGGATAAGACAGTTTTTAATATGAACTTCGTCTGTACGAAAATTTAGTTCGTCCAGATGAACATGTGTCGGTTCATTGTAGGGGACGGTTTTTAAGAGTCATTAAAACGATTTACTTTTTGATCGTCTGTACGAAAATTTTTCATCTGTACGATCGGTCAAGTCAAAAAGCCTGTACGAAGGGACGCATCGTAAGTTGTGTTGATTACGAAAAGCCATTACATTTTGGATGAATTGGATCGTCTGTACGAAATTATTTCGTCCAGACGAATGATGATTTTTCGTCTAGGACAAATATTTTCGTCCAGGACGAACGTATCATTTTTCTTTAAATATGAAGGCTTTCTAACTTTACAATCACACTTCCAAACTTCATTTTCAATCCCTTTCTACTTAAAATCAACAATGGCCTCCTCAAGCAAAAGACAAAAGGTGTTGGTGAAGAAACCAAATAGGAATGCCCCAGACAACTTTCTTTGTAAGGCGAATGAGGAATCTTTTCCTCGTTTTGCATCCGCAAAAATCACTCCCTCTCGCATTCTTATTCAAACTGAGTTGAAATTTCGGGTAATGCACCTCTTCGCCTAAACCCAATTTCATTTCATTCTTTCTCTCGTCCACTTCTACAACAAACAAACCTACCACTACTTTCTAGCGAACATGAGTTTCAATTCTGACCATTCCACCATTAGTTCTTATGTTTTTAAGCAAAAAGTTGAGATCACCAAGCACGACCTTGGTGCATTTTTAAACCTAAGAACTGAGGGATATAGAGCCAATACCATAATGAGTGAAAAGAAATTCGAATGGTATGAAGTCAATAGGGTGATTAGACAAATTGGCCTAACTTATCATGTTGCTAGAGTTTCTGGAATGACCCAAGATGCCCGAATCATCCAGCATATTCTTAGATCCTCAATCATTCCTTAAGCTGGTGATAGGATTAACATTACTCCTCTTCTTTCTTCTCTGACTTTTTTAATTATGGAAAGACATCCTATTGACGAAGCCCAACTTATCATAGACCATATCTATGGGCTTTCAGAAATAGGACAAGCAGATCAGAAGAGGAAGAAGAACATTTCATTAGGACACTTAATCACTTATATTTTGGAAAAGAAATACAACATAGTGCATCCTGATGAAGAATATGAAGAGCCAGTTTACTATAATGATGCATCATTCAGATTGCTCTTCAAGTAGGAAAAAGGAAAAGCACATGCCAGTGCTTCAGAAGAGGAAGAAGAAGAAGGAGTGCAAGCTTCTGCTCCTCAATCAGATTACCAGAATCTGATTGAGAGATTTGATAGATTAGAGACTCACATTGATCAAAGGTTTGATCAATTTGATGCTCAACTTATGCAGCAGTAACAAGACATTGGTAATATTAGAAATGAAGTTCATGAAATTAATACCAATGTAATGTTGATGGCCTCCTACTTCAACCTTTTTGGCGGCATTCCTCCTCCTCCTCCAGAACAGTAGAAATGTTTTTATGTGTGTCTGTTGTATTTGTTTTTTATATTTTTATAGTGTCTGTTTAATTGTTAAGTGTTTGTGTTTATGTTGGTTTTTCTTTTTAAGTTCAATGTTTTTTTTTTTTTTTTTGTAATCCGTTTCTTTAATATCAGTGAAAGTTGTTATTAGATTTGTTTTGAAATGTGGTTAATGTTTATGAATTTCATTAGTATTATTTAATCTACATAGTGCTTAAATTCGATTGTAATTTGAGATTATCTATATTAGAAAATCTAGACTTTCTGAATTTATAAGTAGTTTATAACTTGTTGTAATTAGAACTGTTAAATTCATGTCTATTCATTTAGACTGCATAAAAGTTAATATTACTATTGCAATTTATATGTTTTCTTATTTTGTATTTCTATGCTCAAGTGATATTTATGCACCTAGAAATATTTGAAATTTTAGATTATAGATTTTGGAAAGAATTGGTCTCAATTACTCTTGAACATTGTACAAATGTACAAAAATCAAAAGCAATTAGCAAAGATTTGCAAAGTGAAAAAGAAGCACAAAATAAGCCCAACCAAGAAAAAATGCACAAAAATGTGCCCCAAAATTTTGAAAAAAAAAGATGCGCAAAGCGCCACATGAGGTAATTCTTTTCTTTCCAAATTCGTTCAATCTCTTAATTCAAATTGATCTTATGTTCATTTATATTCTATTGAACTTTGAAATATAGAATTTTTATACATCTCTCTTGTAATGATTTTCTATAGTCAAATGTCTAAATTGAATCATGTCTTTGATAAATTCTTCTTACTTACAATGTTATATCACTTCTTAAATTATATGAATTTCTATGATTGACCTAATATCTTTAGTTTAAAATTGCATACCCTATGTCAATCACAATTTAGATTAAATTTTAAAAAATGAATTTCATATAATTACTTACATTTTTTGACTATTTCTTCTTCACTTTTTGTTGCTGTCAAAAAGGGGGAGAAATTATTGTATTTTCTATTTTGATTGTTCTGTTTGCAAGTTTTTGACTTTGTAGCAAGTTTTTGACTTTGTAGTTGTTTGTGTTAAATTTTTGAAAAACAAAAATATTGTTCTTTATGCCTCCTTATTTTAATGTACTCATCACTTCAGGGGGAGTTTAGGAGATAGGAGATTTGTTTAACTTGAAACCATACAAACAATAATTGTTTTGCCATCATCAAAAAGGGGGAGATTGTTAGAATAGTTGCTATTTGAATGATTTATATTTGTGCAACTTATGTAGTTTTGATGATTCAAAACATTATTGTTCAAATGTATAGTTATCTCCTAACAATTTTAGAAGATTTGCATTTTGCTCTTGTGTGTACTAACATTTCAGGAAAATCAGACTTCAGACTACGATAACTTCAAATCAAATTCAACATGAGATATTTTGTTTACTTGAAGTTTGCAATTTTTCTTTGAATTAATTTTGAAAGGGAGTGATTGTAATTGAGTGAATAAAAAACATACACACACACATAAGGAGATCATAAGATTTTATACTGATCGTACTGGACGATATCCTATCGTACGGGACGATCGGACAGTTATCTCCTATAGGGCACATGGAACGAATAGGAACTTGCTCGAAAATTTTTTTTCTAAGTCCTATTCATCCAGGACGAAATTTATTATCGTCCCGCGAATAGGAACTTGCTCGAAAAAAATTTTTCTAAGTCCTATTCATCCAGGACGAAATTTATTATCGTCCCGGACGATGGGTTCTCTGTAAAATTTTTGTCCAGACGAATTTTATCATCGTACGAGGCGACCGGTCCTCTGGAAAATTTTCGTACGGACAAAATTAAATATCGTACCGGACGATCTGGTCTCTGGAAAATTTTCGTCCAGATGAAAACAAATTATCGTCCGTGGTGATTGGTCCTCTGAAATATTTTCGTCTAGACAAAATAAATATTCATCCAGGACGATCGGGTCTCTGGAAATTTTTCATCCAGACGAACATATTTTCGTCCAAACGATTAACCGACTTAGAACAGTTTTCAGCAGTTTCTAGAACCGACCTTGTAATAACCGTTCGTACTGGACAAACCTAGTTCGTACAGGACGATCATCTGTACGAAGTCATTTCGTACACATATACAAATTGGGTCGTTTTAGATCGTTTAAGTAAAATCGTCCAGGATGATCCAGGATCGTACAGGACGATCCACTGCGTACAGAATTGGAAACTTGCAGTTTTTGGGCAGTTTTTCTTGTCTTTTACATAAATAGTCCAAATTAGACTGCCACCCAATCTTTTTGTCATCTGATCTTCGTGCCTCTTGAGAGAATAGCAAAGGAGAGAGTGGAAGAGAGCATTCAAAGGAGGATTCTTACCACTGGAGCGAGAAGGCTTCACTTGGATTTCTAAGGTAAGAGTCTCTACTTGTGAAATTGGATTTCTTCACTTTTTTTTTCTTCCTTCTAGATTCTTGTGAGAAGATCAGTCAAGGAGATCCGGTTCTCTGCCGACACTTGGAGAGTGTGAACAGCCGAAGGGTTCTCTGCCTACACTTGGAGAGTGTGAACAGCGGAAAGGTTCTCTGCCTACACTTGGAGAGTGTGAACAGCCGTAGGGTTCTCTGCCCACACTAGGAGAGTGTAAAAGGATGACGGTTCTCTGCCAACACTATGGTTTGTGTAAAAGGATGACGGTTCTCTGCCGCACCGGGTGGTGGTGAAAAGAGTGTGTTGTAAAGGCTTCTCCGCCTTGCTGTGGGTGCTAAAGGAGAGTCACTATTGGTTTTAGTGCAATACTCAGAGGGTGCCTCTGAGGAGTGGATGTAGGTCTGGTTATAGACCGAACCACTATAAATCTGGTGTCATTTACTTTATTGCTTTTACATTTCCGCACTTTAAATTTCAGTTTTAACAACTCTGTGGTTGAAAAACATTTTTCTACAAACTTTAAAAAAAAATTATTTCGGTTCAACTTTATCATTAAGAGGGTTTAAAATTTTTAAAACTACCAATTCACCCCCCTCTTGGTAGCCTTGGGACATTTACTTAGGCTTAACAACCTAATTACTGGACTCAACAGCCAGGTCACCTTCGAGCTGATTGCCCCAATCTGAAGAGTCAACCAGCTAAGGAGAAAGGAGAGACAAATCAAAATACAAAAGAGGAAAGACAAAGACACATAAAGCTTTTTGGGCCGACTCTACCTCAGAATCATTAGAAGAAGAAGCAGAGGAGGAGGTAACAAATTTGTGTGTTATGGCTAATGATAATCTTGATTAATCAGATCAAGATGAGGTATGTCAACTTTCATATGAAGAATTATTTCTTATTTCTGAGAATATTCATGACTCGTATAGGAAACTGAAAAAGATGCATGCTAAGCTTAATGTTGAATTTAATTCTTTACAAATTGAGCATGCTAACTTAATTAAAGAAAATTTTGATTTAGATAGAGATCACATGTTACTTCTTGATGAGTATGATGCATTAAATAAGAAGCATATTGAACTAACTGAAGAGCATGAAACCTTGAAAACCACTCATGTTGAACTAAAAGAAGCTTTTCATAGACTAGACAAACTTGTATTAGAAGTAGAACATAGTGGGCACTTGCTATTAATAGAAGTTGATGGATTGACAGCTCAAAATAAAACTTTTAGTGAGAGAATAAAAGAATTAGAAAATGAAATTGCATCACTCACATTAGGCCATCCTAGCAAACCCCCAACACAGCATGCATCACACAACTTTAGGAAGAGGCATAATCACCCACATTGATTAGTAAACCCATTTCCTGGTGTTAAGTGTTTCTCTTGTGGCATGTTAGGTCACATAGCCCGCACATGAATAATTCACCGTAGGACACACTTAGTATGGAGGCCTAAATTGCATCCATCACAGCATAGCATGCATACATCTCATTCATGCAAGCATAAGGAGGAACCCAAACTCACTTGGTTTCCCAAATCTAATCTTTGAATGAAATTATAGGGATGCTCTCACAAAAGACCTAGTGAGAGCATGTGGTATCTGGATAGTGGCTGCTCACGACACATGACTGGAGATATGAAGAAGTTCATCCTATTGGAGACCAAAACTGGAGGTAAAGTAACATTGGGAGACAACACTACCAGGAAGGTGATAGGCTCAGGTATTGTTGGTAATGCTCAAAATTTTTTAATTGAAAATATCTTACTAGTTGATGGTTTGAAACATAATTTACTTAGCATTAGTCAACTATGTGACAAAGGTTTTGATATTAAATTTCTATATGATAAATGCCTGATTAGTTTATTTGATAAACTTGTTTTAGAAGGAAAATGAATGAACAATGTTTACATGTTAGACCTTGATTGCATTGATAGCTCAAATTCATTTTGTTTGAAAACAATAGTTGATGACTCGTGGCTATGGCATAGGAGACTTTGCCATGCTAGTATGAAAACTCTTAGAATCATCACTCAGAAAAACCTAGTTAGAGGTGTACCTAAGTTAGACTTTACCAAGGATCACTTGTGTGATGCTTGCCAACTAGGAAAACAAGTCAAATCATCCTTTCACTCAATTAGAGATGTGATCACCTCTAGGCCACTAGAAATTCTACACATGTTATTTAGACCCGTTAGTACAGCCAGTCTAGGTGGAAAGAATTATAGATTTGTGATTGTAGATGACTTCGCTAGATTTACTTGGGTAAGATTCCTAGCAGACAAAAATGAGTCATTTGAGGAATTTAAAGTATTCTCCATATGGATTCAACAAAAATTTGGTTTTGAAATATCAACAATCCATAGCGATCATGGTGGAGAGTTCCAAAATGATAGGTTTGAGTCATTCTGTCAAGAGATAGGAATAGAACACAATTTCTTAGCCCCTGGAACACCCCAAAAAAATGGTATAGCAGAAAGGAAGAATAGAACTTTGGTAGAAGCTGCTAGGGCAATGTTAGCGGAGTATATCCTTCCTAGATACTTTTGGGCAAAAGCAGTCAACACAGCTTGTTATGTTTTAAACAGAGTAAATATTAGATCGAAGCTGAATAAAAGTCCATATGAACTCCTTAAGGGTAGGACACCAAACCTTTCACATTTATATGTCTTTGGGTGCAAGTGCTTCATCTTGAATAATGGTAAACATCCCTTAGAAAATTTGATCCCAAGTTTGATGAGGGTGTCTTCGTAGGATATTCTTCTGTAGGTAAGGCCTATAAAATCTTTAACAAGAGGACCCTAGTAGTAGAAGAGTCCACCAATGTGGTGTTTGATGAATCAGATAAGCCCTCTAGATATAGAAGTGAAGATGATGAAATAGAGGCTATTCAAGGAGTAGAGACTATGATCTTAGGAGAAAGGGAAGAACCTCAGGAAGATTTGCCTAGAGAATGGAGATATTCTTCTAGTCATCCTAAAGAGTTAATTTTAGGAGAGCCAGCAGAAGGTGTAAAGAAGAGGCGTGCACTTAGGAAAGTGGTTAGCCATTCAGCATTCATCTCTATGATAGAACCTACAAGTATAGATCAAGCCTTAGGAGATGAATTCTGGATTCTAGCATTGCAAGAAGAGCTAAACCAATTTATCAGGAATAATGTTTGGGAGTTAATTAAGAGACATAAAGAACAAAGTGTTGTTGGAACAAAATGGGCCTTCAAAAATAAGGTGAATGATTCAGGAACTATAATAAGGAATAAAGCCAGATTAGTAGCAAAGGAGTATAACCAAATTGAGGGAATAGACTTTGAAGAAACCTTTGCCCCTTTTGCTAGACTAGAAGCCATAAGAGTGCTCTTAGCTTTTATTTGCTTTAAGAACTTTAAATTATATCAAATGTATGTAAAGAGTGCATTTCTGAACGGGGTAATTAAGGAAGATGTCTATGTTGAACAACACCGGATTTGAAAGTTCACAATTTCCAAACCAGGTATTCAAATTAAAAAAAGCACTTTATGGACTAAAGCAAGCACCTAGAGCATGGTACGAAAGACTTAGCTCATTCCTTTTGGATAGAGGATTTGAAAAGGGTAATATAAATACTACACTCATTTTACAAAGGTCAAAAAAAAATTCTCATTGTTCAAATATATGTGGACGACATCTTGTTTGGATCTTCGGATAAAAACTTGTGTGATGAATTTTCAAAAACAATGAGTAATGAGTTTGAAATGAGCATGATGGCAGAACTTAATTACTTTCTTGGCTTTAGTGTAAAATAAATGGATAATGGAACTTTTCTTAGCCAATCAAAATATATTAAGGATATTTTAAAAAAATATGAAATGGATAGTGCAAAACCCATGAACACCCCAATGAGTTCAACAATCCAATTAGATAAAGATCCTAGTGGAAAATCAGTATATCAGAAAAAAAATAGAGGAATGATTGGATCCCTTCTTTACCTAACTGCCAGTAGACCGGACATAATGTTTAGTGTGTACCTTTGTGCCCGTTTTCAAGCCGATCCTATAGAGTCTCACTTAACTGCCGTCAAGAGAATCCTTAGATATCTACTAGGCACCCCAAATCTAGGAATTTGGTATCCTAGGCACAGCACTTCCTTTGAAATCTTAGGGTACTCAGATTCTGATTTTGTAGGATGTAGGATAGATAGAAAAAGCACCTCTGGTACCTGCCAATTCATAGGACAATCATTAGTTTCTTGGTCCAGTAGGAAGCAAAACTCAGTAGCACTTTCCACAGCCGAGGCAGAATATATTGCAGTAGGAAGTTGTGTTGCACAGGTACTATGGTTAAAATAACAAATTCTTTATCTTGGACTACCTGTTGGAACCATCTCGATCATGTGTGACAACACAAGTGTAATTTGTATCTCTAAGAACCTAATTCAACACTCTCAAATGAAACACATAGACATTAGACACCATTTCATTAGAGATCTCGTCGCTAAGGGAGATATAGAATTACATCACATCGTTACAGGAGATCAATTAGCAGACATATTCACAAAACCACTATCTTTTGACACCTTTAAGACCTTGAGGACTAGATTAGGTGTCATTGACATTACTGCATAAATATATATATATATATATATATATATATATATATATATATATATATATATATATATATATATATATATATATATATATATATATATATATATATATATATATATATATAATTAAATAAATAAATAAATAAATAAACAAAACAAAAATCTTCTTCTATGGCTGCTCCTGATCATCACACACTCACCGCACAAAAACTCTGAACTTGACTGTTTATCGTACTGTACGATAAACATATCATACCGTACGATACATCTCAATCTACATAACGTCCACCAACAAGCAGATTTTGGCTCTGTTGATCGCACTGTACGTCTTCTATCGTACTACGATGTGCATCCGACATTATTGCCTACCATACTGTATGATATCTCCTCTTCGTACGATATAATCCCCGTCAGCAACGGATTGGGACGAATTAAATCCGGTTGGTACGACATTTCTGATTATCGTACGGTATGATACTTACCATTCATACTGTACGATACACATCACCACAATGAATAAGTATTAGTTAAAGCTATTTGGTACGATATTTATTATGGATCGTACTGTACGATACACATGTTCGTACAGTACGAAACTTTTGGTCAAACGTCGTACTGAGGGCCTCGGGATGATCAAAATTCGTCTGATCGTACTATACGATATGTATCGTACTATATGATTTGACTGTCTTTTCTCGAAACGACCGGTCAGGATATTGATTGACTATCATACTATATTATATGAAATTGTACTGTACGATTGTCAAAATTTTCTATAAGAACCCTTTGCTAGGCTGTTCCTTTCACTCAAATTCTTCCTCACTCACTCCTTCACCTAATTTCGTGCCCTCTTGATAATGTCTAAACGAGGTCGGTTGACTACTGGAAGCTCATCCTCGTCGAGTCGTCTACCTGCTCGTTTTCTGAATGCTGAAAATGAGGAAGCCTACCACATGTATAAATCTTGTAAAATTTCTCCTTCCAAAATGCTTAATCAGGCTGCTCTTAATTTCGAGGTAATGGGCCTCTTCACTTCCACCACCTTCCAATTCCTCCTCACCCTGGCATTTCCCTACAATTCTAAACTTCTCTTCGAATTTCTCTCTAATCTCACCTACACTATCGACAACACCACCTTTACCTCTTTTATTTGTGGCCAAAATATTGAGATCACTAGAGCTGATATTGCCCAATATATTGGGTTATCCACTGAAGGACCTATGGTTCGGTCATTTCTTATTGACGAATTCAATTTGAGCGATGTTAATAGAGTCCTTAGGAATGCTACTTTCTATCAACACCAACCTCTCGTTCAATCCCTAACTCGAAATTCTTGAATAATTCAACATGTCCTTCGAACCTCAATAAAACTCAAAGGTGGCGACCGTATCAATCTGACCCCGACCTTATCCTTCGCTACCTATCTTATTATGTCCAACACAAAATTCGATGAGGTTGATTTAATTAGTAACTACATTCACCACATGACTTTTGTTCTCCTACCTACCAAGGGACGGAAACAAAATCTAGCTCTTGGTCACCTAATAAAATATATCCTCCAACATAAATATCAATTGACCTACCCTGGTGAACCCTCCAGCACCAATTGCACCCCTCTACCACCTTTGCTTTTTGGTTTGCATAAAACATCTCAAGCAAAAAAATGAATACCAAAGCTCCCATCTCTTTTATTCCATAAAAAATTTCTGCACATCCTATCTATCTCTTTTAGAATACTTAAAGGAACCATAGTAGAGTAGCTACAAAAATGGGCAAGGAAAGGAAAAAAGCATTTAACAAAACAAATTTCCCAGCTAGAGAAATAAATTTGCTTCCCCACAAATTCAATTTGGAAACAGTCTTGTCAATTAAATAATTGAAGTCCGACTTGACAAACCTTCTTAAAGCAATCTTAGTGCCAAGAAAATCCAATTCTTTCTTCACTTTAAAATTCAGCAATCTAGACATTTTTTTAGTAGAACTTTAAGACATGGATTTACTAAATAACAAAGAAGACTTGCCTGTGTTAATAACTTGCCCAGTCCACAAGCAATAATTCTTGAAGATTGCTGAAATTATCTTCACGCTCAACCTATTTGCCTCTGAAAATATAATTAAGTCATCTGCATACATGAGGTGAGATATCAAAGGAGTATTTGGAGAGATTCTTATCCCTATATTGCACCCTTTCGTAGAGAATTCTTCAAAAAGTAATTGGGAGCACATTATATTTAAATGCATTGTTTACATGTTTGAAAACCAACCCAATTTGTATATTTGCACTAGGGGTGGCTTTTCTATATCTTATCTGTGTTTTGCCGATGACTTTATCATTTTTATGAATGCTTCACAAAATAATACAAAGAAACTGATGGATTTTTTCACTATTTACATTTTATCAGTGGTTTATCATTAAATAATCATAATTGCACTTTCCTGGTTCCTAATAATTTGAAGGCTGATCGTATCTGGGCTATTAAAGATCAAACTAGTTTCATGCATGGTCATTTACCTATTAAGTATCTTGGCATACCTTTATCTAAACGTAGAAAGTGATCATTTTTATTTGATGAATCAATTACTTCTATTCAGAATAAATTGCAATCTTGTGATTCTAGATTTTTGAGCTTTGGGGGTAGGCTTACACTTATTAGAAGTGTGTTCTCTACGTGCCCTGACTACTCTTTTCAAACCTAACTTCCTACTAATCTGGTGTGCAAAATCAATGACATTTTCCTTAACAAGTTTTTTTGAAAATGAGTTTGTAGTAACAATAAGATTATTTGGGCTTCTTGGGACAAATGCTTTGGGGTGCATGAAGAAGGTGGTCTTGGTTCTAAAAGCATGGCTTGTTTGGCCCATTATTTCTCTTACAAGCTTTTGTTTACATTCCACGCCAATTTGCCTTTGTGGGCTAAATTTATGTCTTGTAAGTATTGTTTGTGGAAGCTTCTCTCTATGTGTGCTTTAAAAATTGGTGATTCTAAAGTTTGGAAGAGAATATGCAAGGTTAAGTGGGAGGTGGAGCCTTATCTATTTTGGGGTCTAGGAGGTGGCAACATCTTCTTTTGGTTAGATCAATGATTAAATTCTTGCTCTATTGACTCCCTTATTAATTCTACTTCTAATTCTGTGGTTAAGTTTAATAATTTTATTAATGATAACTTCTGGGATTATGATAAGCTTGTTGATGCTCTCCCTGATTGTATTACTAAAAAGATTATTACTCTTCCTATAAGTTTTGATTCTAATGATATGCTTTTATGCAATTTGTCTAAGGATGGTTTGTTTAGATTAAGAAAAGCTTGGCATTCTTTTAGATCTATGAAAGAGGTTAACTTCATTTTTTCTAAGATTTAGCACAAAAGTATCCTTTCAACTATTTTTACCTTTATTTGGAGAGTTTTACATTATTTTATTCATGCATATGACATTTTAATTAAAAGAGGTTTCATTTTTCCATCAAAATGCCAATGTTGTTTCCACCTTTAAAATATGCATCATGTTTTTGTGTATGGGCCTATAGCTATTAAAACTAGGTGTTATTTTGATGATATATTCAAGTTAAACATTTCTAAGGTTAATATGTCCATTTATGCCCTTCTTAACGCTTGGTTTGAGAATCCTATTGGGTATATTAGAAATGTTACCTCCTCCCTTATTTTATGGTTCCTGTGGTTGGTAAGAAACAACTCTTTGTTTAATGGTGTTAAAATGGACTCTTTAAGGGTTATTAATAATGTTAAGGACAAATTACTTAGACTATTTTTGTTAATTTAATTTCTATGAAATGTTTCAAGAATTGCTTTAATGTGGCTCTGGATTTAGGTATATGTTTGATGTTCCCTTTGTTTCCTACTACCTCTCATATGATTTATTGGGTTGCAACCCATGACCTCGAGTTTGAGATTTTGATGATGCCAAATAATGATTGTTTTGAAACAACTTTTCATTGGATATTATTTAATTTGCTATTGTCCTTGAGTACTAACATTTCAGGAAGATCACAAGGGACTCTGTAAGAAAGGAAGACTTAAGAACGGGTAGATTAGAAGTATGAGATAGATATAATATTTTTCTATTTATTGTATTTTTATTTTCTTGAGTCTGGCCACAAAATGCATAAGAGTATGAGCAACCATGCACACACACAGGGGGAGAGTTTGTTTTTAAATATAAAATGTAATAGAATTTCTTCTTTGTAGATCGTACTGTACGATTTTAATTCGTACTGTACGATCCGAGCTATGTGGACGATTCTGTGAAAAGATCGTACTGTATGAATATATTCGTACTGTACGATATGTTCAAATCAAAAAACCCTAGCCGTAGTATAGTTTAAGTAAGTGATTTTGCACCGTTCGTACTGTACGAACATTTTCGTACTGTACGATTTATTTTAAATACTTACTTAAATTAACCCGTGATTAGTGCATGAAATGCAGGCCTAATTATATTTTGAACATCGTACTGTACGAACAAGATCGTACCATACGATGAACAGAGACAAAGTGTGATCATCCCGGATATCATCCTGGATGATCTCTTGATTTTTGTCTCATCGTACTATACGATAGTAATCATACCATACGATGAAAACAGATGACATTTGATCGTCCAGACCATCATCATGTATGAATAGTATTTCTTTGATCGTACCGTATGATATTATATCGTACAGTACAAATCTTTTTTTTAACTATTCGTACATCTTCGTACCAGGACGAAGTCTTTTTATGAAGATCATATTGTACGATGTTGAATCGTACTTTAGGAACATTAATGGCTACTTTTGAAATCAGAGGGATTTTTGAGCCTTTTTTAGGTGTTAATCTCATCATTTTTCAGTAATAATTATAGAGAGGGAGAACGGGGTGAGAGAGGGATTCCAAGGGGAGAGAGCTCTTGAGAAGTTCTTTAGGGTTTTGAGAGAGGAAGGTGAAAGTGAGGGTTGTGAGGGAGAAGAGGTGTGAGGGAGATCACAGGGTTGCTCCAAACTTACTGCATCTTGTTCCTGCTGTGGCCCTAGTGGAATTTGTGGGAGGATCTCCAAGGGAAAGGCTCTTCTACATCCGTGACCTCGAGGTACTTTGCCTTCTCCAGGAGGGAGAAAAAGGAGAAGGTTCTCTGCCATCGCCAGGAGGATGAAAACAGAGTTTGGCACTCCGCCACGCCGAGTTAGTGAAAGGGAGTATTGTATTGGCTTCTCTGCCTTGCCAAGGTGGGCTAAAGGAGTGCTATTGCTTGTAGTGAAAATCTCGGAGTGGAGGACTCCGGGGAGTGGACTTAGGTCATTGTTTGACCGAACCACTATAAAAATCTTGGTGTGTTTTTTCCTTATCTTCATTTACTTTTACTTACGCTTAATTTTTCATAATTATTGCGTGGTGAAATTTGTGAAAGAAAATTTGTTTAAGTTTTTGTTGTCAAATTTCAAAAATAACAAAAAGATTAGAACTCCTGTTTAGGGTTTCATTTTATTGAGAAAATGTTTTTCACAATTCACCTCCCCTATTGTCATTTAGTGATTTCAATTGGTATCAGAGCTTGTTTTTCAAAAATAGTGTTTTAGAAAACCTTGAAAAAAAATGATCATGTCAAATTTTGCTAATCGTAACACTGTGGAGGGTTATTCAATAACTCGTCCACCACTTTTTGATAACATTCCGTTTGATTTATGGAAAATTAGAATGTCTACATTTTTGCAATCTTTAGATTTATCGCATGTGGATGTTAGTAAATGATGGATATGTTGCACCATTTAAAATTGTTAATGGTTTGAAAACTCCTGTACCTTTTAATGAATGGACCAATGAGGATAGGGATTTAGCCCAACTGAATGCTAAATGCTTAAACTGCTTTTTTTGTGCATTGAAATCTGAGGACTATATGAGAGTATCTACCTGTGTTTCTGGTAAGGAGATTTGGGATAGACTGTGTATTACATACGAAGGAACAAACGAAGTAAAATAGTCTAGGATTAACATTCTACTACATGACTTTGAATTATCCCGTATGAAACCTAGCGAAACAATTTCTGACATATACACTAGGTTTACCCAAATCGTGACATCCTTGCATGCATTAGGCAGAGAAAATTCAAATTCTAAGAAAGTAAATAAAATTCTTAGATGCTTACCTAGTTCCTATGATGCTAAGATAACTACTATCACTGAATCCAAATACCTTAATGTTTATTCTATTGATAACCTCCTTGGGTCACTCATTGCATACGAGCAAGGAGTGAGCCAAAGGCAAAGTGATGCGGGTGAAAAGAAAAGGAGCGGACGGTGGCATTAAAAGCTAGCAACTCAGAAAGTGAAAGCTCTGTAGGGAAGGATGAGGATGAGATAGCACTGATGACCCGACAGTTCAAAAATTTTCTCAAAAGAAAACAGAAGCGTCATCAGAACAGCTGGAACAAAGGTATGAGATCAAGGTGCAATAAGGTCTCATCTGATACAATCTGTTTTGAATGCAAGAGCCAGTTCACCTTCGAGCCGATTGCCCCAATCTGAATAGTTAACAAGCTAAAGAAAAAGGAGATGACAAAGCAAAATATAAGAAAGGAAAGACAAAGTCACATAAGCTTTTTGGGCCGACTCTTCCTCAGAATCATCAAAAGAAGAAGCAGAGGAGGAGGTAACAAATTTGTGTCTTATGGCTAATGATAATCTTGATCAATCAGATCAAGATGAGGTATGTCAACTTTCATATGAAGAATTATTGCTTATTTCAAAGAATATTCATGACTCGTATAGGAAACTGAAAAAGATGCATGCTAAGCTTAATGTTAAATTTAGTTCTTTACAAATTGAGCATGCTAACTTAATTAAAGAAAATTCTGATTTAGATAGAGATCACATGTAACTTCTTGATGAGTATGATGCATTAAATAAGAAGCATATTGAACTACATGAAGAGCATGAAATCTTGAAAACCACTCATGTTGAACTAGAAGAAGCTTTTCATAGACTAGACAAACTTGCATTAGAAGTATATCATAGTGGGCACTTGCTATTAATATAAGTTGATGGATTGACATCTCAAAATAAAACTTTTAGTGAGAGAATAAAAGAACTAGAAAATGAAATTGCATCACTCACATTAGTCCATCCTAGCAAACCTCCAACACAGCATGCATCGCACAACTTTTGAAGAGGCACTATCACCCACATTGATTAGTAAACCCATTTCCTGGTGTTAAGTATTTCTCTTGTGGCATGTTAGGTCACATAGCCCGCACATGCATAATTCACCGTAGGACTCACTTAGTATGGAGACCTAAACTGCATCCATCACAGCATAGCATGCATACATCTCATTCATGCAAGCATAAGGAGGAACCCAAACTCACTTGGGTTCCTAAATCTAATCTTTGAATGAAATTGTAGGGATGCTCTCACAAAAGACCTAGTGAGACCATGTGGTACCTGGATAGTGGCTGCTCACGATACATGACTGGAGATATGAAGAAGTTCATCCTACTCGAGACCAAAACTGGAGGCAATGTAACGTTGGGAGACAACACTACTAGGAAAGTGATAGGCTCAGGTATTGTTGGTAATGCTAAAAATTTTTTAATTGAAAATGTCTTACTAGTTGATGGTTTGAAACATAATTTACAAAGCATTAGTCAACTGTGTGACAAAGGTTTTGATATTAAATTTCTATCTGATAAATGCCTGATTAGTTTATTTGATAAACTAGTTTTAGAAGGAAAATAAATGAACAATGTTTACATGTTAGACCTTGATTGCATTGATAGCTCAAATTCATTTTGTTTGAAAATAATAGTTGATGACTCGTGGCTATGGCATAGGAGACTATGCCATGTTAGTATGAAAACTCTTAGAAACATCACTCAGAAAAACCTAGTTAGAGGTGTACATAAGTTAGACTTTACCAAGGATCACATATGTGATGCTTGCCAACTAGGAAAACAAGTCAAATAATCCTTTCACTCAATTAGAGATGTGATCACCTCTAGGCCACTAGAAATTTTACACATGTTATTTTGACCCGTTAGTACAGCCAGTCTAGGTGGAAAGAATTGTGGATTTGTGATTGTAGATGACTTCACTAGATTTACTTGGGTAAGATTTATTGCACACAAAAATGAGTCATTTGAGGAATTTAAAGTACTCTCCACATGGATTCAACAAAAATTTGGTTGTGAAATATCAACAATCCATAGCGATCATTGTAGAGAGTTCCAAAATGATAGGTTCGAGTCATTCTGTCAAGAGATACGAATAGAACACAATTTCTCAGCCCCTAGAACACCCCAATAAAATGGTATAGCATAAAGGAAGAATAGAACTTTGGTAGAAGCTGCTAGGGCAATGTTAGCAGAGTATATCCTTCCTAGATACTTTTGGGCAGAAGCAGTCAACACAGCTTGTTATGTTTTAAACAGAGTAAACATTAGATCGAAGCTAAATAAAACTCCATATGAACTCCTTAAGGGTAGGACACCCAACCTTTCACATTTACATGTCTTTGGGTGCAAGTGCTTCATCTTGAATAATGGTAAACATCCCTTAGGAAAATTTGATCCCAAGTCTGATGAGGGTGTCTTCTTAGGATATTCATCTATAGGTAAGGCCAAAAGAATCATTAACAAGAGGACCCTAGTAGTAGAAGAGTTCACCAATGTGGTGTTTGATGAATCAGATAAGCCCTCCGGATATAGAAGTGAAGATGATGAAATAGAGGCAATTCAAGGAGTAGAGACTATGACCTTAGGAGAAAGGGAAGAACCTCAAGAAGATTTGCCTAGAGAATGGAGATATTCTTCTAGTCATCCTAAAGAGTTAATTTTAGGAGACCAACAGAAGGTGTAAAGACTAGGCGTAGACTTAGGAAAAAGGTTAGCCATTCAGCATTCATCTCTATGATAGAACCTACAAGTATAGATCAAGCCTTAGGAGATGAATTCTGGATTCTAGCAATACAAGAAGAGCTAAACCAATTTACCAGGAATAATGTTTGGGAGTTAGTTAAGAGACCTAAAGAAGAAAGTGTTGTTGGAAAAAAATGGGTCTTCAAAAATAAGGTGAATGATTCAGGAACTATAATAAGGAATAAAGCCAGATTAGTAGTAAAGGGGTATAACAAAATTGAGAGAATAGACTTTGAAGAAACCTTTGCCCCTGTTGCTAGACTAGAAGGCATAAGAGTGCTCTTAGCTTTTGCTTGCTTTAAGAACTTTAAATTATTTCAAATGGATGTAAAGAGTGCATTTCTGAACGGGGTAATTAAGGAAGATGTCTATGTTGAACAACCAACCAGATTTGAAAGTTCACAATTTCCAAACCATGTATTCAAATTAAAAAAAAAGCACATTATGCACTAAAGCAAGCACCTAGAACATGGTACGAAAGACTTAGCTCGTTCCTTTTAGATAGAGGATTTAAAAAGGGTAGTGTAAATACTACACTCATTTTACAAAAGGTTAAAGAAGAAATTCACATTGTTAAATTATATATGGACGACATCTTGTTTGGATCTTTAGATAAAAACTTGTGTGATGAATTTTCAAAAACAATGAGTAATGAGTTTGAAATGAGCATGATGGAAGAACTTAATTACTTTCTTTGCGTTGGTGTAAAACAAATGGATAATGGAACTTTTCTTAGCCAATCAAAGTATATTAAGGATATTTTAAAGAAATATGAAATGGATAGTGCAAAACCCATGAACACCCCAATGAGTTCGACAATCCAATTAGATAAAGATCCTAGTGGAAAATCAGTATATCAGAAAAAATATAGAGGAATGATTAGATCCCTTCTTTACCTGACAGCCAGTAGACCGGACATAATGCTTAGTGTGTACCTTTGTGCCCATTTCCAAGCCGATCCTAAAGAGTCTCACTTAACTGCCGTCAAGAGAATCCTTAGATATCTACTAGGCACCCCAAATTTAGGAATTTGGTATCCTAGGCACAGCACTTCCTTTGAAATCTTAGGGTACTCAGATTCTGATTTTGCAGGATGTAGGATAGATAGAAAATGCACCTCTGGTACCTGCCAATTCAAAGGAAATTCTTTAGTTTCTTGGTCCAGCAGGAAGCAAAACTCAGTAGCACTTTCCACAGCCAAGGCAGAATATATTGCAGTAGGAAGTTGTGTTGCACAGGTACTATGGCTAAAATAACAAATTCTTTATCTTGGACTACCTGTTGGAACCATCTCAATCATGTGTGACAACACAAGTGTAATTTGTATCTCTAAGAACCCAATTCAACACTCTCAAATGAAACACATAGACATTAGACACCTTTTCATTAGAGATCGCGTCGCTAAAGGAAATATAGAATTACATCAAATCGCTACAGGAGATCAATTAGCAGACATATTCACAAAACTACTATCTTTTGACACCTTTAGCACCATGAGGACTAGATTAGGTGTCATTGACATTACTGCATAAATATATATATATATATATATATATATATATATATATATATATATATATATATATATATATATATATATTGTTGCAACCCATGATCCCGAGTTTGAGATTTTGATGATGCCAAATAATGAGTGTTTTGGAACAACCTTTCATTGAATACTATTTTATTTGCTATTGTCCTTGAGTACTAACATTTCAGGAAGATCACAAGTGACTCAGGACAAAAGGAAGACTCAAGAAAGAGTAGATTTGGAGTATGAGTCAAACATTGTATTTTTCTATTTATTTTATTTTATTTTATAGAGTCTGGCCACAAAATGCATAAGAGTAAGAGCAACCATGCACACACACAGGGGGAGAGTTTGTTTTTAAATGAAAATTGTCATAGAAATTATTCTCTGTAGATCGTACTGTACGATGTTATTTCATACCATACTATCAGAGCTATTTGGACAATTCTGTGAATAGATCATACTGTACGAATAGTTTCGTACTGTACGATATGTTCAGATCCAAAACCCAAGCCGTAGTTTAATTTGAGTAAGTGATTTTGCGCCGCTCGTACTGTACGAACGTGTTCGTACTGTACGATCTATTTTTAATACTTACTTAAATTAACCCGTAATTAGTGCATGTAATCCCGGCCTAATTAATTTTTGAACATTGTACTGTACGAACTGGATCGTACCATTTGATGAACAGAGACGACATCTGATCGTCCAGACTATCGTCCTGTACGAATAGTGTTTTGTGGATCGTACCGTACGATATTATATCGTACAATACAAATTGTTTTTAAACTGTTCGTACATCTTCGTACCAGGACGATGTCTGTTTATACATATCGTACTGTACGATGTTGAATCGTACGGTACGAACACTAACGGCTACTTTTGAAATCAGAGGTTTTTGGAGCCCGTTTTAGATGTCAATCAAGTATTTTTTCAATAAGAATCACAGAGGGGGTGAACGTGGTTAGAGAGGGATTCCAAGGGAGAGAGCTCTAGAGAAATTCTTGAGGGTTGAGAGAGGAAGGAGGAGGTGAGCGTTGTGAGGGAGAAGAGGTGTGAGGGAGATCACATGGTTGCTCCAAGCTTGCTGTATCTTCCTCCTCCTGTGGCCCTAGAAGAATTTGAGGGAGGATCTCCAAAGGAAAGGCTTGTCTACATCCGTTGCCTCGAGGTTCTCTGCCTTCTCCAGGAGAGAGAAAAACAAGAAGGTTCTCTGCCGTCGCCAGGAGGGCAAAAACAGAGTTTGGCACTCCGCCACGCCGGGTTGGTGAAAGGGAGGTTTGTAAAGGCTTCTCCTCCTTGCCGAGGGGGGCAAAAGGAGAACTATTTTGATAGTGAAAATCCCGGAGCGGAGGACTCCGGGGAGTGGATGTAGGTCATATTTTGACCGAACCACTATAAAAATTCTTGGTGTATTTTTTCCTTATCGTCGTTTACTTTTTACTTGCATTTAATTTTCATAACTATTGCATGGTGAAACTTGTGAAAGAAAAATTATTTAAAATTTTGTTGTAGTATTTCAAAAATAATAAAAAAAATTAGAACTCTTGTTTAGGGTTATTTTAATTAAGGAAAAGATTTTCACAATTCACCCCCCCTCTTGTCATTTAGTAATTTCAATTGGTATCAAAGCTTGTTTTTCAAAAATAGTGTTTTAGAAAACCTTGAAAAAACGATCATGTCGAATTTTAGTAATCGTAACACTGCGGAAGGTTATTCAATAACTCGTCCACCACTTTTTGATAACATTCCATTTGATTTCTGGAAAATTAGAATGTCTACATTTTTGCAATCTATAGATTACTGCATGTGGATGTTAGTAAATGATTGATATGTTGCACCGTTTAAGATTGTTAATGTTTTGAAAACTCTTGTACCTTTTATTGAATAGAGCAATGAGGATAGGGAGTTAGCCCAACTAAATGCTAAGTACTTAAACTGCTTTTTTTGTGCATTGAAATCTGAGGACTATATGAGAGTATCTACTTGTGTTTCTGGTAAGGAGATTTGGGATAGACTGTGCATTACATACGAAGGAACAAACAAAGTAAAACAATCTAGGCTTAACATTCTACTGCATGATTATGAATTATTCCGTATGAAACCTAGCGAAACAATTTCTGACATGTACACTAGGTTCACCCAAATTGTGACATCCTTGCATGCATTAGGTAGAGAAATTTCAAATTCAGAGAAAGTGAATAAAATTCTTAGATGCCTACCTAGTTCCTATGAGCTAAGATAACTGCTATCACTGAGTCCAAAGATCTTAATGTTTATTCTATTGATAACCTCCTTGGGTCACTCATTGCATACAAGCAAGGAGTGAGCCGAAGGCAAAGTGATGCAGGTGAAAAGAAAAAGGAGCGGACGGTGGCATTAAAAGCTAGCAACTCAGAAAGTGAAAGCTCTGCAGGGGAGGAAGACGATGAGATAACACTGATGACCCGACAATTCAAAAATTTCCTGAAGAGAAAACAGAAGCGTCATCAGAACAGCTGGAATAAAGGTAAGAGCTCAAGGTCCAATAAGGTTTCATCTGATACAATCTGTTTTGAATGCAGGAAGCCAAGTCACCTTCAAGCCGATTGCCCAAATCTGAAGAGTCAACCAGCTAAGGAGAAAGGTGATGAGAAAGCCAAATACAAGAAAGGAAAGATGAGGACACAGAAAGCTTTTTGGGCCGACTCTGCCTCAGGATCATTAGAGGAAGAAGCAGAGGAGGAGGTAACTAATTTGTGTCTTATGGCTAACGATAACCTTGATCAATCAGATCAAGACGAGGTATGTCAACTTTCATATGATGAATTACTGCTTATTTCTGAGAATATTCATGAGTCGTATAGGAAACTAAAAAAAATGCATGCTAAACTTAATATTGAATTTAGTTCTTTACAAATTAAGCATGCTAACTTAGTTAAAGAAAATTCTGATTTAGATAATGATCACATGTTGTTTCTTGATGAGTATGATGTATTAAATAAGAAGCATATTGAACTAATTGAAGCACATGAATCCTTGAAAACATCGCATATTGCACTAGATGTAGAGTTTGAAAAACTAACGGCACTTGCATTAGAAGTAGATCATAGTGAGCACTTGCTATTAATAGAAGTTGATGGATTGACAGCTCAAAATAAAACTTTTAGTGAGAGAATAAAAGAACTAGAAAATAAAATTGCATCACTCACAGGCCATCCTCGCAGACCCCCAACACAGCATGCATCACAAAACTTTAGAAAGAGGCACCACCACCCACGTAGATTAGTAAACCCATTTCCTGGTGTTAGGTGTTTCTCTTGTGGCATGCTAGGTCACATAGCCCGCACATGCACAATTCACCGTAGGACACACTTAGTATGGAGACCTAAACTGCATCCATAACAGCATGCATACATCTCATTCATGCAAGAATCAGGAGGAACCCAAACTCACTTGGGTTTCCAAATCTAATCTTTGAATGGAATTGTAGGGATGCTCTCATAAAAGACCTAGTGAGAGCATGTGGTACCTGGATAGTGGCTGCTCGCGACACATGACTGAAGATATGAAGAAGTTCATCCTATTGGAGACCAAAACTGGAGGCAAAGTAACGTTGGGAGACAACACTACCAGGAAGGTTATAGGCTCAGGTATCGTTGGTAATGCTAAGAATTTTTTAATAGAAAATGTTTTACTAGTTGATGGTTTGAAACATAATTTACTTAGCATTAGTCAACTGTGTGACAAAGGTTTTGATGTTAAATTTTTTACTGATAGATGCCTGATTAGTTTATTTGATGAAATAATTTTAGAAGGAAAACGAATGAATAATGTTTACATGTTAGACCTTGATTGCGTTGATAGCTCAAAATCATTTTGCTTGAAAATAATAGTTGATGACTCGTGGCTATGGCATAGGAGACTATGCCATGCTAGTATGAAAACTGTTAGAAACATCACTCAGCAAAACCTAGTTAGAGGTGTACCTAAGTTAGACTTTACCAAGGATCACTTATGTGATGCTTGCAAACTAGGAAAACAAGTCAAATCATCATTTCACTCAATTAGAGATGTGATCACCTCTAGGCAACTAGAAATTCTACCCATGGACTTATTTGGACCCGTTAGTACAGCCAGTCTAGGTGGAAAGAATTATAGTTTTGTTATTGTAGATGACTTCACTAGATTTACTTGGGTAAGATTCTTAGCACACAAAAATGAGTCTTTTGAGGAATTTGAAGTATTCTCCACATGAATTCAATAAAAATTAGGTTGTGAAATATCAATAATCCATAGCGATCATGGTGGAGAGTTCCAAAATGATAGGTTTGAATCATTCTGTCAAGAGATAGGAATAGAACACAATTTTTCAGCTCCTAGAATACCCCAATAGAATGGCATAGCAGAAAGGAAGAATAGAACTTTGGTAGAAGCTGCTAGGGCAATGTTAGCGGAGTATACACTTCCTAGATACTTTTGGGCAGAAGCAGTCAACACAGCCTGTTATGTTTTGAACAGAGTAAACATAAGATCGAAGCTAAATAAAACTCCACATGAACTCTTTAAGGGTAGGACACCAAATCTTTCACATTTACATGTCTTTGGGTGTAAGTGCTTCATCTTAAATAATGGTAAACATCCCTTAGGAAAATTTGATCCCAAGTCTGATGAGGGTGTCATCTTAGGTTATTCTTCTGTAGGTAAGGCCTATAGAATTTTTAATAAGAGAACCCTTGTAGTAGAAGAATCCACCCATGTGGTATTTGATGAATCAGATAAGCCCTCAGAATAAAAAAATGAAGATGATGAAATAGAGGCAATTCAAGGAGTAGAGACTATGACCTTAGGAGAAAGGGTCGAACCTCAGGAAGCTTTGCCTAGAGAATGGAGATATTCTTCTAGTCATCCTAAAGAGTTAATTTTAGGAGACCCTTCAGAAGGTGTAAGAACTAGGCATGGACTTAGGAAGGAGGTTAGTCACTCAGCATTCATCTCTATGATAGAACCCACAAGTATAGATCAAGCCTTAGGAGATGAATTTTGGATTCTAGCAATGCAAGAAGAGCTGAACAAATTCACCAGAAATGATGTTTGGGAGTCAGTCAAGAGACTTAAAGAACACAGTGTTGTTGGTACAAAATGTGTCTTCAAGAATAAGGTGAATGATTCAGGAATAATACTAAGGAATAAAGCAAGACTAGTAGCTAAGGGGTACAACCAAATTGAGGGGATAGACTTTGAAGAAACCTTTGCCCCTGTTGCTAGACTAGAAGCCATAAGAGTGCTCTTAGCTTTTTCTTGCTTCAAGAACTTTAAGTTATATCAAATGGATGTAAAGAGTGCATTTCTTAATGGGGTAATTAAGGAAGATGTCAACGTTGAGCAACCCCCCATATTTGAAAGTTCACAATTTCCAAACCATGTATTTAAATTAAAGAAGGCACTATATGGATTAAAGCAAGCACCTAGAGCATGGTACGAAAGACTTAGCTCATTTCTTTTGGATAGAGGATTTAAAAAGGGTAGTGTAGATACTACACTCTTTTTATAAAAGGTCAAAGAAAAAATTCTCATTGTTCAAATATATGTGGACGACATCTTGTTTGGATCTTCGGATTAAAACTTGTGTGATGAATTTTCAAAAACAATGAGTAATGAGTTTGAAATGAGCATGATGGGAGAACTTAATTATTTTCTTGGCTTTAGTGTAAAACAAATGGATAATGGAACTTTTCTTAGCCAATAAAAGTATATTAAGGATATTTTAAAGAAATATAAAATGGATAGTACAAAACCCATGAACACCCCAATGAGTTCGACAATCCAATTAGATAAGGATCCTAGTGGAAAATCAGTAGATCAGAAAAAATATAGAGGAATGATTTGTTGCAAATCTATTTTTTATGTCTTATGTTTTGATGATTGACAAACATGGTTTCTCTTGGACAGCTTGTTGCTTCTAACTTTTCAGGAATCGAAGATCGGACAATCAAAAAGGAGCCAAGTTCAGGAATGCGTAGGTTTAGGGTTGAGTCAGTCTGTACTTTTGTTTTTTACCTTTTGAGTCCACTTGTAATAGTCAAAGAGACTGATGCTTTGTAACCCTTCACACACACACTTGAGAGACTTAGAATTTCTGTTTTTACTCATATCGGCCAGGACGATTTCTTTGATCGGCCTGGACGATCAGCTTAAAACAGAAAGTCTAATTAAGGATTCTTAATTAAGGCAGCCGACGTTAACAGATCGTCCCGGACGATATGTGTATCGGCCAGGACGATAAGCTCAAAACAGAAAGAAGTAGCCGCCATAGACAAGTATGGTATACTGTATCTTTAAATTATCGGCCCGGACGATCCTCGGATCGGCCTGGACGATATTCATAAATTATGCCATAATTGTTCAGGAAATCAAGGGAGTAATTAAGGATGATTGATACGATCAGATCGTCCTGGATGATCGCACGATCGGCCAGGCCGACCTAGTTAAAAACCTTAAGTTACTTCAGGACGATCAATATCGGCCAGCCCGTATCCAGGGCTATTGTCAGGACGATTTTCCTCTGATTTGAACTGATCGGCCAGGACGATCGTGAGATCGGCCTGGACGATCAAGCTAATTTTCAATCGTCCAGTTTTTCATCCAGGGCTATGCTCTGGCCGATCTTCATTGATTTGTACTGATCGGCCAGGCCGATGTCCATATCGGCCTGGACGATATTGTCGGCAACTTGCAATTAATGAGATCTTTTGAAGCTCTTCTATTTAAGAGCTCTTATTCAACGTTTTTAAAAACCTTTCGCTGCTGCCTTGACCTGAGAAGACCTTGAGGAGAGAAAGAGAGAGAGAGGAGAGAGAGAGAATCTTGTGAGGGGGAGCTTGTGAGGGGTTTCACAAGGGTTGCTTCAAGGATCTCTCTACGTCGTCTTCGTCTAGAGTTTCTCGTCCGTGGAAGGGTCGGTAGAGGTAAGGAGTTTTGCTTTTGGTTCTGGTTCTCTGCCAGCTTCAGGAGGAAGCAAAAGGAGATAGGTTCTCTGCCTTGCCGGGGTGGCAAAAAGGAGGTTCTTGTGAGGGTTTCTCCACCTAGCCGTGGGGGCTAAAGGAGAGTCACTTTTTGTAGTGCAATACTTGGAGGGTGCCTCCAAGGAGTGGACGTAGGTCGAGTCGACCGAACCACTATAAATTTCTGTGTTCTTTTTCTTGCTTCCGCACTTTTAAATTTCGCACTTTTTGTGGTGTGATTTAGTTTATGTGATTTTATTTCTTTGTTTAAAAAGAAGTTTTTAAAATACCAATTCACCCCCCCTCTTGGTTAGTTTGGGACTAAGTTCATAGGGCTTAACATCCCCATCGAACTTTCAAGTGGTATCAGAGCTTGATTCGAAAATTAAAGTTTGAAAACTTTTTGAATTTGATCCATGTCTAACTTTGGGAATCGCAACACTACGGAAGGGTATTCTATTACCCGGCCTCCTCTGTTCGATAACCTACCTTTTGATTTTTGGAAAACTCGCATGTCAACTTTCTTACAATCTACTGATTATCGCATGTGGATGCTTATTCAAGAAGGTTATTCTCCACCTTCTCATGAAATTAACGGTTTTAAAACTGAAGTTGCTTTTACCGAATGGACTTTTAATGAACGAGATTTAGCTCAATTAAATGCGAAATGTTTGAATTATTTTTTCTATGCTTTAAAATCTGAGGATTACATGCGTGTTTCAACTTGCAAAACTGGTAAAGAAATTTGGGATAAATTGTGCATTACTTATGAAGACACTAATGAAGTTAAATAATCCCGTTTAAACATTCTCTTGCATGACTACGAACTTTTTCGTATGAAACCTCATGAATCGATTTCTGACATGTACACTAGGTTTACTCAGATTGCTACCTCATTGCATGCACTAGGAAAAGAACTTTCGAACTATGAAAAAGTTAACAAGATTTTGACATGCTTGCTTTCATCCTATGATGTAAAAATTACTGCAATCACTGAATCTAAAGATTTGAACACCTATTCTATTGATAACTTGCTTGGCTCACTCATTGCTTACGAGCAAGGGGTGAATCAAAGAAATCTTGATGCAGGTGAGAAGAAAAAGGAGAAAACAATTGCATTGAAGGCACATAAATCGGATTCTGAATCTTCCGGGTTTGAAAGCGATGGAGTTGCCTTCATCACAAGGCAATTCAAAAATTTTCTAAGGAAGAAACAAAAGCATCATCAAAATTGGAGAAAAGGTAAGGATCATAAACATATTAAAGGATCTTCTGATGTTGTTTGTTTTGAATGCAGAAAGCCTGGACATGTGAGAACTGATTTCCCTAAGCTTAGAGATCAATCAAGCAAAGAAAAAAATGATGAGAAAGCAAAGTCTAAGAAGGACAAGAAAAAACAAAGGAGCTTTTGGGCAGAATCTGGTACTGATTCTTCTGAGACTGAACCAGAGGAAGAAACTACAAACTTGTGTTTCATGGGAAAAGATCAAATTGATCAAGAAGAGGTATGTGAACTTTCATACGATCAACTTCTTGAAGTTTCAGAAAAAATCCATACATCATATAGGAAATTAAAGAAAACTCATGGTAGCTTGAAATTAGAATTCTTAAATCTACAAAAAGAGCATGAAATTTTGATTAAAGACCATCAAACAATTGATTCAAATCACATGACTTTACTTGATGAATTTGATGAGTTAAATAAAAATCATGGTAAGTTAGTTGAAGAGCATGATGCATTGAAAATATCACACACATCTCTTGAATCTGATTTTAAGAAGTCAAAAGAAATAGAAAAAAATTTGAGGATTGAAAATGAAGTTTTAGAAAACACAAACTTGAAGGTTCAAAATGATTTAGAAGCATGTAAGAAATCTAGGATGACTTCTACTTTTAATCAATTTCCAAAACCAAGAGAGAGGCATTATAACTCAAATCACTTAAGAAATCCCTTTCCTGGAGTTAGATGTTTTTCTTGTGGCATGTTAGGACATATCTCACACACTTGCACAATTCACCATAGTTCACATAGGGTGTGGAGACCTAAGGTGCATGATCCACAGCATACCACACATGCATTGCATTCTTCTCTTCATAAGAAGGAACCCAAATCTGCTTGGGTTCCTAAAACTAACATTTGATAATTTTGCAGAAAGTCTCTCACAAAAGACCTCGTGAGAGTATGTGGTACCTGGACAGTGAATGCTCTCAACATATGACTGGTGATGCTAGCCAGTTTGTTGTACTAGAATCCATGACTGGAGGCAAGGTTACTCTTGGAGACAACACCACCAGGAAGGTGGTAGGAGCAGGTATAATCGGTAATTCCAAGAACCTTATGATTGAAAATATTTTGCTTGTAGATGGATTGAAGCACAACTTGCTCAGCATCAGTCAATTCTGTGACAAAGGCTTCATCGTACAATTCTTCACGAATTCATGCATTGTAAGTTTAAGTAACAACACCATTTTGCAGGGAAAGAGGGTAAACAACGTCTATATGCTTGATTTAAATAGCATTGAAAGTGCTGCTTCTTTTTGCTTAAAAACTGTCATTGATGATTCTTGGGTGTGGCATAGGAGGCTTTGTCATGCAAGTATGAAAACCCTTAGGAAAGTGACCTAAAAGGACCTAGTTAGAGGTGTCCCCAAACTTAAGTTTACAAAAGACCACCTTTGTGATGCCTATCAACTAGGAAAGCAAATTCACTCCTCTTTTCACCCCATAAAGGACATTAGCACCTCTAGACCTTTAGAAGTCCTTCACATGGATTTGTTTGGACCCATTAGCATAGCAAGTTTGGGAGGGAAAGTCTATGGTTTTGTGATTGTTGATGACTACTCGAGGTTCACTTGGACTAGATTTCTTTCTCATAAAAATGAGTCTTTTGAGGAGTTTAAAACTTTCTCTACTTGGATTCAGAAGAAGCTAGGGTGTGAGATTTTGACCATCCATAGTGATCATGGGGGAGAGTTTAAAAATGAAAGATTTGGAGATTTTTGTGAGGAGAAGGGGATTAGCCACAATTTTTCAGCCCCTAGGACTCCTCAGCAGAATGGAGTAGCTGAAAGGAAGAACCGGACCTTGGTGGAAGCCGCTAGAGCCATGCTTGCTGAGTATTCACTTCCAAAATACTTTTGGGCTGAAGCGGTTAACACAGCATGTTATGTGTTGAATAGGGTGAATGTTAGAGTCAAATTAGAAAAGACACCCTATGAGATCCTTAAGGGTAGGACACCCAATCTTTTCCACCTTCATGTCTTTGGTTGTAAGGTTTTCATTCACAATAATGGAAAGTCTCACTTGGGAAAATTTGATCCTAAATCTGATGAAGGAGTATTCTTGGGATATTCTAGTGTTGGGAAATCTTTTAGAGTGTTTAACAAGAGAACCTTGATGGTGGAAGAGACAACCCATGTAGTTTTTGATGAGTCTGATCATAAGAAACATGGAGTAGATGATGATGATGTTGGAGAGATTACAAGTGGAGTAGAAAATTTGGGGAAGGGGAGTGAGCACCTAAGCAATGGTGGAGTAGAAGGAGTCACCCAAGGAATAGAAATTTTTGATGAAAGGGGAGAAACTTCACACACTTTGCCTAGAGATTGGAGATACTCTACTAGTCACCCCAAGGATTTGATCTTAGGAGACCTTTCTAGTGGAGTTAAGACTAGACATGGACTTAGGAAGGAGGTGAACCACTCTGCCTTTATCTCTATGACTGAACCCACCACCATTAATCAAGCCCTCTCTAATGAGTTTTGGATGTTAGCAATGCAAGAAGAGTTGAATCAATTTGTTAGGAATGATGTTTGGGAACTTGTGGAAAGACCTAAGGGACAAAGTGTAGTTAGGACAAAGTGGGTATTTAAGAACAAAGTGAATGATTCAGGAGTGGTGGTGAGGAATAAAGCAAGATTGGTGGCTAAGGGGTACAATCAAATAGAAGGGATAGACTTTGAAGAGACTTTTGCCCCTGTAGCTAGATTGGAAGTCATTAGAGTGCTATTAGCCTTTACTTGTTATAAAGGATTTAAGCTTTTTCAAATGCATGTCAAGAGTGCCTTTTTAAATGGGGAGATAAAAGAAGATGTGTTTGTAGAACAACCTCCAGGTTTTGAGAGTTCTCAATTTCCAAATCATGTGTTTAAATTAAAAAAGGCTTTGTATGGTTTAAAGCAGGCACCTAGAGCTTGGTATGAGAGGCTTAGCACATTCTTACTAGAGAGGGAGTTTGTCAAGGGGAGCGTAGACACCACCCTTTTTCTTAAAAAAGTTGGAGATGATTTACTCATTGTTCAGATTTATGTTGATGATATACTCTTTGAATCTTCTAATAAAAATTTGTGTGATGATTTTTCTAAAACAATGAGTAGAGAGTTTGAGATGAGTTTAATGGGAGAATTGTCTTACTTTTTGGGGTTTAGCATAAAATAATTGGAAGATGGAACTTTTCTAAATCAAACAAAATACATAAAAGACATTTTGATGAAATATGAGATGGACAAAGCCAAGCAAATTAACACCCCCATGACTTCTAGTGCTCCGTTGGATAAGGACCCAAGTGGTAAGTCTGTTGATCAGAAGAAGTATAGAGGCATGATTGGATCTTTACTTTACTTGACTGCAAGCCGACCTGACATTATGTTTAGTGTTTGCCTTTGTGCTAGGTTTCAAGCTGACCCTAAGGAATCCCACATGACTGCTATTAAAAGGATTTTTAGATACCTTTTGGGGACACAAGGATTAGGGATTTGGTACCCTAGACATAGCACTTCTTTCGAGATTATTGGTTTTTCTGACTCTGATTTTGCAGGATGCAAGGTGGATAGAAAGAGCACCTCTGGAACTTGTCAATTCATTGGACAATCCTTAGTCTCTTGGTCTAGTAGAAAGCAAAATTCTGTTGCACTTTCCACTGCTGAAGCTGAATACATTGCTCTTGGAAGTTGTGTGGCCCAAGTTCTTTGGTTGAAACAACAGGTATTGGATCTAGGATTACATGTAAGCACCATCTCAATTTTTTGTGACAACACTAGTGCCATATGCATCTCTAAAAATCCTATCCAACATTCAAGAACTAAACACATTGACATTAGGCATCACTTTATTAGAGATCATGTGACTAAGGGAGACATTGAGTTACACCATGTGACAACTGAAAACCAACTGGCAGACATCTTTACTAAACCACTGGCCTTCGACACTTTCAGTTCTTTAAGGACCAGATTGGGTGTGATTGACATAAATGCATGAAATTTTTTTAGCTAAATTTTCTTTTATTTTTTTTTTGCTTTCTTTTTACCTTTTCGTGTGCTTTATTTTTAGATCATCGCTGATATGATATTATATTTCTTGTTCTTGTCTTTAACAATTTGTAGTTAATATGTTTTCATCTACTTAATCACTTAGATAGTATGAATATTTTGTGATTGTGTCTCTTTCCCTAACTTAGTATTAGTGGTATAGTTTTCTTTTCTAATTAAAAGTATATCTCAAAATAAAAGATTGTTTATGAAACTAAGATCCTTTCTAAAGCTTGCTTAAGCAAATCTATCTTGTATTTACAATGATTAAAAGTTTTTTTGTCACATCATGATCCCTCGTTACTCTTGTCTTCGATTATTAATCCTACTTGTGGTAATTCTTCTTTATGTTAGAGAGAGAGCTCCTATTCTCTAATATCTGAGAAGATATATTCACAACTAAGTTTTTTTAAAAGAGTCTAAAAGGGAATCTAGCTTGCAAAAAAAAAAAAAAATTGGCCAATGATGCCAACAAAAGAAGCGCAAAGACGCCAAAAATTGAAAAATCTATAAAAAGATGCGCAAAGCGCCACAACATTGACAAGAGGCATAAAATGAGCCCACTCAAAAGCAAGCTACTCTCTCTTTTTATATCTTTTAGAACTTAGAAGTTTTGATTCTCAAAGGCTTGATCTCGATTATCGTTCGATTATGACAAATCTACCTCATTGTTTTATAGAGATATTTTTCCTTATGACAAGTGGTGGGTAGAATCTTTTTCTCATATTCAATTAATTTTTTGAGTTAGGTCATTGATTTCAAAAGACGATTCTACCCTAAGAAAACGTTTTTTGGCTAAGGGTAAACCATGAACGGATATTCACCTATTCTATGGATTAAATAAGATTGGTAACTCGTTAACTCACAAGTTTTTAAATCAATCACATGGAATACTATATCATTGATGTGCCTTGATTAAAAAAAAAAAAAAAAAAAACGGGAAATCTCTTTTGATGTGCTTTCTTGTACCCTCCTTTTTGATATGTCAAAAGGGGGAGAAGTTTATGAGGTTCTTTTTTCATCAATCCTGATTTGTTAACTATTAAATCTTTTTGTAGTGTTTTGCCATCATCAAAAAGGGGGAGATTGTTGCAAATCTATTTTTCATGTCTTATGTTTTGATGATTGACAAACTTGGTTTCTCTTGGACAGCTTGTTGCTTCTAACTTTTCAGGAATCGAAGATCGGACAATCAAAAAGGAGCCAAGTTCAGGAATGCGTAGGTTTAGGATTGAGTCAGTCTGTACTTTTGTTTTTTACCTTTTGAGTCCACTTGTAATAGTCAAAGAGACTGATGCTTTATAACCCTTCACACACACACTTGAGAGACTTAGAATTTCTGTTTTTACTCATATCGGCCAGGACGATTTCTTTGATCGGCCTAGACGATCAGCTTAAAACAGAAAGTCTAAATAAGGATTCTTAATTAAGGCAGCCGACATTAACAGATCGTTCTGGACGATACTTGTATCGGCCAGGACGATACTTGTATCGGCCAGGACGATAAGCTCAAAACAGAAAGAAGTAGCCGCCATAGACAAGTATGGTATACTGTATCTTTAAATTATCGGCCCGGACGATCCTCGGATCGGCCTGGACGATATTCCCAAATTATGCCATAATTGTTCAGAAACTCAAGGGTGTAATTAAGGATGATTGATACGATCAGATCGTCCTGGACGATCGCACGATCAGCCAGGCCGATCTAGTCAAAAACCTTAAGTTACTTCAGGACGATCAATATCGGCCAGCCCGTATCCAGGGCTATTGTCAGGACGATTTTCCTTTGATTTGAACTGATCGGTCAGGACGATCGTGAGATCGGCTTGGACGATCAAGCTAATTTTCAATCGTCCAGTTTTTTCATCCAGGGCTATGCTCTGGCCGATCTTCATTGATTTGTACTGATCGGCCAGGCCGATGTCCATATCGGCCTGGACGATATTGTCGGCAACTTGCAATTAATCAGCTCTTTTGAAGCTCTTCTATTTAAGAGCTCTTATTCAACGTTTTTAAAAACCTTTGGCTGCTGCCTTGACCTGAGAAGACCTTGAGGAGAGAAAGAGAGAGAGAGGAGAGAGAGAGAATCTTGTGAGGGGGAGCTTGTGAGGGGTTTCACAAGGGTTGCTTCAAGGATCTCTCTACGTCGTCTTCGTCTAGAGTTTCTCGTCCGTGGAAGGGTCGGTAGAGGTAAGGAGTTTTGCTTTTGGTTCTGGTTCTCTGCCAGCTTCAGGAGGAAGCAAAAGGAGATAGGTTCTCTACCTTGCCGGGGTGGCAAAAAGGAGGTTCTTGTGAGGATTTCTCCACCTAGCCGTGGGGGCTAAAGGAGAGTCACTTTTTGTAGTGCAATACTTGGAGGGTGCCTCCAAGGAGTGGACGTAGGTTGAGTCGACTGAACCACTATAAATTTCTGTGTTCTTTTTCTTGCTTCCGCACTTTTAAATTCCGCACTTTTTATGGTGTGATTTGGTTTATGTGATTTTATTTCTTTGTTTAAAAAGAAGTTTTTAAAATACCAATTCACCCCCCCTCTTGGTTAGTTTGGGACTAAGTTCATAGGGTTAACATCCCCATCGAACTTTCATGATTGAATCCCTTCTTTACCTGACTGCCAGTAGACCGGACATAATGTTTAGTGTGTGCCTTTGTGCCCGTTTCCAAGCCAATCCTAAAGAGTCTCACTTAACTGCGGTCAAAAGAATTCTTAGATATCTACTAGGCACCCCAAACTTAGGAATTTGGTATCCCAGACACAGCACTTCCTTTGAAATCCTAGGGTACTCAGATTCTGACTTTGCAGGATGTAGGATAGATAGAAAGAGCACCTCTGGTACCTGCCAATTCATCGGACAATCATTAGTTTCTTGGTCCAGTAGGAAGCAAAACTCAGTAGCACTTTCCACAGCCAAGGCAGAATATATTGCAGTAGGAAGTTGTGTTGCACAAGTGCTATGGTTAAAACAACAAATTCTTGATCTTGGACTACCTGTTGGAACCATCTCGATCATGTGTGACAACACAAGTGTAATTTGTATCTCTAAGAATCCAATTCAACACTCTAGAATGAAACACATAGACATTAAACATCATTTCATTAGAGATCACATCGTTAAGGGAGATATAGAACTACATCACATCGCTACAGGAGATCAATTGGTAGACATATTCACAAAACCTTTAGCTTTCGACACCTTTAGCACCCTGAGGACCAGATTAGGTGTCATAGATATAACAGCATAATATATATATATATATATATATATATATATATATATATATATATATATATATATATATATATATATATATATATATATATATATATATAATAAAATAAAAAAATATATATATAAAAATAAAATTTGGTGTTTTTTGTTTGGCTGCTCCTGATCATCAGACACTCACCTCACCAAAACTCTGAGTTCACTGTTCATCATACTGTACGACCTACATCGTACTGTACGATACATCTCACTGTCAACAAACACGCTGATTTCGGCTCTGTTGTTCGTACTGTACGATGTATATCGTACTGTACGATATTCATCCCGCATAATTGCCTACCGTATTGTACGATATCTCTTCTTCGTACAATACGATCCACGTCAGCAACGGATTGGGACAAATTAAACCCGGTTGGTACGACATTATTGAGTATCGTACTATACGATACCACCATATCGTACGGTATGATCCACATCAGCACACAGAATCAATGCGAGTTAAAGCTATTCGGTACGATATTTATTATGTATCATACTGTACGATACACCTGTTCATACAGTATGAAACTTTTGGTCAAAAGTCATACTGAGGCCTCGGGACGATCGAAATTCGCCTGATCGTACTATACGATACATATCGTACTGTACGATTTTACTGTCTTTTCCCGAAACGAACGGTCAGAATATTGATTGCCTATCGTACTGTACGATTCAAGATCGTACTGTACGATTCACGAAATTTCCTATAAGAATCCTTGCCTAGGCCGTTCTTTTCACTCAAAAACCTCTCCTCACTCACTTCGTCACTCGTTTTCGTGCCCTATTGCAATATCTAAGCAAGGTAGGATGACTGCTGGAAGCTCGTCCTCATCGAGTCGCCAACCTGATCGTTTTCTGAATACTGAAAATGAGGAAGCCTACCATCGATATAGAGCCTACAAAATTTCCCCTTCAAAAATTCTTAATCAGGTTGCTCTCAATTTCGAGGTAATGAGCCTCTTTGCTTCCACCACCTTCCAATTCCTACTCACCCTGGCATTTCCATATAATTCTGAACTTCTTTTTGAATTTCTCGCCAACCTCACCTAAACCGTCGACAACACCACTTTTCACTCTTTTGTTTGTGGCCGCACCATTGAGATCACTAGAGCCGATATCGCCCAATATATTGGGCTGTCCACTGAAGGACCTATGGTTCGCTCGTTTCTTACCGATGAATTTGATTGGAGCGATGTAAATAGAGTCCTTAAGAATACTGTTTTTCATCAACACCAACCTCTTCTTCAATCATTAACTCGAAATGCCCGTATAATTCAACATGTTCTTCGAACCTCAATCATACCCAAAGGAGGCGACCGTATCAATCTGACCCCTACCTTGTCCATCGCTACCTATCTTATTATGTCCAACATTAAGTTTGATGAGGTCGACTTAATTAGCAACTACATTCGCCACATGACTTTTGTTCGTCTACCTACCACCCGACGGAAACATAATCTAGCTCTTGGTCACTTAATAGGATATATCCTCCACAATAAATATCAATTGTCCTACCCTGGTGAACCCGACATTCTTCCTATTTTTTATACGGATGCTTCCTTCCATATTCTCTTTCATCGGGGACATCAGCCTGAAGGTCTAGTCTTTGATGATGAAGAAGGAGAAGATGCCCCAGCCGCAGCTCCAGCTCGACCACGACGCCATGCTGCACCTCGAGCACCTGCACCAGCAGTACACCCTAATGATGACTTTGTCGCCCGCTTCGACCAGCTACAGACTCGTCTCGACATGCATATTCAAGAACAACATCACCAACACGAGACTGATATGCAGTGGTTTGGAGAACGTTTCACTGCAATTGATCACCGCTTCGATGCTCTATTTCAATATTTTCAACCAAATCCATCTCCACCACCACCATATCAGGACCCGTCTGCTTAGTTTGTTTATGTTTACATTATAGTTTTTTGTTTTCTTCTTTTGCTTTTTGCTTTTCGTTGCTCCTTCTTTTTGTGCTGTCAAAAGGGGGAGAAGTTTGTTGTACATGTTGTTGTGCTTATTATCTAAATGCATTCCTTTTGTTTTGCACTTGCTTTTGGTATCATTTTTTTCTTCTTGTGTTTACTTTAAAAAAATATATATAAAAAAAAAATAAAAGAAATGCTTTTCGTACTCACTTGCAACAAATTATTTGACATCATCAAAAAGGGGGAGATTGTTGCAACCCATGACCCCGAGTTTGAGATTTTGATGATGCCAAATAATGAGTGTTTTGGAACAACCTTTCATTGAATACTATTTTATTTGCTATTGTCCTTGAGTACTAATATTTCAGGAAGATCACAAGTGACTCAGGATGAAAGGAAGACTCAAGAAAGAGTAGAATAGGTGTATGAATCAAACATTGTATTTTTCTATTTATTTTATTTTATTTTATTGAGTATGGCCACAAAATGCATAAGAGTAAGAGCAACCATGCACACACACAGGGGGAGAGTTTGTTTTTAAATGAAAATTGTCATAGAAATTCTTCTGTGTAGATCGTACTGTACGATGTTATTTTGTACCGTACGATCAGAGCTATGTGGACGATTCTGTGAATAGATCGTACTGTACGAATAGTTTCATACTGTACGATATGTTCAGATCCAAAACCCTAGCCGTAGTTTAATTTGAGTAAGTGATTTTGCGCCGCTCGTACTGTACGAACGTGTTTGTACTGTACGATCTATTTTTAATACTTACTTAAATTAACCCGTAATTAGTGCATGTAATCCCGGCCTAATTAATTTTTGAACATCATACTGTACGAACTGGATCGTACCATATGATGAACAGAGATGACATTTGATCGTCCAGACTATCGTCCTGTACGAATAGTATTTTGTGGATCGTACCGTACGATATTATATCGTACAGTACGAATTGTTTTTGAACTGTTCGTACATCTTCGTACCAGGATGTTGCTGTTTATACATATCGTACTGTACGATGTTGAATCATACGGTACGAACAGTGACGGCTACTTTTGAAATCAGAGGTTTTTGGAGCCCGTTTTAGATGTCAATCAAGTCTTTTTTCAGTAAGAATCACAGAGGGGGTGAACGTGGTTAGAGAGGGATTCCAAGGGAGAGAGCTCTAGAGAAATTCTTGAGGGTTGAGAGAGGAAGGAGGAGGTGAGCGTTGTGAGGGAGAAGAGGTGTGAGGGAGATCACACGGTTGCTCCAAGCTTGCTGCATCTTGCTCATCCTGTGGCCCTAGAAGGATTTGAGGGAGGATCTCCAAATGAAAGGCTCATCTACATCCGTTACCTCAAGGTTCTCTTCCTTCTCCAGGAGGGAGAAAAATGAGAAGGTTCTCTGCCGTCGCCAGGAGGGCGAAAACAGAGTTTGGTACTCCGCCATGCCGGGTTGGTGGAAGGGAGGTTTGTAAAGGCTTCTCCGCCTTGCTGAGGGGGGCAAAAGGAGAACTATTTTGATAGTGAAAATCCCGGAGCGGAGGACTCCAAGGAGTAGACGTAGGTCATATTTTGACCGAACCACTATAAAAATTCTTGGTGTGTTTTTTCCTTATCGTCGTTTACTTTTTACTTGCATTTAATTTTCATAACTATTGCATGGTGAAACTTGTGAAAGAAAAATTATTTAAAATTTTGTTGTAGTATTTCAAAAATAACAAAAAAAATTAGAACTCTTGTTTAGGGTTATTTTTATTAAGGAAAAGATTTTCACAATTCACCCCCCCTCTTATCATTTAGTAATTTCATATATATATAAACAAAACAAAAATCTTCTTCTAAGGCTGCTCTTGATCATCACACACTCACCACACAAAAACTCTAAACTTGATTGTTTATCGTACTGTACGATAAACATATTGTACCGTATGATACATCTCAATCTACATAACATCCACCAATAAGTAGATTTTTGGCTCTATTGATCGTACTGTACGTCTTCCATCGTACTACGATATGCATCTGACATTATTGCCTGCTGTACTGTACGATATCTCCTCTTTGTACGGTACGATCCCCGTTAGCAACGGATTGGGACGAATTAAATCCGGTTGGTACGACATTACTGATTATCGTACGGTATGATACTTACCTTTCGTACTGTACGTTACACATCACCACAACGAATAAGTATGAGTTAAAGCTGTTTGGTATGATATTTATTATGGATCGTTCTGTACGATACACCTGTTCATACAGTACAAAACTTTTGGTCAAAAGTCGTACTAAGGGCCTCGGGACGATCGAAATTTGTCTGATCGTACTATACGATATGTATCGTACTATACGATTTGACTGTCTTTTCCCGAAATGACCGGTCAGGATATTGATTGACTATCATACTGTATGATATGAAATTGTACTGTACAATTGTCAAAATTTTCTGTAAGAACCCTTTGCTAGGCCGTTCCTTTCACTCAAATTCTTCCTCACTCACTCCTTCACCTAGTTTTGTGCCCTCTTGATAATGTCTAAACGAGGTCGGTTGACTGTTGGAAGCTCATACTCATCGAGTCGTCCACCTGCTCATTTTCGGAATGCTGAAAACGAGGAAGCTTACAACAGGTATAAAGCTTGTAAAATTTCTCCTTCCAAAATACTGAATCAGGCTGCTCTTAATTTCAAGGTAATGGGCCTCTTCGCTTCCACCACCTTCCAATTCCTCCTCACCCTGGAATTTCCCTACAATTTTGAACTTCTCTTCAAATTTCTCACTAATCTCACCTACACTATCGACAACACCACCTTTCACTCTTTTGTTTGTGGCCGAAATATTGAGATCACTAGAGCCGACATTGCCTAATATATTGGGTTATCCACTGAAAAAACCTATGGTTCGCTCATTTCTTACTGAAGAATTCAATTGGAGTGATGTTAATAGAGTCCTTAGGAATGCTACTTTTCATCAACACCAACCTCTCGTTCAATCCCTAACTCGAAATGCCTGAATAAGTCAACATGTCCTTCAAACCTTAATAATACCCAAAGGTGGCGACCGTATCAATCTGACCCCGACCTTATCCGTCGCTACCTATCTTATTATGTCCAACACAAAATTCGACGAGGTTGATTTAATTAGTAACTACATTCACCAAAGTACTTTTTTCCTCCTACCTACCACTCGACAGAAACAAAATCTAGCTCTTGGTCACCTAATAGGATATATCCTCCAACATAAATATAAATTGATCTACCCTGGTGAACCCGACATTCTTCCTATCTTTTATATGGATACCTCTTTCGTATTCTCTTTCATTGGGGACACGAGCTTGAAGAACCAGTCTTTGACAAAGAAGAAGCAGAAGATGCCCCAGCAGCAGCTCCAGCTCGACCACGACGACATGCCGCACCCCGAGCTCCTGCACAACCACACCCTAACGATGATTTGGTCGCACGCTTCGACCAACTGTAGACTCATCTCGATACGCATATTCAAGAACAACATCAGCAACACGAGACAGATATGCAATGGTTTTGTAAACGCTTTACTGCAATTGATCACCGATTTATGCTCTCTTTCAATATTTTCAGCCGAATCCACCTCCACCACCAACTGATCAGGACCCTCCTATTTAGATTATTTATATTTGTATTGTAGTTTCTTTCTTTTGCTTTCTGCTTTAGTTGCTCTTCCTTTTTGTGATGTCAAATGGGGGAGAAGTATGTTGTACTTGTTGTTGTGCTTGTTATAGTTTGTTAAATGCATTCCTTTTATTTTGTACTTGCATTTAGTATCTGTCTTTTTTCTTGTGTTTAAATTTAAAAAAAAAACAAAAAAAAAAAACAAAAAATGTCATTCGTACTTGCTTACAACAAATCATTTGACATCATAAAAAAGGGGGAGATTGTTGCAACCCATGACCCTGAGTTTAAGATTTTGATGATGCCAAATAATGATTGTTTTGAAACAACTTTTCATTGAATATTTTTTTATTTGCTATTGTCCTTGAGTACTAACATTTCAGGAAGATCACAAGTGACTCAGGACGAAAGGATAACTCAAGAACGGGTATATTAGGAGTATGAGATAGATATTGTATTTTTCTATTTATTATATTTTTATTTTCTTGAGTCTGGCCACAAAATGCATAAGAGTATGAGAAACCATGCACACACACAGGGGGAGAGTTTGTTTTTAAATGTAAAATGTAATAGAATTTCTTCTCTGTAGATCGTACTGTACGATTTTAATACATACCGTAAGATCCGAGCTATGTGGACGATTCTGTGAATAGATCGTACTTTACAAATATATTCGTACTGTACGATATATTCAGATCCAAAAACTCTAGCCGTAGTTTAGTTTAAGTAAGTGATTTTGCGTCGTTCGTACTATACAAACATTTTTGTACTGTACGAATATTTTTGAACATACGATGTAGTTTATTTTAAATACTTACTTAAATTAAACCGTGATTAGTGCATGAAGTCCATGCCTAATTATATTTTGAACATCGTACTGTACGAACATGATCGTACCATACGATGAACAGAGACGAAGTGTGATCATCCCGGATATCATCCTGGACGATCTCTTAGTTTTTGTCTCATCGTACTGTACGATAGTAATCGTATCATACGATGAGCAGAGACGACATCTCATCGTCCAGACCATCGTCCTGTATGAATATTATTTAGCTGGTCGTACCGTATGATATTATATCGTACAGTACGAATCATTTTTTAACTGTTCGTACATCTTCGTACCAGGACGAAGTCTGTTTATGAAGATCGTACTGCACGATGTTGAATCATACATTACGAATAGTAACGACTACTTTTGAAATCAGAGGGATTTTGGATCCTGTTTTAGGTGTTAATCTCATCTTTTTTCAATAAGAATTACAAAGAGGGAGAACGGGGTGAGAGAGGGATTCCAAGGGGAGAGAGCTCTTGAGAAGTTCTTTAGGGTTTTGAGAGAGGAAGGTGAAGGTGAGCATTGTGAGGGAGAAGAGGTGTGAGGGAGATCACACGGTTGCTCCAAACTTGTTGCATCTTGTTCCTCCTGTGGACCTAGTGGAATATGTGGGAGGATATCCAAGGGAAATGCTCTTCTACATCTGTGACCTTGAGGTACTTTGCCTTCTCCAGGAGGGAGAAAAAGGAGAAGGTTCTCTTCCATCGCCAGGAGGGTGAAAACAGAGTTTGGCACTCCGCCCCGCCGAGTTGGTAAAGGGAGTATTGTAAAGGCTTCTCCGCCTTGCCAAGGGGGGCTAAAGGAGAGCTATTGCTTGTAGTGAAAATCCCAGAGTGGAGGACTCTGGGGAGTGGACGTAGGTCATTGTTTGACCGAACCACTATAAAAATCTTGGTGTGTTTTTTCCTTATCTTCATTTACTTTTACTTGCACTTAATTTTTCATAATTATTGCTTGGTGAAATATGTGAAAGAAAATTTGTTTAAGTTTTTGTTTTAAAATTTCAAAAATAACTAAAAGATTAGAACTCCTGTTTAGGGTTACATTTTATTGAGAAAAAGTTTTTCACAATTCACCCCCCCCCCCCCCCCCCTCTTATCATTTAGTCATTTAAGGAAGGCTAATTTTATTGATCTTGTAGAAAGCAATGCTCCAGCTGCTCTTAAAGGTGTTATAAACTTGGATAAAAGTCCATTTCCTTATATTAGAATTTAATTATCTTGTACGGTTGTCTCCTTTTCTGTTCAGGTTTTTTAATCGGACTGCTTGGTTTTGTTAGTCTATTGGGTTGTAGTTTTTTCTGTTGATGTTGGGTTGCTGGTTTTTTTTTTGGATTAGCCTTGATGGGTTCTTTCTTTTTTTGGGTTGCCTATTAGTGGCTTTCTACCTGGTGAATCTAGATATACAGGATGTTGTTTGCTATTGGACTCTTGATTTCTCTGTTAGCTAGAGGGGCTTATTGATTCATCGTGGTCTGCTGGACTAGTGCTCGTAGTTTCTACATCTAGGTAGTTCTTTCCTCTTTATTAATTATTCTCGTTTTATTATCATTATTGGTCGTTGTTTGGTCTGGTGTTGGATTATGTTGGAGCATCATTGGTATATTTCTTTGAATTTTTATGGTAATTCCTTGGTTGATTTTCTTGGCATTGAGAATCCTAGTTTCTCTGGTTTTTGGGAGTGCCTTTCTCGTGCATTGAAGGTCAAGCTATTGGATTATTATTGTTTCTTTGCTTGGAGTTGTGCTGGTGCAGTTCATTTTTTTGTTTGGGTTGGTTTTCATTTTCCAGCTGTTTACTCTTGGAGCTCTGTATTCTTTGTTTTGGGCTCTTGGGTGTTTATGTTTTGCTGGTTGAAATGGGATGGGTATGCTTTCTGGGTCTCTGTTATCTAGTGGGATTAGCTTCTCGGCTGGGTGATGTTATTGGAATTTTGGGACTATTTTTTGGTTATACATTCTTCTCTTTTGGAATAAGCTGGATACTTGGTTACTCCATTATGTTATTAGATGGTATCTCATCTATGGTTTGTTTCCAATTTAATGTGGTAATGCTGTTGTGACTCGAGCTCATGAGTTTTATATTTTTGATGAGATCAAACATTTTTATATCTCATATTATTTTTCATTCTATATTTTTTTGTGTGTATGCTAACATTTCAAGAATACCATGTAACAACAAATAAAGAATCAGAGCTCAAGATTGGCTTGAATAATGTTATGTTGTAAAGGATCTGTAATATTTATTGATGTATAATGTTACTTGATAAAGTCTGGACCTAGGGAGGAGCTTGCTTGGTGACCATGCACACACACACTCAAGGGATTGAGATTAGTAAATCCGCTGCTTTATCAAGTTGCTTGAAAAATCTTTAGCTTTTGTGTGTCTTTTATTTTGGATTCCAGGATTATTTGTTTGAAAACATCCACCAATGCCAACTAGGAAAGATTTTAAGATTGTTCTCACTTTGTGTTGTTTTTAATTTACTTTATTAGGAGGATCAATTTATTTTATGTGTTTTTATTTTTCACAAATTGTTCTTTATTTAATTGAAGCCTTCCATATGATGAAATTTTTCAAGCTTTTAAATATCCTGGAGTTTTATCATACAGGAGATAGGGTTTGCTATCATACTAGCTTTTCTAAATTGGTCCAAAGCCGAGTAAACCATGTTGATGTTTTCCCTTCTAATCTGACTTTATTTAGTGGCATGATTTTCTTCTCTAAAACAAAATCATCTTGGAAACTCAGTTTAACCAATGGATTTTCATCTAAGATCTCAGGGAGTTTCTAATATTGTCTTGGGACTACATTAAATTTTACACATCTACTGGATGATCCTGCGATTGTCCAGGATATTTTTGCCAAAATTCATAGATATCATTTTTTGGTTCAAGCTTTTGAAATCTTATCATTGAGACATTTATCACCTGGATGATTTTGGTACCGAAATTTTGTGTTGTGGATTTTCAAAAGTTCTTCCCTATGTACATAGAGAGAGAGCTCCTGGGATTCTCTGGAATATTTGGAGGATATACTCACAACTAAGTCTTTTCTTTAAGGGTTTTTCAAAGCCCTCTATTAAAGATTTATTTGGCACTTAATATGTGTCTTGCAACCATTGGGGAGTTAGGAAAAGGAAAGAGGCCAATGATCCTTGGAGGGGTTTCAAATTGAAAAGAAAGGGGGTTTCTATGTACTCTACAAAAGTGCACCTATTACAAAAATCAAAAGATGCTCAAAGAGCCATCTTATCAAAGTTTTGAAGAAAAGATTTCTTTGGCATAAAATGAGCCCACTACTTCACCGCACCGGGGAGGTTAAAGTAATTTTTAGCTATCCTCTCTTTTGTAAAACTGAGGGGGCTTAAAACTTAGAAAGGCACTCATTGATTATGTGATACTTTCAAAGAGTTGCCTTTCAAATTCCATGATTGAGAAAAATTACTTTGGTTTATTATTTATGAGATATTTTAGTTGTAAACAAGTCTTGACCGATGGATCTTCTTATCATATTTTGTTATTCTGAGTTAGGCCTCTGTTTTCCAAAAGAATTTTGTACCCTGAAGGATATCCAATCTAGGGTTAACGGAATCAGTTTTTCTACCTTCTTCTGATTGGAAAGATTTGTTAAATACCAATTCACCCCCTTCTTGATCTCTTGGAACTTTAAAAGTTTAAGGACTTTTTGAAATCCCTAATGAAATTCTCATGTGGTATCAGAGCCTCCATAAAACAAAACAAAAAATTTAGAAAAATTAAAATCCAAAAAATTTTCGGTGTTTAGTTTTCATTATCACCAGTTGTTTTTATTTTTTCTGTGTATTTGACTGTTTTTTACTTTTATTTTATTTTTGAGGGTCTTGATCATCACCATTCTTTTCTTGATTTCAATTTCAAGTCACATCGGCCTGGCAAATGATACTTATATCGTACTGGCCGATATGACAAATTCTGTTCAAAATCCATCTATGCTGAGGGAATTAAAATTAATTTCTGTGCTTGCTGTAATTCATCGTCCTGGACGATACTATATCATCCTGGACGATTAAATGATCGAACTCATGGTGATAGTCCTGGCCGATAGTATATTTTTCTGGCCGATGCATTCTATGTGCAAGAAAATCGTCCTGGTCGATACACTGGACCGTCCCGGACGATCCACGTGTCAGCATGTTTTGATCTTTAAATTCGGTCCCGGACGATCCATTATTGGACAATCGGCCTGGCCGATCCACTGTTCGTCCTGGACGATACACGTGGCAAGCATTTAAAACGTTTTAACTTCGGTCGGTATGATCAATTATTGTGCATCGTCCTGGACGATACACCTAATCGGCCCGGACGATCTGCTTTTTCAAACGGTCGTCCGGACTAACTCCTTGGGCCGATAGCCTGTGTCTAATCATCTTGGCCGATACGTCTTGATCGGCCCGGACGAAAGTTGTTGACCGCCTTTTATGACCAATCGGCCTGTACGTAATTATTGAATGAATATCGGCCTGGACGATTCTGCGATCTGCCAGGATTTGATATGGCCACTCATTCTTACGAATAAATTGAGGCGGTTCCAGCCATGGTTTTTCACTTCCAACCCTTGGATCCTCTTGCGTTCTTTGAAATGATAGTGCTCTCAAAAGATAAAGACACTGGTGGGAAACGTGCCCGACTTATTAGACTTCTGAAGAAATTCCTCGAGAGTTAATAAACAAGGATTGACCCTCGAAAGCTTACTGAGAAGCAGAAGATGAAGCCGCCTATCATCGTTACAAAGAGTGTGGAATCACTGTCTCCAGAATCATCAATCCTGTCCACAAATCTCTTACCCGGTAATGGATTTCTTTTCGCTCACACCTCCCTTTGCTTTGGATTCTGTAAGAAACTCTTGTTTTCCCCTTCAATTCAGAGAACTTTCTTATAAAAGAAAAGGGTAAAGCTAGAATTTAAAAAGGGCAAATAATGAAAACCTTCGCATCAACCCTACCTTCACAGCCCTGACCTCCTATGTGAATCGACGCCCTGTCAAATCACATATCAGGATTGTGTTGATCTTTTATCAGCTATCCACCACCGGAGATAAGATGCACATGTTTAATTGCCTTTTGTGTGATTTGTTTATGTACTGGTCCATGTTTTTTTTTTTGTTCGTTATATCACTTTTACTTCGCCATTTTTTGACCATTTTTGTTTATTTTCAATTTTTCTTACCATGTTTAGTTTTTTCTTCTTTTTAGTTAATGTGTTAAAATTTTAAATTATGTTTTACATTTATTTTTGTAAACGTTTCTCTGATCAACACACAAATATCACCTTATTTTTATACACTATAGAAAATCTATATTTTTTAAAAGGATCATTTTTTCTAAAAATAAAAAACTTACCTCCTTTTTTTTCTTGAATTCTTATGTAAGTTATGGTTGACTTCTCTCAAACAGTCAAAGGAAAGAAACTCATGATTTTGTATCTCTATCTCTTTTCTTAAAGTGGTTATTCTACTTCTGATTCAAAATCTTCATCATATTAGAAATTCAATTCTAAAGTTGAATTTTTTACATCTCCCTATATTTTGTTTATCGCATAGGGATATTTTGCAAGTTATTGAATCCAACTCATAATTTTCTTAATCAAGTAGTTTATTTTATCAATAGAATGGGATTTCTTTTGTTTCTTAAATTTTAGAAAGGTGGCACTTTTGATTTATAAAAAATGGTCAATGATGCCAAATCAAAAGATGCACAATGGAGCCAAATTGAGAAAGATACACTGTTGCAAATCTATTTTTCATGACTTATGTTTTGATGATTAACAAACATTATTTCTCTTGGACTGCTTGTTGCTTCTAACTTTTCAGGAATCGAAGATCGGACGATCAAGAAGGAGCCAAGTTTAGGATTGCGTAGGTTTAGGGTTGAGTCAGTCTGTACATTTGTTTTTTCACCTTTTGAGTCTACTTGTAATAGTCAAAGAGTCTGATGCTATATAACCCTTCACACACACACACGTGAGAGACTTAGAATTTCTGTTTTTACTCATATCGGCCAGGACGATTTTTGGATCGGCCTGGACGATCAGCTTAAAATAGAAAGTCTAAATTAAAGATTCTTAATTAAGGCAGCCGACATTAATAGTTCATCCTGGACGATACATGTATCGGCCAGGACGATAAGCTTAAAACAGAAAGAAGTAGCCGTAATAGTCAATTATGATATACTGTATTTTTAAATTATCGTCCAGGACGATCCTATGATCGGCCTGGACGATATTCACAAATTATGCCATAATTGTTCAGGAAATCAAGGGAGTAATTAAGGATGATTGATACGATCATATCTTCCGGGACGATCGCAGGATCGGCCAGGCCAATCTAGTCAAAAACCTTAAGTTACTTCAGGACGATCAATATCGGCCAGCCCGTATCCAGGGCTATTGTCAGGATGATTTTTCTTTAATTTGAACTGATCGGCCCGGACGATCATGAGATCGGCCTGGACGATCAAGCCAATTTTCAATCATCCTATTTTCCATCCAGGGTGATGCTCTGGCCGTTCTTCATTGATTTGTACTGATCGGCCAGGCCGATGTCCATATCGGCCTGGTCGATATTGTCGGCAACTTGCAATTAATGAGCTCTTTTGAAGCTTATCTATTTAAGAGCTCTTGTTCAATGTTTTTAAAAACCTTTGGCTGCTGCCTTGACCTGAGAAGACCTTGAGGAGAGAGAGAGGATCTTGTGAGGGGGAGCTTGTGAGGGGATTCACAAGGGTTGCTTCAAGGATTGCTCTGCTTCATCTTCGTCTAGAATTTCTCGTCCGTGGAAGGGTCGGTAGAGGTAAGGAGTTTGCTTTTGGTTTTGGTTCTCTGCCATCTTCAGGAGGAAGCAAAAGGAGATAGGTTCTCTGCCTTGCCGGGGTGGCAAAAAGGAGGTTCTTGTGAGGGTTTCTCCGCCTAGCCGTGGGAGCTAAAGGAGAGTCACGTTTTGTAGTGCAATACTTGGAGGGTGCCTACAAGGAGTGGACGTAGGTTGAGTCGACCGAACCACTATAAAGTTTTGTGTTCCTTTTCTTACTTCCGCGCTTTTAAATTCCGCATTTATTTTTTGTGGTGTGATTTGGTTTATGCTATTTTCTTTCTTTGTAAAAAGAATTTTTTAAAATACCAATTCACCCCCCTCTTGGTTAGCTTGGGATTAAGTTCATAGGGCTTAACATCCCCATCAAACTTTCATGTGGTATCAGAGCCTGATTCGAAAATTAAAGTTTGAAAACTATTTGAATTTTATCCATGTCTAACTTTGGGAATCGCAACACTACGGAAGAGTATTCTATTACCCGACCTCCTCTGTTCGATAACCTACCTTTTGATTTTTGGAAAACTCACATGTCAACTTTTTTACAATCTACTGATTATCGCATGTGGATGCTTATTCAAGAAGGTTATTCTCCACCTTCTCGTGAAATTAATTGTTTTAAAACTGAAGTTGCTTTTACCGAATGGACTTGTGATGAACGAGATTTAGCTCAATTAAATGCGAAATGTTTGAATTGTTTTTTCTGTGTTTTGAAATCTGAGGATTACATGCGTGTTTCAACTTGCAAAACTGGTAAAGAAATTTGGGATAAATTGTGCATCACTTATGAAGGCACTAACAAAGTTAAACAATCCCATTTAAACATTCTCTTGCATGACTACGAACTTTTTCTTATGAAATCTTATGAATCGATTTCTGACATTTACACTAGGTTTACTCAGATTGCTACTTCATTGCATGCACTAGGAAAAGAACTTTCGAACTATGAAAAAGTTAACAAGATTTTGTGATGCTTGCCTTCGTCTTATGATGCAAAAATTACTGCCATCACTGAATCTAAAGGTTTGAACACCTATTCTATTGATAACTTGCTTGACTCACTCATTACTAACGAGCAAGGGGTGAATCAAAGAAATCTTGATGCAGGTGAGAAGAAAAAGGAGAAAACAATTGCATTGAAGGCGCACAAATCAGATTCTGAATCTTCCGGGTCTGAAAGCGATGAAATTGCCTTCATCACAAGGCAATTCAAAAGCTTCCTAAGGAAGAAATAAAAGCATCATCAAAGTTGGAGAAAAGGTAAGGATCATAAACATATTAAAGAATCTTCTGATGTTGTTTGTTTTGAATGCAGGAAACCTGGACATGTGAGAGCCGATTGTCCTAAACTTCAAGATCATTTAAGCAAAGAAAAGGAAAAAGGTGAGGAAAAAGCTAAGTCTAGGAAGGAGAAGAAGAAAATCCAAAGAGGTTTCTGGGCAGAATCTGATACTAATTCCTCTGAAACTGAACCAGAGGAAGAGACTACAAACTTGTGTTTCATGGGAGAAAATCTAAATGATGAGGAAGAGGTATGTAAACCTACCTATGATGAATTGTTTGACATTTGTGAAAAAATCCATACATCATACAAAAAACATAAGAAAACTCATGCTAGCATAAAATTAGAACATTCAAATCTACAAAAAGAGCATGTAGTTTTTCTCAAAGATCATGCAACGATTGATTCAAATCACATGGCTCTCCTTGATGAATTTGATGAATTAAACAAGAAGCATTTGGAATTAGTTGATGAAAGTAATGTATTGAAAGCTTCACACACCTCACTTAAGGATGATCTTAAGAAATCTAAAGAGATTGAGAAAAATTTGAGGATATAGAATGATGCATTAAAAAGAACTAACTTGAGAATTCAAAATAATTTGGAAACATGTAAGAAAGCTAGGATGACACCAACTACTAATCAAAAGCCAGAACCTAGGAAGAGGCATTTTTACCCAAACCATTTTAAAAAACCTTTTCCTGGAGTTTAATGTTTTTCTTGTGGCATGCTAGGACACATCTCACACACTTGCACAGTTCACCGTAGTACACATTGGGTGTGGAGACCTAAGAAGCATGATTCAAAGTATACCACATCTGCATTACACTCTACGTTTCCTAAGAAGGAGCCCAAACATGTTTGGGTTCCTAAATCTGACTGTTATTGAGTTTTGCAGGTGTGCTCTCACCAAAGACCTCATGGGAGCATACGATAACTGGACCTAAGGAGGCTCGCAGCTCAAAATTGTTTAAATCCGCTGCTTTATCACTTGCTTGAAATCTTTAGCTTTTGTGCGTCTTTTATTTTATTTTATTTGTTTGTGCTAGTTTTTGTGCTCACTTTGTGTTGTTTTTAATTTACTTTATTATTTTATTTTATGTGTTTTTATTTTTCACATTGTTCTTTATTTTTGGCCTTCCATATGATGAAATTTTTCAAGCTTTTAAATATTGGAGTTTTGGAGATAGGGTTTAGCTTTTCTAAATTGGTTAAAGGGAGTAAACTGTTGATGTTTTCCCTTCTTCTGACTTTATTTAGTGGCATGATTTTCTTCTCTAAAACAAAAATCTAAACTCAGTTTAACCAATGGATTTTCATCTAAGATCTCTTTCTTATCTTGCTACATTAAATTATCTTATGCATAATAGCCAAAATTCATAGATATCATTCAAGCTTTTGAAATCTTATCATTGCATTTATCACGTGATTTTGATTTTGTGTTGTGGATTGTTCTTCCCTATGTTAGAGAGAGAGCTCCTATTCTCTAATATTTGGAGGATATACTCACAACTAAGTCTTTTCTTTAAGGGTATATTAAAGAATTTTTAGCTTGCAAGAGTTAAAAAGGAAAGAGGCCAATGAAGCCAAATTGAAAAGAAAGCTATGTACACAAAAGTGTATCAAAAATCAAAAGATGCTCAAAGAGCCAATCAAAGTGATAAGAGGCATAAAATGAGCCCACTAAAAGCAAGCTATCCTCTCTTTTATAAAAACTCTTAAAACTTAGAAAACTCATTGATTATGTGATACTTTCAAAGAGTTGATTTCAATTTCCATGATTGAGAAAAATTACTTTGGTTTATTATTTATGAGATATTTTAGTTGTAAACAAGTCTTGAATGGATCTTCTTATCATATTTTGTTATTCTGAGTTAGGCCTCTGTTTTCCAAAAGAATTTTGTACCCTGAAGGATATCCAATCTAGGGTTAACGGAATCAGTTTTTCTACCTTCTTCTGATTGGGATTTGTTAAACTTCTTGATCTCTTGGAACTTTAAAAGTTTAATTTTTGAAAAGAAATTCTCATGTGATGCCTCCATAAAACAAAACAAAAAATTTAGAAAAATTAAAATCCAAAAAATTTTCGGTGTTTAGTTTTCATTATGTTGTTTTTATTTTTTCTGTGTATTTGACTGTTTTTTCTTTTATTTTATTTTTGAGGGTCTTGATCATCACCATTCTTTTCTTGATTTCAATTTCAAGTCACATCGTCCTGGCCGATACTTATATCGTACTGGCCGATATGACAAATTCTGTTCAAAATCCATCTGCTGACCTTTTTCTGTGCTTGCTGTAATTCATCGTCCTGGACGATACTATATCGTCCTGGACGATTTGATCGAACTCATGGTGATAGTCCTGGCCGATAGTATATTTTTCTGGCCGATGCATTCTATGTGCATCGTCCTGGTCGATACACTGGACCGTCCCGGACGATCCACGTGTCAGCACGTTTTGATCTTTAAATTCGGTCCCGGACGATCCATTATTGGACAATCGGCCTGGCCGATCCACTGTTCGTCCTGGACGATACACGTGGCAAGCATTTAAAACGTTTTAACTTCGGTCGGTATGATCAATTATTGTGCATCGTCCTGGACGATACACCTAATCGGCCCGGACGATCTGCTTTTTCAACGGTCGTCCGGACTAACTCCTTGGGCCGATAGCCTGTGTCTAATCATCTTGGCCGATATCTGATCGGCCTGGACGATTGGACCGCCTTTTTGACCAATCGGCCTGTACGTAATTATTGAACCATATCGGCCTGGACGATTCTGCGATCGGCCAGGATGATATGGCCGTTTCTTTAAATTGAGGCGGTTCCAGCCATGGTTTTTCACTTCCAACCCTTTATCCTCTTGCGTTCTTTGCTTAGTGCTCTCAATGGCTGGTGGGAAACGTGCCCGACAGACTTCTGGAAATTCCTCGAGAGCAAGGATTGACCCTCGATTCCGAGAAGCAGAAGATGAAGCCGCCTATCATTGTTACAAAGAGTGTGGAATCACTGTCTCCAGAATCATCAATCCTGTCCACATCTCTTACCCGGTAATGGATCTTTTCGCTCACACCTCCCTTTGCTTTATTCTGTCTCTTGTTTTCCCCTTCAATTCAGAGTTTCTTCTAGAATTTTTTGAAAACCTTCGCATCAACCCTACCTTCACAGCCCTGACCTCCTATGTGAATCGACGCCCTGTCAAAATCACATATCAGGATTGTGTTGATCTTTTACAGCTATCCACCACCGGAGATAAGCTGCACATAATCGCCTCTGACCCTGATTTTGACTGGTCCATGGCAAATCACTTTCTTCGCCAGACCAATGTACCTTACCATGTTGGAGAGACTAGCTCTTTAGTTAGAGATGCTAGGATAATCCAATATGTCCTTCGCACCTCCGTCATTCCAAAAGTCGGCGACCGAGTCCACATCACCCCTCTACTTTCCCTCACTACCTTCTACATCATGGCTCATAGGGAAATCAACACTGTGGACCTAATTTTTCGATACATTGATCACCTAACAACAATTCGCGATCCAGGCCACAAAAGGAAATAAAATCTAGCCTTAGGACACATCATAGCCTATGTTCTTGAAACTAAATACCAACTTCAATATCCCAATCCACTAAACCTCCCAACTCCCTTCTACTCAAACAATTCCTTCAGCACCCTTCACAGTACTCGTCTTCACCCTGAAGAACCTCGAGGGGCTAGAGAGGAGGAGGCTCCCGCTCCAGCTCCCTTTTCTGACCCTGTTCCTCTCCACCAGTACTCACCGGTTGATCAGTTGATTGAGAGATTTGATCGTTGGGAGACACGATTTGACGCCTATGTTACTGCCCAGGAGCAGCAACACTCTGAGAACATTGCCCGTTACGAGCATCACCGCGCTGAGGATTTAGCCCGATTTGACAGTTTTCTTACTCACCAGGAGCAGCAGCATGACCAGGACATCGCCTGGTTCAATGCTTAGTTTACCACACTTGCCGGTTACTTTTAGCAGCCACCTCCACAACCACCATCAGATGATCAGGATCCCTCGTTCTTTTAGTTTGTGCTTTGTGTTGTTTGTCTTTTTTGTAGTTTGCTTGTTAAGTCTTTTTGTGATGTTTTTTTTGTTGTATCTGGACCCTCTTTTTGTGATGACAAAAGGGGGAGTAGAATAGGGTATGTTAGAAAAAAAAAAAGAAAAACTATTTTGATTTTCTAATAAACATATTTTTTGTTTAACTATTTCTACTGTGTTTGCCATCATAAAAAAGGGGGAGATTGTTGCAAATCTATTTTTCATGACTTATGTTTTGATGATTAACAAATACTGTTTCTCTTGGACTGCTTGTTGCTTCTAGTTTTTCAGAAATCGAAGATCGGACGATCAAGAAGGAGCCATGTTCAGGATTGCGTAGGCTTAGGGTTGAGTCAGTCTGTATATTTGTTTTTTCACCTTTTGACTTGTAATAGTCAAAGAGTCTGATGCTATGTAACCCTTCACACACACACTTGAGAGACTTAGAATTTCTATTTTTACTCATATCGGCCAGGACGATTTTTGGATCGGCCTGGACGATCAGCTTAAAATAGAAAGTCTAAATTAAGGATTCTTAATTAAGGCAGCCGACATTAACAGATCGTCTTGGACGATACGTGTATCGGCCAGGTCGATAAGCTCAAAACAGAAAGAAGTAGCTGCCATAGTCTATTTTGATATACTATATTTTTAAATTATCGTCCAGGACGATCCTATGATCGGCCTGGACGATATTCACAAATTATGCCATAATTGTTAAGGAAATCAAGGGAGTAATTAAGGATGATTGATACGATCATATCGTCCGTGATGATCGCAGGATCGGCCAGGCCGATCTAGTCAAAAACCTTAAGTTACTTCAGGACGATCAATATCGCCCAGCCCATATCCAGAGCTATTGTCAGGACAATTTTTCTCTAATTTGAATTGATCGGCCCGGACGATCGTGAGATCGGCCTGGACGATCAAGCCAATTTTCAATCGTCCTGTTTTCCATCCAGGGTGATGCTCTGGCCGATCTTCATTGATTTGTACTGATCGGCCAGGCCGATGTCCATATCGGCCTGGATGATATTGTCGGCAACTTGCAATTAAAGAGCTCTTTTGAAGCTCTTCTATTTAAGAGCTCTTGTTCAACGTTTTTAAAAACCTTTAGCTGCTGCCTTGACCTGAGAAGACCTTGAGGAGAGAAAGAGAGAGAGGAAAGAGAGAGGATCTTGTGAGGGGGAGCTTGTGAGGGGATTCACAAGGGTTGCTTCAAGGATTGCTCTGCTTCATCTTCGTCTAGAATTTCTCGTCCATGGAAGGGTCGGTAGAGTTAAGGAGTTTTCTTTTGGTTTTGGTTCTCTACCAGCTTCAGGAGGAAGCAAAAGGAAATAGGTTCTCTGCCTTGCCGGGGTGGCAAAAAAGAGGTTCTTGTGAGGGTTTCTCCGCCTAGCCGTGGGGGCTAAAAAAGAGTCACGTTTTGTAGTGCAATACTTGGAGGGTGCCTCCAAGGAGTGGACGTAGGTCGAGTCGACCGAACCACTATAAATTTCTGTGTTCCTTTTCTTACTTCTGCACTTTTAAATTCCGCATTTATTTTTTGTGGTGTGACTTGGTTTATGCAATTTTCTTTCTTTGTAAAAAGAATTTTTTAAAATATCAATTCACCCCCCCTCTTGGTTAGCTTGGGACTAAGTTCATAGGGCTTAACATCCCCATCGAACTTTCATACACAAAATTTATCAAAAATTAAAAGATGTGAAAAGTGCAACAAATAACTGACAAAGGCATAAAATGAGCCCACAAAAATTAAGCTTTCCTTTCTTGAACTGCTTAAAGCTTAAGAAAACTTGTGATATTTTTGATACTTGAGCTTGCAAATCATGATTTCTGATTCACCAATTTTTGCATTAATCTTCTATTAGATATGTTTTATGAAAGGAGTTTTGAAAAAAATTAGTGTTTCCTTTTCTAATTTATTCTTTGATTTAGATATTAGATTAAAAATATTTTGAGCCTTGAAAAGAAATTGAGCTTCGATTAATAATTTTTGAATTTCTAATCTTTTTGTATTATGCGTTATCACTACATTTCTTACTAAATTTTTGAATAAAATCAAGAGGTAACTTTCTCATTTTAAGAATATTTGATTTTTTTTCACTTGATCAAGGATCATTTTGTTTTTTAATTATTTTTTTTGTTGTGATTGTTTGTGCCTCTGCTCTTTTTGATATTGTCAAAGGGGGAGAATTTGATATTTTATTTTATATTTATTTTAGTTATTTGTTTTGTTTTACTTGTATTATTTTAAAATAAAATTTTTCTAAAAAAGAAAAGTTTTGTTTTTCCCAGTTTTTAATTTTTTACCTCAGTGAGGGGGAATTTAGGTGAAAATACTTTTAGTTTGTAACTTCACCAGTAATGTTTTCCATCATAAAAAAGGTGAAGATTATTGTGACTTGAGCTCACGAGTTTTATGTTTTTGATGATATCAAATATTTTTATATCTCATAGTATTTTTTATTCTATATTTGTTTATGTGTATACTACTAGTTCGGGAATATCATGCAACATCAAACAAAGAATCAGAGCTCAAGATTGGGTTAAATAATGATATATTGTAAAGGGTCAATAATATTCATTGATATAATTTTTGATTTCTTGAGTCAAGTCTTGTAAGGGAGTACTTGCTTGGTGACCATGTACACACACATTCAAGGGAGTGAGATTTAGTCAAATCCAGAAGATCATGTTTTGAACTAATCGTACTGGATGATATTTGCATCATCCAGGACAATCTTTTATGATCTTAGAAAATAGCCACCAATGCCAATTTAGGCAAGATTTTAAGATTTATTTTTTTTATAATCATCCCGGATTATCTTGATCTTTAAGGATGATCAATACAAATCATTCCTAAATTGATCCTATGATTAAAGGATTAATTATGATTAAAATTTTTAATCTAATTATCCTGGATGATTTGTATATCGTATATGACAAGGTTTGCTGACATACTTGATTTTCCTAAATTGTCCAAGTCGAAATACCATAATTTTCCTTCTAATCATCCCGGATGATCCACAATATCATCATGGATGATATGTATAAGTTTGCACTAATCATTTTGGAATATCCTAATATCGTCGGGGACTATCAGGTCAAATTCTACACATCAGACTAGACGATCCTTCGATCGTCCAAGATGATTTTTGGCTTTGAAATTAAGTTTTTAGGATTTTTTGAAGCTTTGTTTTTAAGCACATCATTCAGTACGATCCTGCGATCATCCTGGATGATATTTGGCACCAAAATTGAGTTTTTAGGATTTATTAGAAGCGCCCTTTTTAGTCACATTATATAGGATGATCCTGCGATCGTCCAAGATAATTTTCATTGCCAAGATTAATTTTTAGGGTTTTTTCTTGCCCTCTATTTAAGCTTTGTCAAGGCACTTGATATTTGTCTTTGGCAGCCATTGAGGCTTCGTTTCTTTTAGATAAATTTTAAAGAGAGCTTGAAAGGGAGACAGGAAAGGGTGGAGTTTGAGAGAGGGAGAAAATCCTTGGCGGGTATTTCAAGGGAGTGTGGAGGGGGTTTCACAAGATTGCTCCGGTAAGCTTGCACTTTAGTACCATTGGATTCAAGGCTCATCTTGAGGGAATTTTTGGGAAGAAGAAGATTTCTTTGGTGTCGAAGGACCCGGCTACTCCGCCACACCGAGGAAGGTGGAAGTGATTTTATAAGGGCTTCTCCACCTAGCTGTGGGGGCTAAAGGGGAGACACTGAGTTTGAAAGGTTGTTAGGGATGTTAAGCCCTTAAGAACTTTCCCCAGACTAACCAAGAAGGGGGGTGAATTGGTATTTTAGAAAACTCTTCTTTCACAATCAAAACAAAAAAGCTTAAAACCAAAATAACCATATAAATCAAAGTACAAAAAAATAAATATAGAAACGTAGTAAGAAAAGAACACAGAGAATTTATAGTTGTTCGGTCAACTCGACCTACGTCCACTCCTCAGAGGCACCCTCCGAGTATTGCACTAACTAAGTGACTCTCCTTTTGCCCCCATAGCAAGATAGAGAAGCCCTCACAATAACTCCTTTCCGCCAACCCCGGTGAGGCAGAGAACCTAACGCTTTTTGCTTCCTTCTGAAGCAGGAAGAGAACCTAACTCTTTTTGCTTCCTCCTGAAGCAGGAAGGGAACCTCGACCAATTACTGAAGCATACCTCCCTTGAACCCCCAAGGATGAAAAACGAAGACTAAAAAGATGTCTTGAAACCTTACTTAGAGCAACCTTTATGAATCCCTCTCATAAACTCCCCCTCATAAGTTCCTCCCTCTCCCTCCCTCTCCTCTTGTCTTTCTTAGGTCAAGAAAACAACTAAAGGTCTTTTTGCATGAGAAAATTTGGGTCCATTAAATAGAATTTCAAGAATTGACATTATCATCCAGGATGATATTTTTATCGTCCTATACGATCAGTACAAATTAACCTCAATCAGCCAGGATGATTTGGGACGATCAGAAGAAAATTAGTTACATCGTCTAGACGGTTAAATTATCAGCTTGGCCGATTATTTCAAATTTGAGTACAATCATCCTAAACATTGCCTTGGATAGAGTCTGGCTGAATTAAATTATCCAGGAGATCATCCCAGCTGATCATGCGATCGGCCCGTTCGATGTGATCATATCAATCAGCTTTAATTGCTTTCCATAATTGCTAGATTAATTTAGGCATACTTATGTTGTATCATCCAGGATGATGCAATGGATTGTCCTGGTCGATATCCTAAAATAATTTTTACTTAAATAGATCTGGCAGCTGATTCTTTCTAATTTGAGTTTATCGTCCTAGACGATACAAGGATCATCTAGGATGATGAGCTTAGTGACGACTGCCTTAACCAGAATGCCCTAATTAGGGTTTCTATTTTTAGTCAGATCATCCTGGCCGATATGAATATCATCCAGACCAATGTACTCAAAATAGAAAAATATAGAAAATCCCTCAAGTATGTGTGTACAAGGTTACCTAGCATCAGGAACCACTTTTTTATTTGACTCAAGAAAGAAAAAATTATAGACTTGACTCAACCTAAATCTACCCAATCTTGAGCTGGCTTGAGTTGCATTCGATCATGTGGATCTGAAAAGTTAGTAGGCAAGGCAGTCATAAAAAAGTATGAATGTTTGCTATTATCAAAAGTCTAATCCATAATCTCAGATTCACAATAATCTCTCCCTTTTTTATGATGTCAAACACAATAAAAATTGTTCAAGCAGTTATGGTAGTTTAATAAAAATAGTGTGACAAAAAAAATAGAACACTAAGTTCCAGAATCAAATTGCAAGATACATAAGACTACTCCCCCTTTTGACATCACAAAAAAGAGGGAGAAAAAAATAGAATAACATACTACATAAAAACTAGCAAAGAAATAAAGTTTTTTTTTTAAAATCAAGGCATGAACATGATATAGTCTTCCATGTGATTAATTTTAAAAATTTGTAAGTTAATGAGTTAACACTATCAAAAATCCAAAAAACGGTAAAATATCCTATCATTTTAACCCGAAGCTCAAACTTCTTTTAGGGTAAAATCATCTTTTGAAATTAAAGGGCCTAACTTAGAAAAAAATAATTGGATATGAAAAAGAAATCCAATCAAGACTTGGTTTCAGAAAAATATCTTATAAAATAGTATATCAAAGTAGTTTGTTACAATCACAAAATTTAAAATCAAGTCCTTGAAAATCTCAAGTGATACAAGAAATCTTCTATGTTTTAAGAGTTGGAAGAAAGGAAGATATTTTGCTTTTTTATGGGCTCATTTTATGCCTCTTGTCCATTGAATAGCGCAATTTGTGCATCTTTAGATTTTTGATACACTTTGTGTAATTTTTTTTATTTTGGCATCATTGCGCATCTTTTGGTTTTGGCATCAATAGCCACATTTTTTTTTTTGAAAGCTAGATTCTTTTCCAAAAACTCTTAAGCAGTCTTAGTTGTGAGTATATCTTTCAGATATTAGAGTAAAAAAACTTCACTAACTAATATAGGGAAGAACAAACCACAAAACATAATAAAAAATTATATGAGAGATGCATTGACAGGATAACAAGAAATCTTGAAGTAACATAAAAACTTTGACTATTATAATGTAAGCTAGATTACTATAGCAAGGTAGAAAAGATCTCAATTGCAAAATCTGGTTGTCAATTTGAGATAGACTTTTGTTTAGAATAGAAAATTTCACCACCAAAATAGGTTAGAGAAAGAGACATGATCAACGGTGTTTTACCCTTTAGCAGATTAAGAGATGTGAAACATTGACTACAAATTTTCAAAAAGACAAAAATACGGCATACAATATCAATTCAGCGATGATTTAGAAAAAAAACAATTTAAGGCATAAGAAAAAATAACATACCAAAAGCAAAGAGAACATAAAAAAATAAACTAATAAAAGATAAAGCAAAGTAATCAACAGATAATAGATCAAAAATCAGTAGAGATCAAGTTCATGCATTAATGTCAATCACTCTCAATCTGGTCCTTAAAGTGCTGAAAGTGTTGAAGGCCAGTGGTTTAGTAAATATGTCAGCCAGTTGATTCTCAGTCGTCATATTGTGTAACTTAATGTCTCCCTTAGTCACATAGTCTCTAATAAAGTGATGCCTTCTGTCAATGTGCTTAGTCCTTGAATGTTGGATAGGACTTAGAAATGTAGATAGAAATATTGTTGTCATAAAGAACTGAGATGGTGCCTACGGGTAATCCTAAATCTAGTACTTGCTATTTTAACCAAAGGACTTGGGCCACACAACTTACTAAAGCAATGTACTCTGCTTCAGTAGTGGAAAGAGCAATAGAGTTTTGCTTTCTACTAGACCAGGATACTAACGACTATCCTATGAATTGTTAAGTTCCAAAAGTTCTTTTTCTATCTACTTTATATTCTTCAAAATCAGAATCAGAATATCCAGTAATCTTAAAAGAAGTGTTGTGTCTGGGGTACCAAATTCCTAAGTTTTGGCTCCCTAAAAGGTATCAAATAATTCTCCTAATTGCAGTCAGGTGGGATTTCTTAGGATCAGCTTGAAATCGAGCAGAAAGATAAACGCTGAACATTATATCAGGTTTTCTAGCAGTCAAGTAAAGTAGAGATCCAATCATCCCTCTGTACTTATTTTGATCAACATATTTTCCATTTGGGTCTTTGTCCAACTGAATTCCTGAGGACATGGGAGTATTAATTATATTGGCTTTGTCTATTTCATACTTCTTTAAGATGTCCTTTAAATATTTTGTTTGATTCAAAAAGGTTCCATCATCCATTTGTTTTATACTAAATCCAAAAACTAGGATAACTCTACCATCAAACTTATCTCAAACACCTGTCTCATTATTTTAGAAAAATCATCACATAGCCTTTTATTAGAAGATCCAAAAAGTATATCATCAACACAGATTTGAACAATGAGTAAATTATCTCCTACTTTCGTTAGGAATAGGGTGGTGTTTATGCTCCCCTTAACAAGCTCCTCTTCTAGTAAGAATGTGCTAAGCGTCTCATACAAACCTCTAGGATCCTGCTTTAATCCATATTTGGCCTTTTTTAATTTGAAAACATGATTTGGAAATTGGGAATTCTTAAAACCTGGGGGTTGTTCTATAAACACATCCTCTTTTATTTCCCCATTTAAAAAGGCACTCTTAACATCCATTTGGAAAAGCTTAAATCCCTTATAATAGGCAAAGGCTAATAGCACTCTATGACTTCTAATCTAGGTACAAGGGGAAAGGTCTCCTCAAAATCTATCCCTTCTATTTGGTTATACGCCTTAGCCACTAATATTGCTTTATTCCTAACCACCACTCTAGAATCATTCACCTTATTCTTAAAGACCCACTTGGTTCCAACTAATCTTTGTTCCTTAGGTCTTTCTACAAGCTCCTAAACATTTTTCTTAACAAATTGGTTCAACTACTCTTGCATGGCTAAGATCCAAAACTCATCAGAAAGGGCTTGATTTATATTGGTCGGTTCAGTCATTGAGATAAAGGCTGAGTGGTTCACTTCCTTCTAAGTCCATGTCTTTTCCTAACTCCATCAGAAGGGTCTCCTAAGATCAAATTTTTAGGGTAACTCGAAGAGTAGCTCCAATCTCTAGGCAAAGTGTGTGAAGGTTCAACCCTTTCCTCTAGATATATATTTTCTTCTCCTTGGGTAACATCTCCTACTCCTTTAGTGTTCTGGTGCTCTACCCTCTTCTCTAAATTTCCTACTCTAATGATAATCTCTCCAACATCATCATCCTCAACTCTAGGCTTTCTAGGATCAAACTCTTCAAACACTATATGAGTAGTTTCCTCCACCACCAAAGTCCTCTTATTAAACACCCTAAAAGACTTCCCAACACTAGAATATCATAAGAACACTCCTTTATCAAATTTTGAGTCAAATTTTCCTAAGTAAGACTTCTCATTAATGTGAATGAAAACCTTACAACCAAAGACATGAAGATGGAAAAGATTGGTTATCCTACCCTTAAGAATCTCATATTGTGTCTTATCTAATTTGGCTCTAACATTCATCCTATTTAACACATAACAAGCTGTGTTAACCGCTTCAGACCAAAAGTATTTTGGAAGTGAATACTCAGTAAGCATGGCTCTAGCAGCTTCCATTAAGGTCTGATTCTTCCTTTCAGCTACATTGTTTTGCTGAGGGGTCCTAGGAGCTGAGAAGTTGTGGCTAGTCCCCTTGCCCTCATAAAAATCTCCAAATCTCTCATTTTCAAACTTTCCCTCATGATCATAATGGATGGTCAAGATCTCACAACCTAATTTTTTTTAATCCAAGTGAAGAAGGCTCTAAACTCATCAAAAGACTCATTTTTGTGAGATAGAAATCTAATCCAAGTAAACCTTGAGTAGTCATCGATAATTATAAAACCATGGACTTTCCCATCAAAGCTGGTAGTGCTAATGGGTCCAAAAATCAATGTGAAGGACTTCTAAAGGTCTATATGTGCTAATGTCCTTAATGGAGTGAAGTGGAGTGGACTTGCATTCCTAATTGGCAGGCATTACAAAGGTGATCTTTTGAATACTTAAGCTTGGGGACACCTCTAACTAGATCTTTTTGGGTCTCTTTCCTAAGGGTTTTCATAATGGCATGACATAATATTCTGTGCCACAACCATGAATCATCAACAGCTATTTTTATGAAAAATGAAGCAGCACATTCAATATTATTTAAATCAATCATGTAAACATTGCTGATCCACTTTTCCTGCCAAATAGTGTTATTATTTAAGCTGATAAAGCATGAATTTGCCAAAAATTTAATGATGAAGCCCTTATCGCAAAGCTGACTGATGTTGAGCAAGTTGTGTTTCAGTCCACCTACAAATAAAACATTTTCAATCAAAAGGTTCTTGGAATTATCAATTATACCTGAGCCTACCACCTTTCTGGTGGTGTTGTCTTCAAGAGTCACCTTGCCTCAAGTTCTGGTCTCCAGCAAAATGAATTGATTGGCATCGCCAGTCATATGTCAAGAGCATCCGCTGTCCAGGTACCACATGCTCTCACGAGGCCTTTTGTGAGAGCTTGCCTACAAGATTATCAAATGTCAGGTTTTGGAACGCAAACATGTTTGGGTTCCTTTTTATGGAAAGTAGAATGCAATGCATGTTGTGAATCATGTAACTTGATTCTCCAAACCAAATGTAAACTGTGGTGAATGGTGCAAGTGTGTGCTATGGGTCCTAGCATGCCACATGAAAAACATCTAATTCCAGGAAAAGTATGCACTAATCTATGTTGATGATTTTTATGTGATGCATGAAATGAAGGTATTTTATTTTCAATAGCTTTTAGACTTTCTAATTTTTTATATTCTTTTTCTAAAATGGTATGGGATGATTTTAAGGAATTATGAGCATCAGATAAATCAGTATGTTTTTTGTTTAATGCAACAAACTCATCAAGTAAAGCCATGTGATTAGTATCAATTGTAGAATAAACTTTAAGAAGAATTTTCATGCTCTTTTTGTAAATTTAAAATTTCTAATTTTAAACTAGCATGGGTTTTCTTGAGTTTTTTATATGATGTATGCATGTTCTCATAAATTTCAAATAATTAATCATAAGTTAGTTCACAAACCTCTTCTTGGTCACTTTGACCAAGATTATTATCTGTCATTAAGCACAGGTTTGTTGTCTTCAGGTTCAGTCTCAGATGAGCCAGATGCAGAATTCACCCAGAATGCCTTTTGGAATCTCTTCTTGTCCTTCTTGGACTTGGGTTTCTCCTCACCCTTTTCCTTGCTTGGGTGATACTTGAGTATAGGGCAATAAGTTTTAACATGTCCTGACTTCCTGCATTCAAAACAAATAACATTAGAAGAATCTTTAAAATTTTTGTTATCCTTACTTTTTTTCCAATTCTGATGATGCTTGTGACTCTTCTTTAGAAAGTTTTTGAATTGCCTAGTGATGAAAGCAACTTCATCGCTTTCAGACTAGGAAGAATTTGAATTTGTTTCATTGGCCTTTAGTGCTATGGTTTTCTCCTTCTTTTTCTCACCTGCATCAAAATTTCTTTGATTCACTCTTTGCTCGTAAGCAATGAGTGATCCAAGAAAGTTATCAATTGAATAAGTATTTAAATCTTTGGATTCAGTAATTAAAGTGATTTAAGCATCAAAAGAGAAAGGCAAGTATCTCAAAATTTTGTTGACTTTTTTATAATTAGTGATTTCTCTTCCTAAGGCATGCAAAGAAGTAACAATCTGAGTAAATCTTGTATATATATTAGAAATCATTTCATTAGATTTCATACAAAAAAGTTTGTAATCATCTAATAAAATATTCAAATGAGATTGCTTAACTTCATTAGTGTCTTTATAGGTGATACACAGTTTATCCCAAATCTCTTTACAAGTTGTGCAAGTGGAAACACACATGTAATCTTCTGATTTTAAAGCACAGAAAAAATAATTCAAACACATTGCATTAATTTGTACTAAATATCATTCATCAAAAGTCTATTCAATAAAAGGTACTTCAGTTTTAATTCCATTAAGTTCACGAGAAGGTGGAGAATATCCTTCCATTGTAAAAAAATAGACATGCGAGTTTTCTAAAAAATAAAAGGAAGAATATCAAACAAAGGTGGTCATGTTATAGAATATCCTTCTGTTGCATTATAATTACCATTATTAGCCATAGATCAAAATTCAAAAAGTTTTTAAAGTTAATTTTTATGAATCTTACTCTGATGCCACTTGAAAGTTTGTTAGGGATGTTAAGCCTGTAAGAACTAGCTCGAGGCTAACCAAAAGAAGGGGTGAATTATTATTTTAAAAAATCTTCTTATAGAGTCAAAACATAAAAACGTAATACCAAAATCACCACAAAAATCAAAGTGTAGAAAAATAAATGCGAAAACTTAGTAATAAAAGAATATAAAGAATTTATAGTGGTTCGGTCAACTTGGCCTACGTCCACTCCTCGGAGGCACCCTCCGAGTATTACACTAACTAAGTGACTCTCCTTTTACCCCAACAGAAATGCGGAGAAGCGCTCAAAAAAACTCCTTTCCGCCAACCCTGGCGAGGAAGAGAACCCAACTCCTTTAGCTTCCTCCTAAAGCAGGCAGAGAACCCAACTCCTTTTGCTTCCTCCTGAAGCAGGCAGAGAACCTCGACCAATTACTGATGCTTACCTCCCTTGAACCCCCAAGGATAAAGGATGAAGACTGGAGAGATGCCTTGGAACCTTGCTTGGTGCAACCTTTGTGAATCCCTCTCACAAACTCCCCCTCACAAGTTCCTCCCTCTCTCCCTCTCTCTCCCTCTCCTATTGATTCTCTCAAGTCAAGACATCAGCTAAAGGTCTTTTTAAATGAGAAAATTTGATTCCTTTAAATAGAATTTCAAGAACTGACATTATCATCTTTCTATTGTCCTGTACGATCATTAAAAATTATGCTCAATCAGTTAGGATGATTTGGGACGATAAGAAGAATATGGTTACATCATCCAGGATGATAAAATATGTCCTGGCCGATTAGTACAAATCTGAATACAATCATCCTGAACATCACCCTGAATAGAGTCTGGCCGATGTAAATCGTCCAGGACATTGACCCGACCGATCCTGCGATCAGCTCGACAGATGTGATCGTATCAATCAGCCTTAATTGCTTTCCATAATTTCCAGATTAATTTATGAATAATTATGCTGTATCATCCAGGACGATGTAATGGATCATCCTGGCCGATATTCTAAATTAAGTTTTACCTAAATAGTTCAGGCGGATGATTCTTTCTGATTTGAGCTTATCATCCTGGCTGATATAAGGATCGTCCAGGACAATGTACATAATGATACCTGCCTTAACTAAGATGCTCTAATTAGGGTTTTTATTTTTAGTTGGATCATCCTTGACAATATGAACATTGTCCAGGTGGATGTACTCAAAATAGAAAAACATAGAAAACCCCTCAAGTGTGTGTGTGCAAGGTTACTTAGCATCAGGAACCACTTTTATATTTGACTCAAGAAAGGAAAAATTACAAACTTGACTCAACTTAAATCTACCCAATCTTGAGCTGGCCTAAGTTGCATTCGATCATGTGGATCTAAGAAGTTTTTTTTTTATGTGGACCTAAGAAGTTAGTAGGCAAGGCAGTCGTAGAAAAACATGAATTTTTGCTATCATCAAAAGTCTAATCCATAATCTCAGATTTGCAACAGAGTTTAGTGCAATATTCAAAGGGTGCCTCCGAGGAGTAGACCTAGATCAAGATTTGACCGAACCAATATAAATCTTGTGTATTCTTTTCTTTATAATTTTTGCACCTTGATTTTCTTTGTGGTAAATTTTGGTTTGTTTGGAGTGTATTTTGATTGAGAAATTTTTTCAAATACTAATTAACCCCCCCCCCCCCCCCCCCCCTATTGTTTAGCCATGGGCTAGTTCATAAGGGCTTAACATCCCTAATAATCTTTTACATATTGGTGGGAATTTTGGATGTTATGCTCTTTGGCTGTGCATTGAGGTGGTTCTTAGTTCCACTGGAGTGTTAGGGGTGGCTCTTTTTTGAGTTGGTGATTCCTGGTGAAGTCTATAGTGCTGGGAGTTTATATTTGGGCTGGTATTGCTTATTTTCTTTGGGTTGTTATTTGTTTACTAAGAGTTCTCTGGTTTTTTGTAGGAAGACCTTATTCTTGAGTCATTGGTGGTACTTTCTTCTCCAGTGTAGGTGTCCTTTTTATGTTATTTTCTTGGTGTTTTTTTCTCTATTTTGCAGGTTCCATTTTGTGCAGATTATTGATCTACTCAGTTTTGGATCAGGGAGCTTGTGCTGAGAGCATTTGTGGGCTGTCTCCCCATTGTTTGGGTGTTTATTCTTGAGCACCGTAGAATGTATATAGGAATTTTTATATTTTGGCTTAGCAGGGACCTTGAGCTCTTAGTTTTTTGGTTTCTTTCCTTGTAGCTCGTTTGAGTAGTAGTCGAGCTTGACGTCCCATTAAGGATCTTATAATTTTTAATTTTATATTAATGTAAAGGCCCCTTTGAGGGTTTCCCTTTAAAAAAAATAGAAACTCACATATAATTCTCATATTTTAAAGCACAAACAATTTATTTAAATATTTTGTATTTAATTATGCTAATTTAATTTTTTTAAGGTCCATTCAGTAAATGATGTTTCTATTCTAATGCCATCAATAATTCTAAAAGGTTTAGTATAACCTTCCTGTACTAAAATCCATATGCGATATTCAAGTGATTGTAGAAAAATAGACATACAAGTTTTTAAAAATTAAAAGAAATATTATCGAGTAAAGGTGATTTAGTGATCAAATATCCTTCAGTTGTATTCCATTTTCAAAAATTATCCATTATCAATTTCAAAAAGTACTCTAAATGTTACTTTTTGAAATTGGCTTTGATACCACTTGAACGTTCATGAAGTCTGTCTCAAGGCTAACCAAGAGGGGATGATTTGCTTATATAAAAAATTCTTGGATTTTTAAAAAGCTTTTTAGATCTTTTAGAAAATTAAAAGACTAATCCTAAAATATGTAATTGTATATAGAAATGCTTATCATGGGGGATTTTTAAACAATAAAGTTTAAAATGCATAAAATAAAAATTTTATAATGTTTTGGTCCAAGTTGACCTACATCAATTCCCTATAGAATATTTAAGAACATAAAATTTTATAATGTTTTGGTCCAAGTTGACCTACATCAATTCCCTATAGACTATTTAACCAGTTATTGCACTAAATAATAGTGAGTCTACTTTTTCCACTGTAGCAAGGCAAAGAAGCCCTTACAAACTCTCTTCCACCAACATGATGCGATAGAGAACTGTTACCTTTTTCACTCTCCAAGCGATGACAGCTTGCCATCACATCCTATCTCACCCTCCTAGAGAAGGAAAAGAATTGTCACCTTTTACACTCTCCAAGTGATGATAATATTCCTTCACATCATTTTTCACCCACCCAGTGAAGGCAAGGAACCTTGATCCAATCATGATGATCTTCTCTCAAGAGCCTCCAAAGAATTTGGGTAGAAACTTGAAGAAGACAAAAAGATCCTCACATTGGGAAATCTTGTGAATACCTCACAACTCCCCTGATCTCTCACTCTTGACTCACAAAATTTCTCCCAAACATACTCTCAATGGTCCCTCTCAAGAGAAATTTGAGATAAATGATTCCTTAGATAGTTTTTTGGACTCCTTATATCAAAAACACATGAAAAATCTATCTTAAAAATAAAAAAAAATACTATCATACATTCATACTGTACAATTATAGATTGTTCGGTATGAACAATTCAAAAAATTAAGGCTTCATTTGGTATGAATATGGACAAACTCTATTTTATACACTATTAGTTTTCTATACAAATGCAAATCATTTTGTGTGAATAGTTCAAAAAATAAATGTGTTCATTTGGTATGATTTAGGTTGAACCTAATTTCGTACTCTGTCAATCATCCATACGAGTATAAATTATATTGTATGAAAAGTTCAAAAAATAAATATGTTTATTTGATATGGTCTGTGACTAACCTAATTTCATACTCTGTCACTCATTTGTATGAATGCAGATTATACATTTCAAATAGTTAAAAAAATTAATGTATTCATGTGGTATGATTTGGGATGAACCTAATTTCATATTCTATCAGTCATCTACATGAATGCAAATCATACTATACAAATAGTTAAAAAATTCAAGCCATGATTTGATTAACTACATTCTCTAGAAAACAAAAGTCAAATTGTATAGTACAATTAGATCTCGTATGATACGATTAGTGAAGAAATATTAATTTTAAATTTTTCTCTCCCTGAGTGTGTGTGCACGGTTACAAAATTTCAATCACAATTCCTCATACTCAATAAATAAAAATAGAGATTTTTTAGACTCTATTACATAAATTCTTATTCTATCATATCTTGACATCTTCAACAATCTGGAGTAGTATATAATAAAAAATCACAATCTCAATCTTAATTCTTCAGTTGCAACAAGAGAAACAACAAGAAATTTTTTATCATGTTCTCCACACTCCATCATCCGATGATAAGATTACTTACCTAAGATTGGTTAAGATCTCTAATAAAAGTATTTTATTCTTTCATAACCTCCAATAGGCTTTAATCTAAATAATCATTGAAAAATAATATTTATTATTATTGGACCACTAAAAGTTATAACACTCTTAAACAAAGGCTTGAAAAACTATTTATTAAGAAAGTATAAATGGCCTCATGTGTCACAACACTCAAAATGGCGGTGTTATGGGGTTATAAATTGAACTAGAACCTAAGAACTATTGGTCTTTATACATTGCATCTCTATACTGTGCTAACTTGGAGAGTCTTTTGTTGAACCAGTGTTTCACTTTGTTAAATTAGTGTGGCTCCACCCGAAAACTGTAAAGTTGAGCATAATGTTTCATAAATATGATATCCAGTGACAAGGAATTATAATGAACAACACTTTAATGTTCAAATTCTTGAGACTCAGTTGTTGCTGTATAGATTTCTAACTTTTTGGCACTATGAATCGCTATAGTGCTGTCCTTTGTTTCATTGGGGTGTTGAATTATTTATCATTTTTTTGAGATGCTAGCATTGTAATTCTTAAGTCTAGCATCAGGGTGTTGTTAATACTTTCATACTGATAATTGGATCATTGCGATGACAGTTTAACACTTAAGAATTTTTTGCCTTTTCATGAACAATTTCTACAAAAAGATAACTAAAATAATAAGTTTTCATTAAATTTAATATAATAAATAGTGCACAATTTGCACATAATAAATGGTGTAGTCATCTATTGATTAGCTTAATTGCCCAATAAATTTAGTAATTTAAAATAATTAAAATTTAAGATATAAGACAATGCATTACAATTTAGAGGTACTTTGGAGTAATTAAAGTTGTAATGTTAATTTTAAAAGTCATTAGTAATTTGCATAAGTAATCATCCTTGTTATTGCTTGAATTGAACTTATATTAGTGTGTGTTGAAGAATGACTTTTAATATAATAGAAGTGTAATACATTACTTATAGATTAGTTGTGCTTGTAGTTAAATTAGAAGTTTAATAGTGCACTATCTTATGTATTAGTTCACTTATCATGTCATGTTTGATTTAAAGGATGTTTTTGAACATAAGCTTTAATGGATTATTAAATGTACTCATCTTCTTTTCTTTTTTCCAATTTTCTCTTTCTTATAATTTTTCATATTTACAATGTTTCATACTTGAAGTACATTTTAATTATTTTGAATATCAATTTGCTTTCATCACTCTAGCAACCATAATTGATTTTTTGTAAGGATTTAGTTTGATCACTAATTTCATATTTAAGTTTATTATGATCTCTATATTTTAATCTACACTCTTCCTCTTAGATTATTCATTCTCAAATGCAATAGTCAGTACAGTAGTGTGTAGCTTCTAAATTCAATTTGTTATCTTAAATTATCCTCCTTATTTATTAACATATTTATATTATGAATTACTCTTCTTTGTTAATTCAAATTATCATCTAATGTTTTATTATTAACGTAATTTTACATAATTTTTAATTAATATTTTTATTTTGGGTAATTAAATAATCAAAGTGTGTGCACTATGTAAAGGAAAATTTTCAATAGTTAAGCATAAAGAGGAATTTAAATTATGTATATGATAGAACAAGATAATCTAAACAACAATATTTAAACATCACTTAACATAGAAATATAACTTTCCTTTTCATTGAATGATAAAAAGCTCATGGGTAATGATATACAAACAAGCAAAAGAATATAAAATATTATAATAGTGTTTGAAGCATGATCCTCTCACTCCTCCTGTGGATCTCCAAAGTAAAAGGAAAAAAAAAAAGAAAAAAAAAATAAGCTATGAACAACATTAATAATAGTTCAACTCTCCTCTGTCTCTCTCTCTCTCTCTCTCTCTCAAGCTTGCCAAGAACAAATATACTAAGAAAAAATAAGACTCCCATCATTTGAAATCATGATTCTCCTCCTCTACCTCCTTATCATCTTCATCATCAAGCAGGGTCCATTCTTGAGCAATAGGGAAATGCAAATTATCTAGAATATGCACAGAGAGGCTCCTTCTAAAAATCCCAACTAAAGCCTTACTAAATTTGGCTATCTGGTGGTAATTCTTTTTCTACATACCCTAGTGATGAGCTTACCCCTTTCATGTTCTACTCATAAAAATTGGTGACACCCTCCATCTTCTTTGTCAACTTAGCCACCTACTTAACTAAATAATAAGGAGTCCTAAAACTCCTACTACTACAAGGTCTACTAGTCTATTTGGCCTCACTATGTTCTTCCTCCTCTATACCTTATCATTTATATCTCTCAAGTTTTCGTTTGATGAAGGAATAAATAGAAAAAAACAATTCTTTGCTTAGGATCTTTAGATTTAAATAGTTTTATGAATATTTTGTTTTTGAACACAAATTAAATTCCCATTATTCTAGTAAGTTCCTTTAAGATAATTCTTAAGTTTTAAAATAATTAGTTTAGAAATTTATAAAATAAAGCATTCTTCATCTTAGGGCTTTGATATATTTTGAATGTAACATGTACAAAATTTTAGCCATTAATATATTGATTAAAGATAAAAATTATGTCATTCTGCATATTTTTTTAACTGCGTAGTTTGCCTTGTGACTAAGTTCTTCATCTAGTTTGATCTCCATCATTCATTTTAATATCATGGATGTTTCAATGGTGGCTAATAAACACAAACATGGATAAGTAAATTGTGTAGACACCGTCAGCATTTTTGCATTAATTACTAATGACTTTCTGCAGCGTAATAATTAGAAATTTGTGCACTGCCAGGCAAGGATTTCCAATATTCTTAAACATCCAATAGGAGCACAACATGTGACCAACTACCACTGACATATTAATTAATTATTAATATAAATTATTTTAAATGTATTTAATTAATAGAAAATTAAAAAAATCATATATATTTCTTTTTTCATCCAAATTGATCGTATAATACCTCATTTTGGCTAGAATAAAATATACTTTTACTTCAAATTAAAATCAAGCATAAATATTACATTAATATATTTAAAATTGAATATCATACTATACAAACCAGTTCATACAATACGATGAACAGAGATGAATTCTGATCATTCCGGAGATCGTCCAAGACGATCCATTATTTTTTGCCTCGTCGTACAGTACGATGTAGATCGTACTATACGATGAACAGAGATGACTCTTGATCTTCCAGGAATTTAGCCTGGACGATGCCTTGATTTTGACCATTCATACTGTACGATATGTATCATACAATACGATGAACAGAGATGATATTTGATCGTCCCGGCTATCAACCTATACGATCAGTAATGTTGAGGATCGTACCATATAATTCATTATCGTACTATACAATTTATTTTGAACTGTTCATACATCTTCATACCAGGACGAAGCTTAATATGCATATCATACTGTAAGAGTCGATATTGTACGGTACGATAGTAACGACTACGTTGAAATTTCAGGGATTTTGGAGCCCATTTTTAGGTGTCAAAATAGTTATGTTTTCTGTGTGTGAATCAGAGAGGAGAACATGGTTAGAGTGGGATTCCGAGGGAGAGAGATCTTGAGAAGTTCTTTAGGGTTTTAGAGAAAAAAGAGAACGTGAGCGTTATGAGGGAGAAGAGGTGTGAGGGAGATCACACGGTTGCTCCAAACTTGCTGCATCTTGTTCCTCCTGTGGCCCTAGAAGAATTTGTGACAGGAACTCCAAGGTGATTGCTCTTCTACATCTGTGACCTCGAGGTATTCTGCCTTTTCTAGGAGGGAGAAAAATGAGAAGGTTCTCTGCCGTCGCCAGGAGGGTGAAAACAGAGTTTGGCACTCCGTCATGCTGAGTTGGTGAAAGGGAGTATTGTAATGGCTTCTCGCCTTGCCAATGGGGGCAAAAGGAGAGCTATTACTTGTAGTGAAATTCCCGGAGCGGAGGACTCTGGGGAGTGGACGTAGCTTATGATTTGACTGAACCACAATAAAAATTATGTGTGTTTTTTCCTTATCGTTTTTATTCTTGCGTGCATTTTTCATTTTCAATATATTTGCTTGGTGAAATATTGTGATTGAACAAGGATTCCATTGTTGCACTTTATTTTCATGTTAAAATCTTAAAAATATTAAAAATATTAGAACTCATGTGTAGGTTTTATTTCTTGGTAAAAATCTTTCATAATTCACCCCCTCTTTTCCATCTAGTAATTTCAAGTTGTTGTTAGAAATAAGGCTAGATTGGTAGCTAAGTGTATAATCAGATTGATTGGATTGATTTTGAAAAGACTTTTGCCCCTGTAGTGAGACTTGAAGCAATTAGGGTTTTATTAGCCTTTGCCTATTTTAAAGGATTCAAATTGTTTCAAATGGATGTTATAAGTGCCTTTTTAAATAGGATAATTTAAAAGGATGTTCACGTTGAACAACCTCTAGCTTTTAAAAATTCAAAATACCCAAATCATATTTTTAAACTCAAAAAGGTATTGTATGGATTAAAATATCCATCTTGGTCTTGTTAAAAGAGGTTGAGCACTTTCTTACTTAAGAGACCTTTTGAAAAAGGAAGTGTGAACACCACTCACTTTTTGAAGAAATTAAGAGATGATATACTCAATGTACAAATTTATGTTGATGATATCATTATTGGATCTACTAATAAAAATTTTTATGATGATTTTTTAAAATAATGAGTAGTGAATTTAAGATGAGCCTAGTAGAAGATTTAAGTTGCTTTCTAGGATTTAGCATTAAGCAAATGAGGAGAAAATATTTCTTAGTCAATCAAAGTATGTTAAGGATATCCTCAAAAAGTTTGAAATGGATAATGCTAAACCTGTCAGTACACCTATGAGTTCCTCAGTTTAGTTGGATAAGGACCCAAAGGAAAATTCTATTTATCAAAAGAAATTTGGGGGAATAATTAGATCATTACTTTACTTGACTACTAACAGACCCAATATTATATTCAGTGTTTATTTGTATGCTATATTCTAATCAGATCCAAAAGAATCTTATTTTATAGTAGTAAAAAGGATTTTGAGATATCTCTTGGGAACTCAGATCTTATGGATTTAGAGGAGAAAATATTTTTTAGTCAGTCAAAGTATGTTAAGGATATCTTCAAAAAGTATGAAATGGATAATGCTAAACCTGTTAGTACACCTATGAGTTCCTCATTTTAGTTGGATAAGGACTCAAAGGAAAATTCTATTGATTAAACGAAATTTGGGGGAATAATTAGATCATTGCTTTACATGACTACTAGCATACCCAATATTATATTCAGTGTTTATTTGTATGTGTTGACCTCATTTTTGTATGAGGTCACTAGGACCCACTTGGGTTTTCTTTTGGTGACCTAACAATCGGCATGCTTCCACTTTCCAATTATATATGTCCCAATAAAATCCCAAATCCAACACTAGATTAATTTTGAATCAATCTTCAATCATTTTTAATCATATTTCAATCACACATCAATCCAGTTTTAATTCAAGTTTCAAACATCAAGTTTTCAATCAATCGTCAATCAAAATTGGTTATATTTTTATCAAACAAATTCAATCAAGTGATGAAGAACTGAGTTGACCAATTAATATTCATTTTAAAGTTAGATGGATTTGATCGACGTGACTTAACCTATCTCAACCTGACATAAATCAAAATGAAGTGGCTTAAATTGAATATTTTCAATCAAATTAGTGTGAATTCAATGTTTAATTAATTTGGCTTATTTTATTCAACTATTTCATTCCAATCGTCTCAATTATGACTTTGATATTAGCCTTTGGTATCAAGATCAAAGAAGGGGAACAAGCCCTTTTCCCAACCCTTGCATCAAGGGATTCTAAGGGCAAGATTGAGAATTGGCTGAGTTTTATTTCATATTTTAAAAAGGATTAGGGCAAGCCGTGACTCCCATATAGCACACGACTCCATTCTCCACAAGCAGCCGCCTCTGGATAAGAGTCTCCATATCATCCCTAAAGCAGATCTCTCTCACTCTTTTTTTGAGGGCTGCTAGGGCTAGCCGCCATTATCCTCCACATTTGTTTCACATTCATGTTGGTTGAGCTACTAGGGATGCTCACGGGAGAAATATGGGAAATAAAGGTGTTCGATCAAAGGATCATGAAGTTCAATCGGCTAAGGTAGTTCACTGCTCTCTAACTCTTAATCTAGCCAAGCAAACTCCCATACGACTCCAGACCCTAGCCATATATACACGATCCCTCCTTCACGCCTCCAATTGTGTCCTCATCCCTACTCATCTATCCAAGCAATAGGAAGAAGCATACTCAAAGATTTGGCCAAGAGGAGTTGTTGCTAGGCCCATTCGAGATTAGAGCCCTGTGAAATGGCGGTTGGATCAATCCACATGCAAGAATCTCACTCTCTTCGCTGGCCTTATTGAACTAGATCCTCTTTTCTCGATCCATCCCTATTTAAAGAGGAGAATCAATCCATTCTAATCACAAAAGAGTAGCAACCGAGCTTCTCATATTAAGCAAGAACAACCAGTTATCTTCCTGTTAATGATCATTTCCTTCTAGCAAATCAAATAGATGTATATTTTTTTTCCAAAAAAATATAAAACTACCTGCACTTGTTTTTTTTGTCTATTTTCTCTCATAGATTGAAATGTGAATGCCTTTAGCATTAAACAAGCTTACGTGTGTGTTTTGTTATATATATATATATATATATATATATGTGTGTGTGTGTGTGTGTGTGTGTGTGTGTGTGTGTGTGTTTCCTTTTTTTTTAATCTCTTCTAACGCACTTGTTTCCAGTTCTTTGTCGTAAGAGGCTGAAGTTCGTGTTCATTGTGGTGAACATGTATATAGCTGATTTTTGGATTTGGCTTTATGGAAGTTTGGGATCTTATTTTTACTCTTTATATATATATATATATATATATATATATATATATATATATATATATATATATATATATATATATATATATATATATATATATATATATATATATATATATATATATATATATATATATCAAAAGGAATGGATGCTTAAGTGCTTATGGGTTTCATCATGTACATGATGAAAGTCCAAACATACATGTGGTCTAGTTTCAAACGAGGTGTTGTGTAGCCTTCTTCCAAATTTGTTTAGCTTGGAATTTGTAATTGTAGTTCCAGCTTTTCCTCTCTTATTTCTTGTCACCTTCATTTCCTATATAGCAAATTGTTCAGACAGTAATTTCCTCTTACATCAGATGCAAGTTACTTGTCACATGGCTTAGAATTTGGCATTTATGTCATATATTTATGCTTGTTCATGCTAAGTTTCAGGTTAAAAATAATCCAGCGAAGATGCTTTAATTATTTGTTTATACACATATAAATGCATGGTATTCTATTCCATGAAATCTTTGCATTAATCTGCCATGATTTGTAGGTATAAGTGTTGTTCTTTACTCCACCTGCTATATAAAAATTTAGACCAATTGTCTCTATGGAAAATAATGGCCCAAGCACTATTCAACTTCTAGTTTGTTTTGCGTGATTAGCTGATTACTTCATGATTTGTAAATTTTCTGATTAAAATTTTTGGTTTGTGGCCCTTATGTTTTGAGGAAATACTGCACGAAGCAATGAGTACAAAATTATTTTTCTAGCCTAGTTGTTTGCTTGAAGTTATAAACTATATCAGTGAGTAATGTATACTACATTCCTTCATTTGATTTGATTTAGTTTTTTCATATTTTATATGTAGATTCAGTGTGGTCTGATTTTATATACAACTTTCATTTTCATGATTGCATGATAAAACTATAACTTAATTTCTATATATAGTCACCTCAAGTCAAAGGATGCTACTCTAATAGCATAAAGGATCTACATGGTCTATTCTCTCCTATTTATTTTTAGTTTGCATCAAATAATTATCAAAACGTACTTCTAGTGTACTATTTTTGAAGAAACATGCTTCTTGCATTCTACCAAATAATTTTTTGTTAGCTATGAAAACATATATGTTGTGATGGTGGATTCGATCAAACAAATTTCATGTGGTAAAATTTATATACTTATGGTTAAGTGGTGGTTGGTATCTTATGATATGTATTCTATTGGCATGTTAAAGAGCATGAACTCGAACTCATTTCCAACTTCGAAAAACATAAGGTGATTGTATTATCTTCCATTAGATGGCTTTTTTTATTTTTTATTTTTTTTATTTGCTCTTCTTGGTATTGAAAGAGTGATTTGTCATCATTTATGTAAGGATAACAACAAATAAAACATTGCGGTTTTCCCTCTTTAGCATTCTATTAATGCACAATTTGGAAGTCAAGATTATTATCTCATCCCTTTCTTGTTAAAGAATGAGAATTCCATGTGTGTGTTGGAGGGGTTTGTTTAACACTATTGTCATGAATAAGAGTTCATTTGTGCAAACTCAAGGTTCCTTTTATATTGATGAAAATTTCCTATTTGATTTCATTCATTTGAGTTTTATGAAATACCTCTAGTATTGAGGATTACTTGAATTAGTATATCATTCTCTCCTTCCCTTCGCTTTACTTTCACAAAATTTGAGAGGATACAAGATCCTTATATTTTCTTCTTGGAGGAAAGCACAGAGTGGTGGGCCTTCATTCTTTAAAGAATTTTAAGTTATCAATTTCTTAAATAAATTTGTGGGTTTCAAGAAAACATAGTTGCTCTTCTGCTTTTCCCATAAATTTTGATGAGGATCTTTCTCTAATTGTCTCAATTTTGGGGTAGAGCGAGTATTAAGTGGAAATTGAGCATGAAGCTTAAAGGTTGTTCTTGCTTGTGATACCTTTTGTAGATGTTCATTCAAAATGAGAAAACCTGGTACAATATTGTATGTATTACCCATGTTCTGGTTCCTCGACAAGATGACGTGTATTGCTCCATATGTGAATGTTTGAAGGATTATATGTATGTTTGTGTTTTGATATTACAATTGACGTTTGATAATAAGGGTTGTTGAAAATTCCTTTTTGTAGAAGCCTGCAAGAATATATTTTTTTAGAGGTAGATGGTGATATTTGTGTCCTTTTATTAGAGGTTTGTGGCATAACTTTTATGTTTTATGATTTACAGTTGCAATTTGGATTGATATGAAGTTTAAGGGTTCTAAAATTCAGCATATATGTTCATGTCTTGAATGTTCATAAATAAGATGTGCCCGCTTGGAAAGAGATGATTTGAATCAATATTTTACATCACGATATCAAGATGACTATATCTTCTTTCTTGCTTTTATATTTAATACAACTTGGCTAAAGTTGGGAACTATTAAGTTTATATTCACGGTTCAATGTTGGATATGATTTCAAAATGAAGGGCAACTTTCATTTGATGTCATTCATGATATGTTGGGATGACTCGTATGCGTGTATGAATGAGCAATGTAAATAGTTCCCATTATTTCTTGGATATGTTTTGAGCTTGGCATTAAATAAGATTCTCTCTAAGGTGTATAACTGTTCATTCATACTCTTTTTGGGATGTGCTTTGGGAATCTCATTTGGACATACATATGACTTTGTTTATCTTCGTAACAACTGTGACATTAATTGCATAATGGCTAAATCATTAACAAAATTCAACCTTTTTTTATTCCCATTGTATATGTAGTTGTGATTTCTCTACATGTTTGATTTCTTTTAATGATAAAATACATGAGTTAAAGTATCTTTTATATATAATTATACACGTTGACTCATTCTTGTGAGATAGCATATGTATTAGAGTCTTTTCCTATCTAGAAGCATATGTTTTGAAACTATTTCTTGCCAAGTTACATTTATTTTGAAATTGTTTTAATAATTTGATTTGATTTACATTTCTACATATTCACTAATATGTTAATTCATAGTAGCTTTTATATTTTCATACACGATATTCTGACACCGCCTTCTCTCTTCACATTTTTGCGAGGTACCGATGAAGTTGATTAGAAGATAGAGCCAAGGAGCTTCAGTCGCCCATGTTTATTTCGAATGGGAGCACTATGGCCGAAACCACCGGACATTAGTTCTGGTGCAGTGAGTTTTTCTTAAAACTTAAAAGATCTTAGGGCCCCTAAATCTCATTGTTGTGCTATTACCCCTGCCTCAGGTACACATAGTAACCCATGCATCTCAGTTATATTTATCTTTCTTTAAGTCCAAAACCCATCGATGTGATTTGTTTAGATTCATGTACATTTATAAGGGTTAGAGATATTGATTGCAAACCCAATTTTAACTTTAGTGTCATTTAAGAACAATAATTAAGGACGAGTCTTAGAGAACTTAGACAAATTCTAGGATTCACACATACATCCTTTAGGGATGAAACATCAAATATAGATAACGTAGCGACATCACATCTTAGAATTAATATACATAATTTTTTGATCTCAAACAATAATCAATTATTAATTTTTCTTTAGAAATTGAAAACATAAATATTTGATAACCACTCAATAGAATTTCTAAAAAAGATCAAACATTTCTCAATCAACCTCAACCAATACATACAACTATTAAAGGATAAAAATTAAACCCAAATTTTATTAATTCTTAATTAATGTTATAATTACTCTTTGATTGAATATTAATTAAATGAATTCATTAAAAATAGAATAAGATGCAAAGACAAAATACATTAAAGTTTGAACAAAATCTAGAGATTAATAATTCAAATTTAAATGAAATTTTTTAATAAACTTTAATTAATAATTCATTGATGATTAATTATAATTAATTTAAGAAGATTTGAGAAATTTTCTAAAAATTCTAACTAATTCAATAAAAATTCTAATAATTCAACAATCAACTTAAACTCTAAATAACTTTAACACAAAAATTAAAATCAATAATTAAAAATCTTCAACCCTTTAACCATCGACAAATTAAATTAATTCGACTAATATTGGTTATTAATGGGTAACCCAAGCCTACGAGGCTATTAGTTTAGCCCTAAGGAAGGTGAAATAAACATCGCGACCTCGGTGAGAAATAAAGGTGATAATCACTTAACACTTAAAATATACCCTAAAATAAACTTTAAAACTACTAATACATACACTCAAACTTAAATCCCTCAAGCCTTTCAACCAATCAAAACATTAGCAACTTCAACCAATTACCCGATATAGGACATCTGAACCACATGGCCTGCTACACACACTTAGATTGGTTTGTTAGGACACAAACTATAGCTGTGTAAATTAAGAATTGATTGATTTTTTCTTACTATGTTGGATTCATGTGATGATTTTTTTTTTTTTTGCTTTTGGTGGCATCCTAGGTTAGATAACCTATCTTCATTATCCACAAACCTGTGCACTTCCTGTTTGTCAGCCTAGGAATAGGTCCCCTTGAATGAGGTAACCCATGGATGCTAACAAGGATCCTCTGGTTGGCACTCGACTAAGTAGACTAAGGATACCGTTGAACTCAGGACGATGGAAAACCATGGGATCTTGACCGGGGACGTCATACCCACTTGGTAGGTTACTCTTCAACCTCAATTTCTGGGCATTCTCTCGATTTGTTGAACAAGAATATAAGTCCTAACTTTCAAATAAAATTTCAAGTTGAACATAAAGATTCCTCCTCAATCTAAAACTTAAAGCCCAACACTTAGTTTAGATTGGGGTACTTTTGAATTATTTTAGAATCTCTAGGTGCCTCCTACCTCTCCTCTGTTGACTCCAGAAATAAGTGTTCAAAATTGGATCCAGTCCCGATTGAAATTCCAAATTCACCTCCTTGATATCATTCCTAAAAAATATTTAAAATAAAATTTCTGCCATTATTTTAATCGAGAGTGTTAGTAAGGAATTTAATTTCCATATGATGTAATTAACTATGAGGGCTTGCACTCGTAGGAGATTTAGAATCCACATCAATTTTTCAAAAAAAATTAATTAATATTTCTTTTGGGGAATCAAATTTATAATAATTGTTATTGTCATAATCGAATGATTACTAACAGATGATATTTTCTTTCTTCGGGGAGATTTATCATGTGTTAACATATATTTGAATATGAAATTAATGATCTCTTCTCTTGATTATCGTAGTCAAAAATTTGATTGAACTTCATTTTGACCCTCCAAAGTCATATGTGGTTCTCCCTTAAATTAGACTATCATAGCCAAGTGAAAATTTACAATTCTGGGTTTGAATCCGTTAGGAGATTTTATCTCCGCCATCTAAGGCGGTATACCATCCTTAATGGTTTGTTCGTCTTCATAATTATAATTTAAATTTAATTACCAATTTTCCCCATAGAAATTTAATTAAGATTTATTTTGCACCTTACAAGGCAAATCGCCTTTTCAACACCAACAAAAAAAATGGCACGCCCGGTGGGACTAAATTTCTCTCTCCATCTTTAATAACGACATAAATTTTATTGCATCGGTAGTTTTGACTACCCTTCTTCCGTTGGTATCTCTACCCATTTTTTCCTTGGGTGAGTGTGGCTAACATCAAAAAAACATGTCAAACTGAGAGGTGAGTGAGGAAACCTTTGTCCAAGTCGGGCTTTGACATTTTACCTCCAAGTTAATTGGTATAGCAAAAGGGTCAAGTCAAATTCTTTAAGATCTTCCTTAATGTTGCAAACTTGCATATCCAATTAAATCTCGAGTATGCTAAGTTTCACATTTTATGGAGGACCCTTCAGTCTCAAAATCAAAGTTGAACTCTCTCTTTAACAACTACAGGTTTTGACCTTTTTTACCCCTAAGTCAATTGGCAGAGCGAAAGGGTCAAGCCATACCTTAGGAACTTTATGTCAATTCTGTAAACCAACATATTCGAATGAAATTCAATATGTTGAGTTTCAAAATTTGAAGAAGATCTTTTATTTTCAATTCTAAAATTTAAATATTTGTAATCAAATCTAAGCTTTGACTTTTCATCCCTAGTTAGTTGGTGGAATGAGAGAGTTAATCCCAACTCTTGAGATTTTCTTATCAATTTTGTGAACCTTCATATTGAGTGAAAACTTAATATTTTGAGTTCCAAAATTTGAAAAAAATCAATTGATTTCAAGATTCCAATTCCATTTCAAAATCAATTGATTTAAATCACCTTTCCTTAATTCAAGGAAATCAAATGTGCTCAAAAGGATAAAAAGATTGCTGAATCAGAAGCCTTAATAGTAAGTCAAATTTGAGGCTAATGGAGGGTTCATTGCTCCTCTCACATTCCCCCCTCTTTGGTGGAAGCCAATTCCACCCTCTTCCTCATACTCAAGGAAGGGAGGTTGTGAGAATGATAACGTGATATCCACTTTTCTCTTTTGACTATTGAACATAAAAGATCTACCAAATCTAAATTGAGCAATCACAATAATAGACTATAGGCCCCCAGTTGAGGGTTATAACCCATCCACTATACTAGATGTTGTTTGGTTACGTTATTATACGTGTCCCACTATATCATCTATAGAGGAGGAGGTGTAGAAATCGCTCGTGGTGCCACTCTCATAATTGCTAGATCACTAGTAATTAGGGAGGGAAATAATGATGGATTTGAGATCTTATCAGATAGTGACACCATCTGAATTTAACTTCTAGATGGGTCCTAGCGTGATAGATCCTTAGATTGAAATGATGCATCACTAGTTTGGTATAGTGCAGACCCCACAACAATCTCTTCCTCTTAAGATATTGTGGAAATATAATTTACATTGATTGTGTCTTGCCACATGGACATGCTATTTTGAAGGAAAACGTATCTTTTTTCAAGTATATTGGGTCCATTTTTTTATAGATAGTTGATCCATCTTTTTAATGGAAATTGACCTCTACTTTAAAAAAAAAATAGGTGAGAGTTATGGTTAACTCCACTGGATCTTTAAAGGCCCTTCCCTCCCACCGCTTATGTGGGTTGATTTGATTTTTGGATTAAAATTTCAATCAAACTTAAGTTGGTTTTTGAAAAGAAAATCCTCTCAATCTTCTCACAACTTTTTATCTTATTGGCACCTCTTGCATGCTTTAAATTTATTCAATGATTTTTCTACATCAAATTGATATTTTCTTATCAAAAGATTGGGTCCGATTTGAGGATTATTCTTTCTTGGATAAGAGAAAGAGTTTTCTTCTCTTATACTTGTGATATAATCCTGGATTAAAACAAAAAGAACAATCATGTTAAGGTTTTAAAGAAAGTGAAGCCTCTTAAAAAAAGGAGAAGAAAATTCAAAGAATGCACAAAGTGCATTAAAAAATATTCATAAAAAAGAAGCACAAAGTGTTCCAAAGACATAAAAAGGTGTGCAAAGCACGTCACAAAAAAAGTTGAAGAGGCTTCCTTCTTTTTAAATCCTTAAATCTTAAAGATCTCGATCATATTTAATAGCTTGACTTTGAAAAATCTTGAATCTAGATTTATTATCATGCATAGACAGTCTATTTGATAGAAAATTCCATGCAAGATAATTGAAAATATCAAATCTCTCTATCCAACTTAAACCTTTTTGAAATTGATTTTAATTCAAAATTTATACAAGGGAGAACTTAGTTCAGTTTCTATAAAACTTGAACTGAGTCAACAAAATCCAAACCCTTGGCTCTTTTCGGGTCCATTGGGGTCACTCTACTTCGCACAATACTTTTGAATTTTTTCCCACTTGTCATTCTGACAGGGTCCAAATGATTAAGAGGAAATTTTTAATAAAAAGAATGAATCTTCTACTTTGGATAAGAATCCAAATCTCATTCTTTAGCGAAATATGTGAGTCCTTAAACATAGGCATCATTCCTTTTATGATCCACTCAGTAAAATAACACTCTATGCTGGGTCCAAGGTTATTCTCAAATAGAGGTGTGTTTTACATCACTAGAAATTGCTTTCAAAATTGAGTCACAACTGAGTAGAGTGTCTAACTCCGATTGGAGGAGCTAGAAGGCCTCGAAGAAAGTTGTTTTTGAACTCAACAAAATTTGAAATTACATAAGTCACGTATGATTCAAGCTCGTGATAAAATTGTGTTACCTTAGGACTTTCCAAGTAGGAGACTTGGCCATAGTTCTTTGGTGACCAGTTTTAGTCCACCTTAAGATCAATGGAAGCTTTGAGTCAACGTTGACTGGATAGACCACCTTAAAGATAATCTATAAGGGAGGTTCATGGAAATTAATTAATTTTGAAGATACCCCCAGATGCTTCCTCTCATTTGGGCAGTTCTTTATGAAATACATTGTCGAATGAATATCAAATTAAACATCAAATTCACCCTTTCAAATTCAAAGAAATCAAATAAAATTCAAAATCATCAATAATTGTTTCCATTTCTCTTTTCCTTAAGGTTAGGTCCTTCCTTCCCTTAGGATTAGACCGGCTAGTGGTGGAGTACACCATCTGTGGCACCATCCTGGCATTTTACTTGTGGATCAGTTGTGGAGTATGCCCTTCGTGGCACCATCCTGATTCTCACCCGCTAGTGGTGGAGTACGCCCTCTGTGGCACCACTCTGCATTTTACTTGGGGATTAGTGGTAGATTACGCCCTTCGTGGAATCATCCTAATTCCCACTCGCTAATGGTGAAGTATGCCCTTCGTGGCACCACCCTAGTTTGCCAGTTTCGTTCCTCTGTACGGAGCAAGTTTTCTCCCCACATGACCACTCGCTAGTGGTGGAATATGCCCTTCGTGGCACCACCCTAGTTTTCCAATTTCGGCCCTTTGTGTGGAGCAAGTTCCTCCCCACATGACCATTTGCTAGTGGTGGAGTACGCCCTTCGTGGCACCACCCGAGTTTGCTAGTTTCGGTCCGTTGTGTGGAGCAAGTTTCCTCCTCACATGACCATCCCAGTTAATCTGTCTATTAGGAGTAAGTCTTCTATCAACATCATATAGAACTAAGGTTGGGTGATGCCATTCCTTAGACCCAAGGTTAGGTGATGCCTACCTTGGTTTCTCAGTTAATCTATCTATTATGAGTAAGTCTTCTATCAGCATCCTATAGACCTAAGGTTGGGTGATGCCCTTTCTTAGACCTAGGGTTAGGTGATTCCTACCTTGGTTTCCTGGTTAATTCGTCTATTAGGAGTAAGTCTTCTATCAGCATCCTATAGACCTAAGGTTGGGTGATGCCTTTCCTTAGACTTCCAAAATCCTACTCAAACTTGTCATTCGGTCAACGCCAATATATGCAGCATAAGTTCCTTCTACTACACACATTGGGGGTCCATTTGTTGACCTCATTTTTGTATGAGGTAACTAGGACACACTTGGGTTTTCTTTTGGTGACCTAATGATCGGCATGCTTCCACTTACCAATTATATACGTCCCAATCAAATTCCAAATCCAACACTAGATTAATTTCGAATCAATCTTCAATCATTTTTAATTATATTTCAATCACACATCAATCCAGTTTTAATTCCAGTTTCAAACATCAAGTTTTCAATCAACAGTCAATCAAAATTGGTTAGATTTTTATCAAACAAATTCAATCAAGAGATGAAGAAATGAGTTGACCAATTCGAATTCATTTTAAAGTTAGATGGCTTTGATCGACGTGACTTAACCTACCCAACCTGACATAAATCAAAAAGACGTTGCTTAAATTGAATATTTTCAATCAAATTAGTGTGAATTCAATGCTCAATTAATTTGGCTTATTTTATTCAACTATTTCATTCCAATCTTCTCAATTATGACTTTGATATTTGCCCTTGGTATCGAGTTCAAAGAAGGGGAACAAGCCCTCTTCCCAACCCTTGGATCAAGGGTTTCTAAGGGCAAGATTGACAATTGGATGAATTTTATTTCAGATTTTAAAAAGGATTAAGGTAAGCCGTGACTCCCATATAGCACACGACTCCATTCTCCACAAGAATCCACCTCTGGATAAGAGTCTCTGAATCATTCCTACAGTATATCTCTCTCACTCATTTTTGGAGAGCTACTAGGGCTGGCCGCCATTATCCTCCACTTTTGTTTCACATTCACGTTGGTTGAGCTACTAGGGATGTTCAAGGGAGAAATATAGGAAATCAAGGTGCTCGATCAAAGGATATTGAAGTTCAATCGACTAAGGAAGTTCACTGCTCTCTAACTCTTCATATAGCCAAGCAAACTCCCATACGACTCCAGGCCCTAGCAAAAAATACACGATACCTCCCTCACGCCTCCAATTGTGTCCTTATCCTCCTAATCCATCGGAGAAAGAGGAAGAAGCAGACTCAAAGATCCGGCCAAGAAGATCTATTGCTAGGCCCATCCGAGATTAGAGCCCTGTGAAATGGCAGTTGGATCAATCCACATGCAAGAACCTCACTCTCGTCGCTGGCCTTCTTGAACAAGATCCTCTTTTCTCGGTCCATCCCTTTTTAAAGAGGCAAATCAATTCGTTCAAAGCACAAAAGAGCAACAACCGAGCTTCTCATATCAAGCAAGAATAGCAAGTTATCTTTCTCGTAATGATCATTTCCTTCTACCGAATCAAATAGCTGTATATTTTTTTTACCAAAAAAATACTAGCTGCACATGTTTTTTTTGTCTATTTTTTCTCATAGATTGAAATTATATATATATATATATATATATATATATATATATATATATGTTACCTTTTTTTTAATCCCTGTTAACGCACGTGTTTCAAGTTCTTTGTCATAAGAGGCTGCAGTTCATGTTCATTGTGGTGAACATGTATATAGCTGATTTTGGGATTTGCCTTTATGGAAGTTTGGGATCTTATTTTTTACTCTTTATATATATATATATATATAATTGAAAGGAATGGATGCTCAAGTGCTTATTGGTTTCATCATGTACATGATGAAAGTCCAAACTTACACTAGGTCTAGTTTCAAATGGGGCGTTGTTTAGTCTTCTTCCAAATTTGTTTAGCTTGGAATTTGTAATTGTAGTTCCAGCTTTTCATCTCGTACTTCTTGTCACCTTAATATCCTATATAGTGACGTGTTCAGATAGATGCAAGTTTCTTGTCACGTGGCTTGGAATTTGGCATTTTTGTCATATATTTATGCTTGTTGATGCTATGTTTCAGGTTAAAAAATAATCCAGCGAAGATGCTTTTATTATTTGTTTATACATATATAGATGCATGGTATTCTATTCCATGAAATCTTTGCATTAATCTGCCATGATTTGTAGGTATAAGTGTTGTTCTTTACTCCAACTGTTATATAAAAATTTAGACCAATTGTCTCTGTGGAAAATATGGGCCCAAGCACTATTCAACTTCTAGTTTGTTTTGCATCATTAGTTGATGACTTCCTGTTTTGTAAATTTTTTGATTAAAATTTTTTGTTCGTGGCCCTTATGTTTTGAGGAAATACTGCACAAAGCAATGAGTACAAAATTATTCTTCAAGCCTAGTTGTTTGCTTGAAGTTATAAACTATATCGGTGAGTAATGTATACTACATTCCTTCATTTGATTTGATTTGGTTTGGTCATATTTGTTGCAAAACTATTTTTCATGTCTTATATTTTGATGATTGACAAACACTGCTTTTCTTGGACAGCTTGTTGCTTCTAACTTTTCAGGAATCGACGATCGGATAATCAAAAAGGAGCCAAGTTCAGAAATGCGTAGGTTTAGGGTTGAGTCAGTCTGTACTTTTGTTTTTTACCTTTTGAGTCCTCTTGTAATAGTCAAAAAGACTGATGCTTTGTAACCCTTCACACACACACTTGAGAGACTTAGAAATTCTGGTTTTACTCATATCGGCCAGGACGATTTCTTTGATCGGCCTGGCCGATCAACTTAAAACAGAGTCTAATTAAGGATTCTTAATTAAGGCAGCCTACGTTAACAGATCGTCCTGGACGATACGTGTATCGGCCAGGACGATAAGCTCAAAACAGAAAGAAGTAGCCGCCATAGACAAGTATGGTATACCATATTTTTAAATTATCGGCCAGGACGATCCTCGGATCGGCCTGGACGATATTCACAAATTATGCCATAATTGTTCAGGAAATCAAGGAAGTAATTAAGGATGATTGATACGATCATATCGTCCTGGACGATCGCAGGATCGGCCAGGACGATCTAGTCAAAAACCTTAAGTTACTTCAGGACAATCAATATCGGCCAGCTCGTATTCAGGGCTATTGTCAGGACGATTTTTCTCTAATTTGAACTGATCATCCAGGACGATCGTGAGATCGGCCTGGACGATCAAGCTATTTTTCAATCGTCCTGTTTTCCATTCAGGGCTATACTCTGGCCGATCTTCATTGTTTTGTACTGATCGGCCAGGCCGATGTCCAGATCGGCCTGGACGATAAAGTCGGCAACTTGCAATTAATGAGCTCTTTTGAAGCTCTTCTATTTAAAGAGCTCTTGTTCAACGTTTTAAAAAGATCTTTGGCTGCTGCCTTGACCTAAGAAGGCCTTGAGGAGAGAAAGAGAGAGAGAAGAGAGAGAGAGGATCTTGTGAGGGGGAGCTTGTGAGGGGTTTCACAAGGGTTGCTTCAAGGATCTCTCTGCGTCGTCTTCGTCTAGAGTTTCTTGTCCGTGGAAGGGTCGGTAGAGGTAAGGAGTGTTGCTTTTGGTTCTGGTTCTCTGCCAGCTTTAGGAGAAAGCAAAAGGAGATTGGTTCTCTGCCTTGCCGGGGTGGCAAAAAGGAGGTTCTTGTGAGGGTTTCTCCAACTAGCCGTGGGGGCTAAAGGAGAGTCACTTTTTGTGTAGTGCAATACTTGGAGGGTGCCTCCAAGGAGTGGACGTAGGTCGAGTCGACCGAACCACTATAAATTTCTGTGTTCTTTTTCTTGCTTCCGCACGTTTAAATTCCGCATTATTTTCGTGGTGTGATTTGGTTTATATGATTTTATTTCCTTGTTTTAAAAAGAAGTTTTTAAAATACCAATTCACCCCCCCTCTTGGTTAGTTTGGAACTAAGTTCATAGGGCTTAACATCCCCATCGAACTTTCAAGTGGTATCAGAGCCCGATTCAAAAATTAAAGTTTGAAAACTTTTTGAATTTGATCCATGTCTAACTTTGGGAATCGCAACACTACGGAAGGGTATTCTATTACCCGACCTCCTCTGTTCGATAACCTACCTTTTGATTTTTGGAAAACTCGCATGTCAACTTTTCTACAATCTACTGATTTTCGCATGTGGATGCTTATTCAAGAAGGTTATTCTCCACCTTCTCGTGAAATCAACGGTTTTAAAACTGAAGTTGCTTTTACCGAATGGACTTTTGATGAACGAGATTTAGCTCAACTAAATGTGAAATGTTTGAATTGTTTTTTCTGTGCTTTAAAATCTGAGGATTACATGCTTGTTTCAACTTGCAAGACTGGTAAAGAAATTTGGGATAAATTGTGCATTACTTATGAAGGCACTAATGAAGTTAAACAATCCCGTTTAAACATTCTCTTGCATGACTATGAACTTTTTCGTATGAAACCTCATGAATCGATTTCTGACATGTACACTAGGTTTACTCAGATTGCTACTTCATTGCATGCACTAGGAAAAGAACTTTCGAACTATGAAAAAGTTAACAAGATTTTGAGATGCTTGCCTTCTTCTTATGATGCAAAAATTACTGCAATCACTGAATCTAAAGATTTAAACACCTATTCTATTAATAACTTGCTTGGCTCACTCATTGCTTACGAGCAAGGGGTGAATCAAAGAAATCTTAATACAGGTGAGAAGAAAAAGGAGAAAACAATTGCATTGAAGGCACACAAATCGGATTCTGAATCTTCCGGGTCTGAAAGCGATGGAGTTGCCTTCATCACAAGGCAATTCAAAAGCTTTCTAAGGAAGAAACAAAAGCATCATCAAAATTGGAGAAAATGTAAGGATCATAAACATACTAAAGGATCTTCTGATGTTGTTTGTTTTGAATGCAGGAAACCTGGACATGTAAGATCCGATTGTCCTACACTTCAAGATCAATCAAGCAAAGGAAAAGGTGATGAGAAAGCAAAGTCTAGGAAGGACAAGAGGAAAAACCAAAGGAGCTTTTGGGCAGAATCTGGTACTGATTCTTCTGAGACTGAACCAGAGGAAGAAACTACAAACTTGTGTTTTATGGGAAAAGATCAAATTGATCAAGAAGAGGTATGTGAACTCTCATACGATCAACTTCTTGAAGTTTCAGAAAAAATACATGCATCATATAGGAAATTAAAGAAAACTCATGCTAGCTTGAAATTAGAATTCTTAAATCTACAAAAAGAGCATGAAATTTTGATTAAAGACCATCAAACAATTGATTCAAATCACATGATGTTACTTGATGAATATGATGAGTTAAATAAAAATCATGGTAAGTTAGTTGAAGAGCATGATGCATTGAAAATATCACACACATCTCTTGAATCTGATTTTAAGAAGTCAAAAGAAATAGAAAAAGATTTGAGGATTGAAAATGAAGTTTTAGAAAACACAAACTTGAAGATTCAAAATGATTTAGAAGCATGTAAAAAATCTAGGATGACTTCTACTTTTAATCAATTGCCAAAACCTAGAGAGAGGCATTATAACTCAAATCACTTAAGAAATCCCTTTCCTGGAGTTAGATGTTTTTCTTGTGGCTACTAGGACATATCTAACACACTTGCACAATTCATCATAGTTCACATTGGGTATGGAGACCTAAGATGCATAATCCACAGCATACCACACATGCATTGCATTCTTCTCTTCATAAGAAGGAACCCAAACCTGCTTGGGTTCCTAAAACTAACATCTGATAATTTTGCAGGAAGTCTCTCACAAAAGACCTCGTGAGAGTATGTGGTACCTGGACAGTGGATGCTCTCGACATATGACTGGTGATGCTAGCCAGTTTGTTGTACTAGAATCCAGGACTGGAGGCAAGGTTACTCTTGGAGACAACACCACCAGGAAGGTGGTAGGAGCAGGTATAATCGGAAATTCCAAGAACCTTATGATTAAAAATGTTTTGCTTGTAGATGGATTGAAGCACAACTTGCTCAGCATCAGTCAATTCTGTAACAAAGGCTTCATCGTACAATTCTTCATGAATTCATGCATTGTAAGTTTAAGTAACAACACCATTTTGCAGGGAAAAAGGGTAAACAATGTCTATATGCTTGATTTAAATAGCATTGAATGTGCTGCTTCTTTTTGCTTAAAAACTGTCATTGATGATTCTTGGTTGTGGCACAGGAGGCTTTGTCATGCAAGTATGAAAACCCTTAGGAAAGTGACCCAAAAGGAACTAGTTAGAGGTGTCCCCAAACTTAAGTTTACAAAAGACCACCTTTGTGATGCTTGTCAATTAGGAAAGCAAATTCACTCTTCGTTTCACCCCATAAAGGACATTAGCACCTCTAGACCTTTAGAAGTCCTTCACATGGATTTGTTTGGACCCATTAGCATAGCAAGTTTGGGAGGTAAAGTCTATGGTTTTGTGATTGTTGATGACTACTCGAGGTTCACTTGGACTAGATTTCTTTCTCATAAATATGAGTCTTTTGAGGAGTTTAAAACTTTTTTTACTTGGATTCAGAAGAAGCTAGGATGTGAGATTTTGACCATCCATAATGATCATGGGGGAGAGTTTGAAAATGAAAAATTTGAAGATTTTTGTGAGGAGAAGGGGATTAGCCACAATTTTTCAGCCCCTAGGACTCCTCAGCAGAATGGAGTAGCTGAAAGGAAGAACCGGACCTTGGTGGAAGCCGCTAGAGCCATGCTTGCTGAGTATTCACTTCCAAAATACTTTTGGGCTGAAGCGGTTAACACAGCATGTTATGTGTTGAATAGGGTGAATGTTAGAGTCAAATTAGAAAAGACACCCTATGAGATCCTTAAGGGTAGGACACCCAATCTTTCCCACCTTCATGTCTTTGGTTGTAAGGTTTTCATTCACAACAATGGAAAGTCTCACTTGGGAAAATTTGATCCTAAATCTGATGAAGGAGTATTCTTGGGATATTCTAGTGTTGGGAAATCTTTTAGAGTGTTTAACAAAAGAACCTTGATGGTGGAAGAGACAACCCATGTAGTTTTTGATGAGTCTGATTATAAGAAACATGGAGTAAATGATGATGATGTTGGAGAGATTACAAGTGGAGTAGAAAATTTGGGGAAGGGGAGTGAGCACCTAAACAATGGAGGAGTAGAAGGAGTCTCCCAAGAAATAGAAACTTTTAATGAAAGGGGAGAAACTTCACACACTTTGCCTAAAGATTGGAGATACTCTACTAGTCACCCCAAGGATTTGATCTTAGGAGACCTTTCTAGTGGAGTTAAGACTAGACATGGACTTAGGAAGGAGGTGAACCACTTTGCCTTTATCTCTATGACTGAACCCACCACCATTAACCAAGCCCTCTCTGATGAGTTTTGGATGTTAGCAATGCAAGAAGAGTTGAATCAATTTGTTAGGAATGATGTTTGGGAACTTGTGGAAAGACCTAAGGGACAAAGTGTAGTTGGGACAAAGTGGGTATTTAAGAACAAAGTGAATGATTCAGGAGTGGTGGTGAGGAATAAAACAAGATTGGTGGCTAAGGGGTACAATCAAATAGAAGGGATAGACTTTGAAGAGACTTTTGCCCCTGTAGCTAGATTGGAAGCTATTAGAGTGCTACTAGCCTTTGCTTGTTATAAAGGATTTAAGCTTTTTCAAATGGACGTCAAGAGTGCCTTTTTAAATGGGGAGATAAAAGAAGATGTGTTTGTAGAACAACCTCCAGGTTTTGAGAGCTCTCAATTTCCAAATCATGTGTTTAAATTAAAAAAGGCTTTGTATGGTTTAAAACAAGCACCTAGAGCTTGGTATGAGAGGCTTAGCACATTCTTACTAGAGAGAGAGTTTGTCAAGGGGAGCGTAGACACCACCCTTTTTCTTAAAAAAGTTGGAGATGATTTACTCATTGTTCAGATCTATGTTGATGATATACTCTTTGGATCCTCTAATAAAAATTTGTGTGATGATTTTTCTAAAACAATGAGTAGAGAGTTTGAGATGAGTTTAATGGGAGAATTGTCTTACTTTTTGGGGTTTAGCATAAAACAATTGGAAGATGGCACTTTTCTAAATCAAACAAAATACATAAAAGACATTTTGAAGAAATATGAGATGGACAAAGCCAAGCCAATTAACACTCCCATGACTTCTAGTGCTCCGTTGGATAAGGACCCAAGTGGTAAGTCTGTTGATCAGAAGAAGTACAGAGGTATGATTGGATCTTTACTTTACTTAACTGCAAGCCGACCTGACATTATGTTTAGTGTTTGCCTTTGTGCTAGGTTTCAAGCTGACCCTAAGGAATCCCACATGACTGCTATTAAAAGGATTTTTAGATACCTTTTGGGGACACAAGGATTAGGGATTTGGTACCCTAGACATAGCACTTCTTTTGAAATTATTGGTTTTTCTGACTCTGATTTTGTAGGATGCAAGGTGGATAGAAAGAGCACCTCCGGAACTTGTCAATTCATTTGACAATCCTTGGTCTCTTGGTCTAGTAGAAAGCAAATATCTGTTGCACTTTCCACTGCTGAAGCTGAATACATTGCTCTTGGAAGTTGTGTGGCCCAAGTTCTTTGGTTGAAACAACAGGTATTGGATCTAGGATTACATGTAAGCACCATCTCAATTTTTTGTGACAACACTAGTGCCATATGCATCTCTAAAAATCCTATCCAGCATTCAAGAACTAAACACATTGACATTAGGCATCACTTTATTAGAGATCATGTGACTAAGGGAGACATTGAGTTACACCATGTGACAACTGAAAACCAACTGGCAGACATCTTTACTAAACCACTGGCCTTCGACACTTTCAGTTCTTTAAGGACCAGATTGGGTGTGATTGACATAAATGCATGAAACCTTTTTTAGCTAAATTTTTTTTTTTTTTACCTTCTTTTTCCTTTTCGTATACCTTAGTTTTAGATCTTCACTGATATAATATCTCTTGTCTTGTCTTTAACATTTTGTAGTTAATATGTTTTCATCCACTTAAACACCTAGATAGTATGAATATCTTGTGATTATGTCTCTTTCCCTAACGTAGTATTAGTGGCATAATTTTCTTTTCTAATCAAAAGTCTATCTCAAAATAAATGATTGTTTATGAAACTAAGATCCTTTCTAAAGCTTGCTTAAGCAAATCTATCTTGTATTTACAATGATTAAAAGTTTTTTTGTCACATCATGATCCCTTGTTACTCTTGTCTCCGATTATTAATCCTGCTTGTGGTAATTCTTCCCTATGTTAGAGAGAGAGCTCCTATTCTCTAATATCTGAGAAGATATATTCACAACTAAGTTTTTTAAAAGAGTCTAAAAGGGAATCTAGCTTGCAAAAATAAAAAAAATTTGGCCAATGATGCCAACAAAAGAAGCGCAAAGACGCCAAAAAAATTGAAAAATCTATAAAAAGATGCGCAAAGCGCCACAACATTGACAAGAGGCATAAAATGAGCCCACTCAAAAGCAAGCTACTCTCCCTTTTTATATCTTTTAGAACCTAGAAGTTTTGATTCTCAAAGGCTTGATCTCGATTATCGTTCGATCGTGACAAATCTACCTCATTGTTTTATAGAGATACTTTCCTTATGCCAAGTGGTGGGTAGATTCTTTTTCTCATATCCAATTAATTATTTGAGTTAGGTCATTGATTTCAAAAGACGATTCTACCCTAAGACAACGATTTTGGCTAAGGGTAAACCATGAACGGATATTCTCCTATTCTATGGATTAAATGAGATTGGAAACACGTTAACTCACAAATTTTTAAATCAATCACATGAAATACTATATCATTGATGTGCCTTGCTCTTTAAAAAATAAAAAAAAATAAAAATAAAATAAAAATAAAAAAAAGGGGAGAAGTTTATGAGGAGAGCCTCTTTTACTATGCTTTCATGTGCCCTCCTTTTTGATATGTCAAAAGGGGGAGAAGTTTATGAGGTTATTTTTTCGGTTGCTATTAAATCCTTTTTTAGTGTTTTGCCATCATCAAAAAGGGGGAGATTGTTGTAAATCTATTTTTCATGTCTTATGTTTTGATGATTGACAAACACTGCTTTTCTTGGACAGCTTGTTGCTTCTAACTTTTCAGGAATCGACGATCGGATAATCAAAAAGGAGCCAAGTTCAGAACTGCATAGGTTTAGGGTTGAGTCAGTCTGTACTTTTGTTTTTTACCTTTTGAGACCTCTTGTAATAGTCAAAAAGACTGATGCTTTGTAACCCTTCACACACACACTTGAGAGACTTAGAAATTCTGGTTTTACTCATATCGGCCAGGACGATTTCTTTGATCGGCCTGGCCGATCAACTTAAAACAGAGTCTAATTAAGGATTCTTAATTAAGGCAGCCTACGTTAACAGATCGTCCTGGATGATACGTGTATCGGCCAGGACGATAAGCTCAAAACAGAAAGAAGTAGCCGCCATAGACAAGTATGGTATACCATATCTTTAAATTATCGGCCAGGACGATCCTCGGATCGGCCTGGACAATATTCACAAATTATGCCATAATTGTTCAGGAAATCAAGGAAGTAATTAAGGATGATTGATACGATCATATCGTCCTGGACGATCGCAGGATCGGCCAGGACGATCTAGTCAAAAACCTTAAGTTACTTCAGGACGATCAATATCGGCCAGCTCGTATTCAGGGCTATTGTCAGGACGATTTTTCTCTAATTTGAACTGATCGGCCAGGACGATCGTGAGATCGGCCTGGACGATCAAGCTATTTTTCAATCGTCCTGTTTTCTATTCAGGGCTATACTCTGGCCGATCTTCATTGTTTTGTACTGATCGGCCAGGCCGATGTCCAGATCGGCCTGGACGATAAAGTCGGCAACTTGCAATTAATGAGCTCTTTTGAAGCTCTTCTATTTAAAGAGCTCTTGTTCAACGTTTTTAAAAGATCTTTGGCTGCTGCCTTGACCTAAGAAGGCCTTGAGGAGAGAAAGAGAGAGAGAAGAGAGAGAGAGGATCTTGTGAGGGGGAGCTTGTGAGGGGTTTCACAAGGGTTGCTTCAAGGATCTCTCTGCGTCGTCTTCGTCTAGAGTTTCTCGTCCGTGGAAGGGTCGGAAGAGGTAAGGAGTGTTGCTTTTGGTTCTGGTTCTCTGCCAGCTTCAGGAGGAAGCAAAAGGAGATTGGTTCTCTGCCTTGCCGGGGTGGCAAAAAGGAGGTTCTTGTGAGGGTTTCTCCACCTAGCCATGGGGGCTAAAGGAGAGTCACTTTTTGTGTAGTGCAATACTTGGAGGGTGCCTCCAAGGAGTGGACGTAGGTCGAGTCGACCGAACCACTATAAATTTCTGTGTTCTTTTTCTTGCTTCCGCACGTTTAAATTCCGCATTATTTTCGTGGTGTGATTTGGTTTATATGATTTTATTTCCTTGTTTTAAAAAGAAGTTTTTAAAATACCAATTCACCCCCCCTCTTGGTTAGTTTGGGACTAAGTTCATAGGGCTTAACATCCCCATCGAACTTTCAATATTTTATATGCAGATTCGGTGTGGTCAGATTTTATATGCAACTTCAATTGTCATGATCGCATCATAAAACTCTAACATAATTTCTATATATAGTCACCTCTAGTCAAAGGCTACTACTCTAATATCATAAAGGACCTTTGTGGTCTATTCTCTCCTATTTATTTTTAGTTTGCATCAAATGATTAACAGAACATACTTCTAATGCACTATTTTTGAAGAAACATGCTTCTTGCATTCTACTCGATAATTTTCCGTTAGCTATGCAAATATATATGTTGTGATGGTGGATTCGATCAAACAAATTTCATGTGGTAAAATTTATATACCTTTGGTTAAGTGGTGGTTGGTATCTTATGATATGTATTCTATTGGCATGTTGAAGAGCATGAACTCGAACTCATTTCCTACTTCAAAAAGCTGAAGGTGATTGTATTATCTTCCATTTGATGGCTTTTTTTTATTTTATTTTTTTTATTTACTCTGCTTAGTATTGAAAGAGTGATTTGTCATCATTTCATTAAGGATAACAACAAATGAAACATTGCTGTTTTCTCTCTTTAGCATTCTATAAATGCATAATTTTGAAGTCAAGATTATTATCTCAGCCCTTTCTTGTTAAAGAATGAGAATTCCATGTGTGTGTTGGAGGAGTTTGATTAACACTATTGTCATGAGTAAGAATTCATTTGTGCAAACACAAGGTTCCTTTTATATTGATGAGAATTTCCTATTTGATTTCATTCATTTGAGTTTTTTTAATTACCTCTAGTATTGAGGATTACATGAATTAGTATATCATTCTCTCCTTCCCTTCGCTTTACTTTCACAAAATTTGAGATAATACAAGATCCTTATATTTTCTTTTTGGAGGAAAGCTCAGAGTGGTGGGCCTTCATTCTTTAAAGCATTTTAAGTTATTAATTTCTTTAATAAATTTGTGGGTTTCAAGAAAACACAGTTGCTCTTTTACTTTTCCCATATATTTTGATGATGATCTTTCTCCAAATGTCTCAATTTTGGGGTAGAGTGAGTATTAAGTGGAAATTGAGCATGATGCTTAAAAGTTGTTCTTACTTGTGATACCTTTTGTAGATGTTCATTCAACATGGCAAAACCTGTTACATTATTTTATGTATTACCCAAGTTTTGGTTCCTCGACAAGATGATGTGTATTGTTCCATATGTGAATGTTGGAAGGATTATATGTATGTTTGTGTTTTGATATTCCAATTGACATTTGATAATAAGGGTTGTTGAAAATTCCTTTTTGTAGAAGCCTGTAAGAATATTTTTTTAGAGGTAGATGGTGATATTTGTGTCCTTTTGTTAGAGGTTTGTGGCATAAGTTTTATGTTTTATGATTTACAGTTGCAATTTGGATTGATATGAAGTTTATGAGTTTTGAAATTCAGCATATACGTTCATGTCTTGAATTTTCATAAATAAGATGTGCCCGCTTGAAAAGAGATGATTTGAATCAATATTTTACATCATGAGATCAAGATGGCTATATCTTCATTCTTGCTTTAATATTTAATACAACTTGGCTAATGTTCGGAACTATTAAGTTTATATTCATGGTTCAATGTTGGATATGAATTAAAATATAATTAACGAAGGGCAGCTTTCTTTTGATGTCATTTCTTATATGTTGGGATGACTCGTATGCGTGTATGAATGAGCAATGTAAATAGTTCCCATTATTTCTTGGATATGCTTTGAGCTTGGCATTAAATAAGATTCTCTCTAATGTGTATAATTGTTCATTCATACTCTTTTGGGGTTGTGCATTGGGAATCTCATTTGGACATACATATGACTTTGTTTATCTTGATAACAACTGTGACATTAATTGCATAATTGCTAAATCATTAACAAAATTCAACCTTTTTTTATTCCCATTGTATATGTAGTTGTGATTTCTCTACATGTTTGATTTCTTTTAATGAGAAAATACACGAGTTAAAGTCTCTTTTATATATAATTATACACGTTGACTCATTCTTTTGAGATAGCATATGTATTGGAGTCCTTTCCTATCTAGAAGCATATGTTTTGAAACTGTTTCTTGCCAAGTTACATTTATTTTGAAATTATTTTAAAATTTTGATTTGATTTACATTTATACATATTCACAAATATGTCAATTCATAGTAGCTTTTATATTTTCTTACACGATATTCTGACATCGCCTTCTCTCTTCTCATTTTTGCGTGGTACTGATGGAGTTGATTAGAAGATAGAGCCAAGGAGCATCTGTCGCCCATGTTTATTCCGAATGGGAGCGCTATGGTCGGAAGCACCAGACATTAGATTCGGTGTAGTGAGTTTTTCTTAAAACTTAAAAGATCTTAGGGCCCCTAGATATCTTTGTTGTGCTATTCCCCCAGCCTCAAGTACATGTAGTAACCCATGCATCTCAGTTATATAAATCTTTCTTTAAGTACAAAACCCATCGATGTGATTTGTTTAGATTCATGTACATGTATAAGGGTTAGAGATATTGATTGCAAACCCTATTTTAACTTTAATGTCATTTAAGAACCATAATTAAGGACAAGTCTTAGAGAACTTAGACAAACTCTAGGATTAACACATACATCTTTTAGGGATGAAACATCAAATATAGATAACATAGAGACATTACATCTTAGGATTAATATGCGTAATCTATTTGATCTCAAACAACAATCAATTATTAATTTTCTTTAGAATTTCAAAACTTAAATATTTGATAACAACTCAATAGAATTTATAAAAAAAATCAAAGATTTCCCAATCAACCTTAACCAATACGTACAACTATTAAAGGATAAAATTCAAACCAAAATTTTATTAATTCTTAATTAATGCTTTAATTACTTTTTGATTGAATATTAATTAAATGAATTCATTAAAAACAGAATAAGATGCAAATACAAAATACATTAAGGTTTCAATAAAATCTAGAGATGAATAATTCAAATTTAAACAAAAATTTTTAATGAAATTTAATTAATAATTCATTGATGATTAATTAAAATTAATTTAAGAAGATTTGAGAAATTTTATAAAAATACTAACTAATTCAATAAAAATTCTAATAATTCAACTATCAACTTAAACTATAAATAACTTTAACACAATAATTAAAATCAATTATTAAATATCTTCAACCTTTTAACCATCGACCAATTAAATTAATTCAACTAATACTGGTTATCATTGGGTAACCCAGGCCTACGAGGATATTAGCTTGGTGCCAAGGAAGGTGAAATAAACTTCACGACCTCGGTGATGAACAAAGGTGGTAATCACTTAACACTTAAAATACACCCTGAAATCAACTTTATAACTACTAATACATAAACTCAAGCTTAAATCCCTCAAGCCTTTCAACGAATCAAAACATTTGCAACTTCAACCAATTACCCGATATAGGACATATCTGAACCACCCAGCCTGCTACACACACATAGATTGGTTTGTTAGGACACGAACTCTAGCTTTAGGTTAGGCCGAAGTTTCTTTTTGTTTATGAGGTGTGTTAATTTGTATGCAAATTAAGCATTGATTGAATTTTTCTTACTATGTTGGATTCATGGGTTAATTATTTATTTATGATTTTGGTGGCAACCTAGGTTAAATAACATAGACATAGGTTAATTATCCACAAACCTGAGTACTTCCTATTTGTCAGCCTAGGATTAGGTCCCCAGCCCCTTGGCCTACGAGGTTCCCTTGAATGAGGTAACCCATGGTTACTAACAAGGTTCCTCTGGTTGGCACTCGACTAAGTAGGCTAAGGATACCGATGAACCCGAGATGATGGAAAACCATGGGATCTTGACCGGGAACGTCATACCCACTTGGTAGGTTAGTCTTCACCCTCACTTTCAAGGCATTCTCTCGATTTGGTGAATGAGAATATAAGTCCTAACTTTCTAATAAATTTCAAGTTGAACATAAATATTCCTCCTCAATCTAAAACTTAAAACCCAACACTTAGCTTAGGTTGGGGGTACTTTAGAGTTATTTTAGAATCTCTAAGTGCCTCCTTCCTCTCCTCCGTTGACTCCGAAAATAAGTGTTCAAAATTTGATCAAGTCCCGATTGAAATTCCAAATTCACCTCCATGATATCATTCCTAAAAAATCTTTAAAATAAAATTTATGTCGTTATTTTAATCGAGAGTGTTCGTAAGGAATTCAATTTCCCTACAATGTAATTAACTACGAGGGCTTGCTCTTGTAGGAGATTTAGAATCCATATCAATTTTTCAAAAAAAAGTAATTAATATTTCTTTTGGGGAATAAAATTTATAACAATCATTATTGTCATAATCGAATGATTGCTAAGGGATGATATATTCTTTTTTTGGGGAGATTTATCATGTTTTAACATAAATTCGAATATGAAAGTAATGATCACTTCTCTTGATTATCGTAGTCAAAAATTTGATTGAACTTCTGGGTCTGAACCCATTAGGAGATTTTATCTCCGCCTTCTAAGGCGGTATACCATCCTTAATGGTTTGTTCGACTTCAGAATTGAAATTTAAATTTAATTCCTGATTTTCCCCAAAGAAATTTAATTAAAATTTGTTTTGCACCTTGCAAGGCAAATCGCCTTTTCAACAAGAACAGTATGCTAGATTCCAATCAAATTTAAAAGAATCATATTTGATAGTAGTGAAAAGGATTTTGAGATATCTCTTGGGAACTCAAATCTTAAGGATTTAACATCCTATGTTTAGCTCTTTATTTGAAATAATTTGATATTCAGATTTAAACTTTACAGGCTGTAGGGTTAATAAAAAGAGTACTTCTGGAACTTATCAATTCATAAGAAATTCCTTAATTTCATGGTCAAGTAGAAAACAAAATTATGTAGCCCTATCTACTGTTGAAACTGAATATATTACCTTAGGAAGTTGTGTGACATAAGTTCTTTGGTTGAAATAATAGTTGTTTGACTTAGGATTTTCAATAGGCTCAGTTCCAATTTCTTTTGATAAAAATAGTGCATTTGCATTTCAAGGAATCCTATTCAACATTCTAGAACCAAACATATAGACATAAGACATCATTTCATTAGAGATCATGTAACTAAAGGAGAAATTAAACTGAATCATGTTTTAACTGAAAATCAACTTGGAGATATTTTTACTAAATTACTAACCCTTGATACTTTTAACACATTAAGAATAAGACTTGGTTTGATTGATTTGAATTCTTAATTAAAAATCTTCTACAAACTTCATATGCGCTTTTGTGTGTTTTTATTTTATTTTTTTTATTTACTATTTTCATCTTTTTTATTTATTATTTTATGTGATTTTGAAATGTTTTCACAATGAATTTCAAGTTTCTGATCGATCATGTGAATTTTCCTAAGTGTTAGCTTTGTACTGTATGAAATTCTTTAGCATGTCGATAGTTAGTTTAGATTGATTGCGTATAGTTTTGTTTTTCCAATACATATAGTAATGTTTGATCTCTAGATCATCCTGGATGATGCGTATTCATTTGTATATGCGCATGTAGGTGGTTATATGGGCATAATCAGTTATTATAACTGATTGTACGTGCGAACCCATAGTTCATATGTACGAACCACGTGTAATTCAATATGGAGGATGAATCTATTCATCATTAAAATAATCTTAAATAACCGATTATCCTGGACAAAAACCTTTTTGTCTGTAAGATCGTATGGTCAAAAAGCCTGTATGAAAGGATGCCTCATAACTTGCATGATTATAAAAAATTATTTCATTTCAAACGTATTCATTCGTACATACAAAATTTCTTTTTATACGTACAAATCCATGTATCATACTATACAAACCTATTTTTATACGTTTGAAAGATATTTTTTCTTTAAATAGTAGGGCTTTGGAATTCATTTTCATTTACTTCAAAACCTTCTCCAATCCTTCAAATATTTGTAATGAACAGTTCTAAGAAAAGGGGTAGACTCACTAAGGTTCAGTCTTCCAGGGTGGAGATGACAACTTTCTCTCTAGGGCTAACGACGATTCTTTTCTTAGATTTGTTTCTAAAAAATTTACACCCTCTAAAATCCTTCTTTAAGAGGATATTCACTTTCAAGTGACGCCTCTTTTTGTTGCACCAAATTTTCTTTTATCCTGACCCTAATTAACTTCTATAATAAGGAAACTTTTCAATACTTTCTAGCCAACATGACCTTTAGTACTGATCAAAGTAGGATATGTTATTATGCTCTGATGAAGCGGGTTGAAATAACTAAGGAAGATTTGTGAACCATTTTGCACTTAAGGAGCCAAAGAATTAGAGCCCACACTTTGACTTCAACATTTAATTTTGACTGGACTAAAATAAATAAAGTTATTAAAGGGGTTGAATAAGTATGCCATTTACCTAGGGTCTCTACTTTGACCCAAAATGCAAGGATCATCCAATATGTCCTTAGAACCTCCATAATTCTTAAAGTTGGTGATTGTATTAATATTACTCCTCTTCTATCCACTGTCACTTATCTTTTCAAGATTGGATAACTAATTGATGAAGCCTAACATATTATTGATTATATTCATGGGTTTTCTAATATTAGACATGTCTTGAATAAGAGGAAGAAGAACATTTCTTTAGGACACCTTGTGACCTATATCCTTGAGAAGAAGTACAGTCTTTTTCATCCTAATCCTCAATTTTTAAATGCCTATCTTTTTCACTAATGCTTCATTTCAAGTACTTTTTGGGAGAGATAATATAAGTGAGGATTCTAAGGGAGGAGGATCACTTGTACCTACACCTATGACTTCTTATGGACCTGACTTTTAGCAGATGGTCCAAGACTTTGACAGACTAGAGAGTTATTTTGATCAGTGCTTTGATCAAATTAAGACTCATCTAAATCAGCAGGACGCATAATACCAGCAGGACATGGGTTTTATTCGAGGTCAGTTTGACTCAGTGAACACCAATGTGGTTATGATGAATAGCTATTTTTCTATCTTCAACAAGCAACCTCCTCCAGACCAGTGCCCCTTAGATATATAGATGTACTTCTTATGTGTTATCTTTGCTAGTCCTTAGTGATGTGATGTGATGACTTCTATGGTTTTTCTTTGATTGTCCCTTACTTTTATTTTTATTTTTGATGATAAGTTGTGGTTGTATTGATATCATCTGAGCGTCAATGTATCTTTACATTAATTTGATATCAATAAAAAATATCTTGATTTTGTCTAGTTATTTTTGTTCTTTGTTCGAAATGTTAGTTTTCCTATATGATAATCCTGACTTAATTGATCGAAAGAGTGTTATAATTTGAAAATCAATACAAAAATTAATCTCATTAGGAAATCTAAAGTTTTATAAATATAAGTTAATATAAAACTCGATCAAGTGAAGGTTATCAATCTCATGTTCATTTAAGGCATACATAATTTTAAAATTTTTATTGTAATTTTGATGTCTCATTATTTTTTATTTCTCCTTTTAATATAATTATCTTTATTCTTAGAGAAGTTTGATCTTTTAGATTATTGATTTTAGAAAGATCAATTAAAAATGGAGAAATGTACATGTGTACCAAAATTGTAAGAATACGCAATGGTTCGCTAATTGAAAAGAGACACAAAATTAGCCTAAATATAAAAAGAAGCACAAAGTGTGCAACAAATATTTGATAAAATGTGTAATGTTGCCAAACAAGTGTTTTGATAATGTTCTTTCCTCTATCTTTTGATTTTCAATTTCAAATCAATCTAATGTTCAATTTTATTTTGTTTTGAAAATTGACTTAAATTAATTTTGATTTTGTCACCTTTGCAATAATTTTCCTTATATAATTGTCTACAATGTTTTATGACCTTGATATATTTATCTTATCTATGTCATATTTTAATTTAAATGTTATTAATCTTTATCTTTTTCTACTGAACATTAATCTTGTTATTGCAATTATAAATCAATCTCTTTCAAGATCAATTATCAAAGATTTCTCAAATGAATTCTTACATTTCTTTTATTTTTCTTCTTCTCTTTTTGTTGCTGTAAAAAAGGGGAGAAAATATTATTTTCCATTAAATTGTTTTGTGTTTGCATTTGATTATTTCTTATCTTGTGTTTTGCTTTGTGCCTACTATTTTGTCTTTTATTTTGTTTTGTTTGTGTTTTTTTAATTAAAAAAATTTAAAAATTGATTTATTCTTAATAGAAATTCCCTTATATTCACATGTTTAATCATTTATGAGGAGTTAAGGAGAAATTTAGGATTTTAATTTTATTCAAATAATTGTTTTACCATCATAAAAAAGGGGGAGATTGTTGAGATAATTGCTACTTAGTTTTGCATGTTTGATATTCTTGCAACTTGTATATTTTTAATGATTCCAAATATTATTGATTTGATTATTATTTCTCCTAACACATTTTGAAATAATTATTTTACTCTTGTGTGTACTAATATTTCAGGGAAATCAGACTCTGGATTATTGAAGACTTCAAATCATGATCAGTTTAGAGTTTATTGTGTTTGAAGTCTGTATTTTTTATTTTATTGAGTCTGAGAGAGTGTGATTGTAATTAAGTAACTGAGCACACACAAACTTGGGGAGAATTTTAAAATTCATATTTTTAAACTGATCATACTATACGATATCACTTCGTATGAGATGATTTGATCAGTTATTTTTCCCCAACAAGCAATAGAATGAATAAAAATGAAATTATTTTTTATAACTATGGTTCATACGTGACGATCCCAATTTTATACAAGGACGAATGTCTTGGGTTCATGCACAAGAACTATTCATATAGGATGATGAAATCTTCGTACAGGGGCAAACGTCTCAGTTTTGTTCACACTTGAAAATTTTTTTCTATGTCCTGATCTTACGGGACGATCTTAAAATTTGTACAGGGATAAACACCTCTATTTTGTTCTTGGATGAAGAACGTACAGGATGATATTAAATTTCATACAGGGATGAAGGCCTCTATTTTGTTCTCAAATGAAGATCATACGGGATGATCCCAGGTTAGTACCAGGACGAACGTCTCGGGTCCGTTCTTGCTCATTTTATCCTGATATTTTGTACAACCAAACTTGGATTTTTTTTTTTCGTCCAGGATGAACTTAGTTCTTACCATACGATGATGTACTATGAAGTGATTTTGTACCAATTCATAATAGGTTCGTACATATTTATATTTGAACTATTTGTATGTACGAATATGCTATCATACGGTACGATCGTGAACGCTCTAAATTGAAATATTCAATTTCTAGATGATTTTTCATGTCTTTTGTGTAAAAGGTCCACTAAAACTAATGTGAGATAGTCTTGTTTAAGTGATTTTTCAAGGAAAATTGAAAGAGAGAGTGTGAGAGAGTGTTTGAGAAAGAATTCTTGCTAGTAGAGTGTGAAGGTTTCACAAGGTTACTCAAATATAAGAATCTCTGTATGTGATTTATGTTTTTCACTCTTCCTCTTGTCTTTCTAGATTGCTCGTGAGAAGATCTTTGGATAAGATATGGTTATCTACTGACACTTGGAAAGTGTGAAAGGATGAATGTTCTCTGCAAACACTTGGAGGGTGTGAAAGGATGAAGGTTCTCTTCCTACACTTGTAGAGTGTGAAAGGATGAATGTTCTCTGCCTACACTTGGAGAGAGTGAACAACCGGCGGTACTCTGCCTTAACTTGGAGGGTGTGAAAGGATGAAAATTATTTGCCTACACTTCGAGGGTGTGAAACTATGACAATTCTCTACCATATTGGGGATTGGTGGAAGAGAATTTTTGTAAAGGCTTCTCCACCTTACTATGGGGGAAAAAGGAGAGTCACTTTGGTAATAGTGCAATATATGAAGTGGGATGCTTTAGGGAGTGGATGTAAGTCGTGTTGGATCAAACCACTATAAATCTTTATATCTTTTATTTTTTCATTGCTTACTTACTGCAAGTTAATAATTCCATGGTTGAAAAGTTATTGTAAAAACCTTGATTAATTTGCTTTGTATATCATTCGATTTCAAATTTTTTAAATCTAAGAAGTAATTTTTAAATTTACCAATTCACTCCCCCTCTTGGTTAGCCTTAGGACGTTAACTTAGGTTTAACAACCTAATCAAGATTCAACAACAATCATAAATGATATCAGAGTTTTGTTTCAAAACTATAAGTTTAGACAACTTTTTGATAAATGAATATTGGTACTTTTATAAATTGGAACACACCTGAAGGGTATTTGATCACTAGACCTCCTTTATTTGATAATATCCCTTTCAATTTTTGGAAAACATGCATGTCTATATTTTTACAATCACTAGATTATCGTATGTGGATTTTAGTTTAACAAGGCTATACAAAGCTAACTAGATTAGTTGATGGTATTACAGTTGAAACACCCTTTGCTGAATGGATTGTAGAACAACATGACTTAGCACAGTTAAATGCAAAATACTTAAATAGTTTCTTTTGTGCACTTAAGTCAGAAGACTATATGCGGGTTTTCACATACAAAAGTGAAAAGGACATATGGCATAGACTTTGTATTACTTATAAAGATAAAGTTTCGTTGGGGATATTAAGCCCTTATGAACCAGCCCAAGGCTAACCAAGAGGGGGGTGAATTGGTTTTTTAAAAAATCTTGTTATAATCAAAGCATAAAACTTAAAACCAAAATCACCTGAAAAATCAAAGTGAGGAAAAATAAATGCAGAAAATAAAACAAAAAAAGATCACACCATATTTATAGTGGTTCAGTCAACTCGACCTATGTCCACTCCCCGGAGGCGCCCTCCAAGAATTGCACTACAAAAGTGACTCTCCTTTTCCTCCCACAGTAAGGCAGAGAATCCTTCACAAAAACTCCTTTCCGCGAACCCCGACTAGGCAGAGAACCCAACTCCTTTTGCTTCCTATTGAAGAAGGTAGAGAACCCAACTCTTTTTGCTTCCTCCTGAAGCAGGCAGAGAACCTCAACTCCTTTTGCTTCCCCTTGAAGTAGGCAGAGAACCTTAACTCCTTTTGCTTTCTCCTGAAGCAGGCAGAGAACCTCTACCAATTGTTAAAGCTTACCTCTCTTAAACCCCAAGGGATAAATGATAAAGATTGGAGAAGACACCTTGGAACCTTTCCTGGAGCAACCTTTGTGAATCCCTCTCACAAACTCCCCCTCATAAGTTCCTTCCTCTCTCTCCCTCTCTCTCCTTCTCCTCTTGCCTCTCTCAGGTCAAGAAAGCAGCAAAAGTTCACTTTGCATGAGAAAATTTGGGTCCATTAAATAGAATTTCAAGAACCGACATTATTCTCCAAGATGATAGGAATATCGTCTTGGCCAATCAGTATAAAGTAAACTCAATCAGCCAGGACAATTTGGGATGATCCGAAGAAAATTGTTTACATCATCCAGGCTTATACAATATTGTCCTGGCCGATTAATTCAAATCCCAGTACAATCATCCTGAACATCGCCCAGAATAGATACTGGCCGATGTCAATCGTCTAGCACATCGTCCTGGCTGATCCTGCGCTTGGTCCGGCCGATGTGATAGTATCAATCAGCCTTAATTGCTTTCTATATTAACCAGATTAATTTAGGCATAATTTTGTTGCTTCGTCTAAGCCGATGTATAGATCATCCTGGCCGATGTCCTGAAATAAAGAATACCTAAATTGATCATGATGACTAATTCTTTCTAATTTCAGCATATCATCCTAGCCAATACAAGGATCATTCAGGATGATTTGCTTAATGATGGTTGCTTAACTAGGATGCCCTAATTAGGGTTTCTATTTTTAGTCGGATCATCCTGGATGATATGAATATCATCCAGCTGATGTACTCAAAACAAAAAAAAACTCAGAAAACCCCTCAAGTGTATGTGTGTAAGGTTACTTAGCATAAAGAAACACTTTTATAATTAACTTAAGAAAAGGAAAAACATTACAGACTGACTCAACCTAAGTCTACCCAATCTTAAGTTGGCTTGAGTTGCATTCGATCATGTGGACCTTAAAAGTTAGTAGGCCATGTAGCCGTAGAAAATCATGAGTGTCTTCTATCATCAAAAGTCTAATCCTTAAACTCAAATTTGCAACAATCTCCTTTATTTTGATGATGGTAAACACACCCAAAAATGTTCAATCAGTTATGGCAGTTTAATAAAAATAGTGTGACAAAAAAGCTGTTCACTAAGTTCCAGAATCAAATTACAAGATACATCAAATTACTCCCCCTTTTGGCATCACAAAAGGAGGATGGAACTAATAAAAAGAAACTAAAAAAGCCATTAAAAATAAAAAATATAATTTAAAACAAACATACAAAAAAAAACTACAGAAAATAGAAACTAAAACTAGTAAAATGAAGGACCCTAATCATCAGACAGAGGTGGTGGTGGTGGTGGCTGCTGGAAGTAACTGGTCAATGAGGCAAACTGAGATCCAAACCAGGCTAAGTCCTGGTCATGTTGGTGCTACATGTGAATGATGTCATCAGTATGTTGTAACTCCTGTACAACAACATAGGCCTTAAAGCATGTCTCCCACTGATCAAATCTCTCTACCAACTGATCCAGCTGAGAGTGTTGACGGAGAGGAACAGGTTCAGGAACAGGAGCAGGAGCCTCCTCCTCCTTAGCCCCCTGAGCTTCCCCATTCCTTAGGTGGAGATGAGTAATATGAAGTACATTAAAGGAATTATTTAAGTAGAAGGGCAGCTAAAGATTGGGAAGAGTAGGATATTCAAGGTTGTATTTGGATTCTAGAACATATGCAATGATGTGTCTTAGAGCAAGATCGAGCTTCCTTCTCTGACCTGGACCTTGAATTGTAGTCAAATGTTCGATATAGCCAAAGATCAGGTCGGTTGTATTGAATTCATGATTGACCATTATGTAAAAAGTGGTGAGTGAAAGAAGGGGAGTGATATGGACACGGTCGCCAGCTTTGGGAATCATAGAGGTGCGAAGGACATGTTGGATCGTCCTAGCATCTTTAAGTAAAGAGCTAGTCTCTCCAACATGAAAGGGGGAATTGTTATGGCGAAGAAAGTGATTGGTCGTAGTCTAGTTAAAATCATAATAAAAAATGAGGGTATGCAGCTTATCCCCCATTGTCGAAACTTGCAATAGTTTGGCACAATCCTTATTTGTGATCTCGACTGGGTGTCGATTCACATAGGAGGTGAAAGTAGTGTATGAAGAATTGAAGCAAAGGTTGGCATAAAATTCAAAAAGAAGTTAAGAATTAAAGGGGACTGTGAGGGTGAGAACTGATTGAGTGGGTGAAAAGATCGAGTACCAGATAGGAGAGGTGTACTGGATTGATTATTCAGAAGAGAGAAATGATGTATTCTTTGTAGCGCTGGTAGGAAGATTGATTGTCTACTTCTCGAAAGAGAGCGTCCAGTGTGCCCCTCGAGGAGCTTCAATATGTGTGTTGAGAATGCTTCCTGCTAGCCATTAGCAAGAAAAAGTAAAAGTAAGGTTAAGAAGTATAAAGCCAAAGGGAAGGAGAGGTGTGAAGAAAACTTGTTGTACAGCTCAGAATTTAAAGCATCAGCTAGATAATCCAAGCCGATCGTAGAATCGTCTAGATCGATTGGTCAAAAAGGAAATCCAATCATTTTGGACGATAAGATATCATCCAGGATGATTAGATATAGGTGATCATCTTGAGGAGTTAGGCCGAAGGACTGTTGAAAAAGCAGATCATCCAAGTCGATTATGTGGATCATATAGGATGATGCTAAATAATGGATTGTATCTGCCAAATTTAAAACATTTTTAAATCATTCACCACGTGTAACGTCCAGGATGAACAATGTATTATCCAGGATGATTGTCCAAAAATGGATGGTCCTGGGCGAATTTATAAATTTTAAACGTGCTGACACATATATCATCTAGGATGAACAGTTGTATCAGACGAAAACTAATAAATGCATCGACCAAGATGATCAAGATGATTGTAGCAGAGGATGTTCATATCTTCCAGAATGATAAAGGATTATCCAGGACGATGAAAGCAAAAAAGTAAGAATATTTAGTAGATGGAGTTTTTGATGAAAAAAGAACATATCATCCAGGATGATAAAGGTATCGGCCAGGTCGATGTGACAAAATTTTGAACACAAAGGAAGGATGGAGATAATCAAAGAAGGCCCAAAAATAATAAAATCAACTAAGAACAAAAACGCTAAAACATAAAAAAGGCATAAAAACTAGCAATGAAACAATTTTTTTTTAATTAGCAAGGCATGCATATGATAAATTCTCCAAATAATTAAATTTTAAAGATTTGTAAGATCAATTAGTTAATAAAGTCAAAATCTGAAAATGGTAGAATATCCGATCTTGTTAACCTTAGCTCGAACTTCTTTCAGGGCAAAATCATCTTTTGAAAACAAAAGACCTTATTCAGAACAAACTAATTGGAAAAAAAAACCGTTCAAAACTTGCTTCAAAGAAAATAATATATAGAATAATATATCAAAGCAATTTGTCTTAATCATGGAATTTGAAATCAAGCCTTTGAAAATATCAGGTAACCCATAAAAGCTTCTAAAATTTTAAAGTTTGAAAGGGAGTTAAGCTTGTCTTTTGTGGGCTCATTTTATGCCTCTTGTCAATTTGAATGATGCTCTTTACACATCTTATGATTTTTGATACACTTTTTGTGTATATTTTTCAATTTAGCGTCATTGTGCATCTTTTTGTTTTTGGCGCCATTGGCCTTTTTATTTTTTATTCTTGCAAGTTAGATCCCTTTTCAAAAACTCTTAAAATATTTTTAGTTGTGAAAAGATCTTCCAGATATTAGGGAAGAGAAAATTACTCTATAATATAAGAAAGAATATACCACAAAGCAAACTTTAGTAATTATATGATAAATGCAATGACAATATTTTAATTAATTTGAAATATATATAAAAACTTTGAATATTATAAATATAAGGAAGATTATTGTAGCAAGGTAGAAAATATCTTAATTTCAAAAACCAGTTGTTAATTTGAGATAGACTTTTATTTAGAAAAGAAAATTATACCATCAAAAGAGGTTAGAGAGAGGGAAACCATTAACAGTGTATCTCCCTTTAACTGATTTAGAGATGTTAAAATATTGATAATAAACCTCCAAAAAATAAAAAACAATGAGAAAATATCAATTCAGCAATGATCCAAAAAGAAATGTGCTAAATCAACAAAAGTAAAAATGAAAAAAAAGTAAAGAAAGAAACCAACTAAATAAAATGGAAAGAAAAGAAGTTAACAATAAGCAATTGATCAGAAAATCATGTAACTCAAATTTGATTAAGCAGCAGAAATGATCAATTAAGAGTTGTGAGGCTCCGCAGTCCAAGTACCATATGCTCTCATGAGGTCTTTGGTGAGAGCACACCAGCAAAATCATCAAATATTAGATTTAGGAACCCAAACAGGTTTGGGTTCCTTCTTATGAAAAGAAAAATGTGATGCATGAGTGTTATGCAGTGAATTATGCAATTTGGATCTACATACCCAATGTGTACTACGGTGAATGGTGCAAGTATGTGCTTTGTGTCCTAACATGCACATGAAAAACATCTAACTCTAGAAAAAGGATTTTTTAATCGGTTTGGGTTATAATGCCTCTTCCTAGTTATTAGCTTTGGATCAAATGTGGGTGTCATCCAATTTTTCTTAAGTGCATCAAATTCAGCTTTAAACCTCAAGTGAGCATTATTATAGTGCTTTTAATGCTCATATTCTTTAGTAGAAGCTTTAAAATTAGATTCAAGCAAGTTGTAGGAAGCTTTCAAAGAATCATGCTCAATTATTAATTCAGAATGTTTTTTATTTAAATCATCAAATTCATCAAGTAAAGACATGTGATTGCTATCAATTTGAAAGTGATCTTTACTCAAAATTTCATGCTCTTTTTGTAAATTCAAAAACTCCAATTTTAAACTAGCTTGAGTTTTTTTAAGTTTTCTATATGATGCATGAATTTTCTCACATATTTCAAGCAATTGGTCATAGGTTGGTTGGCATACCTCTTCATGGTCAGATTGTTCAAAATCATCAGCCATTAAGCACAAGTTTGTTGTCTTCTCTTCAGGTTTAATCTCAGATGAGTTAGATGCAGAATCTTCCCAGAAAGCTTTTTAGGCTCACTTCTTATCATTTATAAACTTATGTTCTCCTCATTCTTTTTTTTTGTTTGAGTGATCCTGAAATGTAGGACAATCAGCTCTTATATGTCCAGGCTTCATGCAATCAAAACAAACAACATCAGAAGAACCTTTAAATTTTTTGTTATCTTTACCTTTCTTCAATTCTGATGACGCTTATGACTCTTCCTTAGAAAGCTATTAAATTTTCTCGTGATTAAGGCAATATCATCATTTTTATACCGGATGAGTCAGTGACCGAGTCGTTTGCCATAAGTGCCACCATTTTCACCTTCTTCCTCTCACCTGCATCAAGATTTCTTTTTTTTACCCCTTGCTCATAAGCAATGAGTGAACCAAGTAAGTTATTGATCGAATATGTATTTAAATCTTTAGACTAAAAAATTTCAATAATTTTAACATAAAAAAAGGAAGGCAAACATCTTAAAATTTTGTTCACTTTTCATAGTTAGAAAGTTCTATTCATAATGCATGCAATGAAGTAACAATCTAAGTAAACCTTGAATACATTTCAAAAATCATTTTATTAGGTTTCATACGAAAAAAATCATGTAATAAAATATTCAAACGAGATTGCTTAACTTCATTAGTGCCTTCATAGGTGATACACAATTTATCCCAAATTACTTTTCCAGTAGAGCATGTAGAAACATGCATGTAATCTTTAGATTTTAAAGCACAAAAAATAGTTCAAATACTTTGCATTAAGTTATGCTAAATCTCTTTCATCAAAAGTTCATTCAGTAAAAGGTACTTCAGTTTTAATTCCATTAAGTTCACAAGAAGGTGGAGAATATTCTTCTTTAATAAGCATCCACATACGATAGTCAATCGATTGTAAAAAAGTAGATATGTGAGTTTTCTAAAAATCAAAAGGAAGATTATCAAACAAAGGTGGTCGTGTTATAGAATATCCTTCTGTTGCATTACGATTATAGTTGATAGCCATGGATCAAAATTCAAAATATTTTCAAACTTAATTTTTATGAATCCCGCTTCGATACCACTAAAAAGTTCGTTAAGGATGTTAAACCCTTATGAACTGGCCCAAGGCTAACCAAGAGTGGGGTGAATTGGTATTTTAAAAAAAATTTCTTATAATGAAAGCATAAAACATAAAACCAAAATCACCATAGAAAGAAAAGTGCAAAAAAATAAATGTGGAAATTAAAATAAAGAAAGATCACATAAGATTTAAAGTGGTTCAGTCAACTCGACCTACGTCCACTCCCTAGAGGCGCCCTCCGAGTATTGCATTACAAAAGTGAATCTGCTTTTGCTCCTACAACAAGGTGGAGAAACCCTCACAAAAACTCCTTTTCGTGAACCCTAGCTAGGCAAAGAACCGAAGTCCTTTTGCTTCCTCCTGAAGAAGGCAGAGAATCCAACCCCTTTTGCTTCTTCCTAAAGCAGACAGATAACCCAACTCCTTTAGCTTCCCCCTGAAGCAGGCAAAGAACCCAACTCCTTTAGCTTCCTCCTTAAGCAAGCAGAGAACCTCGACTCCTTTTACTTCCTCCTAATATAGGTAGAGAACCTCGACTCCATTTGCTTCTTCTTGAAACAGGCAGAGAACCTCGACCAATTACTGAAGCTTACCTCCCTTGAACCTCCAAGGATGAAGGACGAAGATTGGAGATAATGCCTTGGAAACTTGCTTGGAGCAACCTTGGTGAATCCCTGTCATAAACGCCCCCTCACAAGTTCCTCCCTCTCTCTCTCTCTCTTCTTGGCTCCCTCAGGTTAAGATAATAGCACTCAAGGTCTTAAGCATAAGAAGATTTGGGTCCTTTAAATAGAATTTCAAGAATTGACTTTATCGTCTAGGCTAATATAAATATCATTCTGGTCGATCAGTACAAAATAAGCTCAATCAGCTGGGACGATTCAGGATGATTGAAAGAAAATTGATTATATCATCTAAACTGATACAATATCGTCCTGGATGATTAGTTCAAATCCGAGTACAATCGTCTTGAACATCGCCCTGAATAGAGTCTGGCTGATGTCAATCGTCCAGGACATCATCCTGGCTGATTCTACCATCAGCCTGGCTAATGTGATCATATTAATCAGCCTTAATTACTTTCCATAATTGCGTGATTAATTTAGGTATAATTGTGATGTATCATCCAGGCTGATATTGAGATTGTCCTGGATGATAATTTAAAATAAAGAATACCTAAATTGATCATGGCAGCTGATTCTTTCTAATTTGAGCCTATCGTCCTAGCCAATATACGTATCATCCAGGATGATTTGCTTAATGATGGCTTCTTAACCATAATGCCCTAATTAGGGTTTCTGTTTTTAGTTGAATCATACTAGATGATAGGAAAATCGTCAAGGCCGATGTACTCAATACAAAAAAATTCTAAAAACCCCTCAGGTGTGTGTGTGCAAGGTTACTTAGCATCAGGAACCATTTTTATAATTGACTCAAGAAAGGAAAAAATACAGACTTGACTCAACTTAAATCTGTTGCGGATCTATGGTTTATGATTTTGATGATAGCAAACATTTCTTATTTCTCTACGATTGCCTTATGTGCTAACGTTTCAGGTTCCCACGATCGGAATGCAATTTGGAATCAGCTCAAGATTGGGTAGACTAGGTCTGAGTCAGTTTGTAATCTTTTTCTTTTTTTGAGTCTGTTGTATTTGGTGTAGGACCAGTTGGATTGTAATTTAGAAGATCTCATGTTTTTCCCTATAAGTTTTCTATTTTTGGTAATATCGGCCGGGACGATATTTAGATCGTCCTGGACGATCTGTCCAAAATCAGAAACCCTATTTTGGGCATCCTCATTAAGGCAGCCGTCAATAGATCAGCCTGGACGATACCTGTATCGGCCAGGACGATAATCTCAATTCAGAAAGAATCAGCCGCCATAATCAGTTTAGGAATTCTTAGTTTTAGGAAATTGGCCCGGACGATATTATTATCGTCCAGGACGATCTAACTCAATCATGCCTAAATTGATATGGTATATTTGGAAAGCATTAATGGTTGATTGATATGATCACATCGTCCGGGACGATCGAATGATTGGCCAGGACGATGGCCTGGACGATATTCATCTGACAGCTTATATTCAGGGCTATGATCAGGACGATTGAAATCGGTTTTAAACTAATCGGCCAGGACGATCGTGAGATCGGCCTGGACGATGTAACCAATTTTCTTCTGATCGTCTCAAATCGTCCCGGGCTAATGAGCTTAATTTGTACTGATCGGCCAGGACGATATGTCTATCGTCCTGGACGATAATGTCGGCAACTTGCATTAATGAGCTCGTTTTTAGCTCTTCTATTTAAGCTTTGACAAGGCACTTTGTAAGGGTCTTTGGCAGCCATTGTAGCTTCGTTCTTGGGGGGGAAACTTGAAGAGAGAGCTTGAAAGTGAGAGAGGAAAGGATGGAGTTTGAGAGAGGGAGAAGATCCTGTGAGGGGGGACTCAAGGGAGTGTGGAGGGGGTTCCACACGGTTGCTCCGGTGAACTCGCACCTTAGTACCATCGGATTCAAGGCTTGTCTCGAGGTAAGTTCACCAAAGAAGAAGTCTCTTTGGTGTCAAAGAACCCGGCAACTCCGCCGCACCGGGAGAGGTGGAAGTGATTTTGTAAGGGCTTCTCCGCCTAGCTGTGGGGGCTAAAGGAGAGTCACTTTATGTTAGTGCAATACTTGGAGGGTGCCTCCAAGGAGTGGACGTAGGTCAAGGTTTGACCGAACCACTATAAATTCGGTGTATTCTTTTCTTATTATCGCTTCCGCATTTATTTTTCTTCCGCACTTTTTATGGTGATTTTGGTTTAGGTTTTTGTCTTTGTTTAAAAGATTCTTCTTTTCCAAATCACCTCTCTTTTAATTAGCTTTGGGAATAAGTTCATAGGGCTTAACATCCCATCGAACTTTCAAAATCTACCCGATCTTGAGCTGGCTTGAGTTGTATTCGATCTTGTGGTTCTGAGAAGTTAGTAGACAAAGCAGTCGTAGTTAAACACGAATGTTTGCTATAATCAAAAGTATAACCCATAATCTCAGATTCAAAACAATCTCCAACTTTTTGATGATGGCAAACATAAATATAGAATTCCAAACAGTTATGGCAGTAAACAGTTATGGCATTTTAGTAAGAAAAATAGTTCACTAAATTCAAAGTACAACATGCATCATACTACTCCCCCTTTTGACATCTCAAAAAGAAGGGAACCACAAGTAAAAATATAACAGAAACTAAAATAAAACTTAAAAATAAACTACAGAAATTGAAACTAAAATTAGAAGAGAAACAAACTAAAAAAAATAAAGCAAATAAAAGAAATGATGGCCCTGATCATCAGACGAAGGTGGTGGTGGTGGTGGCTGCTCGAAGAAGGTATAAAATGTAGCAAACTATGCCCCAAACCATGCCATGTCCTGGTCGTGCTGTTATTATTGGTGTGCAACATAGACATTAAATCAGGCCACATCCTCAGCGTGCTGCTGCTGCTGGTATGCAACAAACATGTCAAAGCGGGTCTCCAATTGATAAAATCTCTCCACCAACTGATCCAGTTGTGAGTGCCGGCGGAGAGGAACAGGTTCAAGAATAGGAGCTGGAGCGGAATCCTCCTCATCCTATACCCCCTGAGCTTCCCCATCACCTGGGTGGAGACGAGTACTGTGAAGGGAATGTAAGGAATTATTTGAGTAGAAAGGTGGAGGATGGTTGGGAGGAGAAGGATATTGAAGCTGGTATTTTGATTCTAGGACATAAGCAATGAGCTGTCCTAGAGCTAAATTGGGTTTCCTCCTAAGACCTGGATCGCGGATTGTTGTCAAATGCTCAATATAGAAGAAAACATTAGGTCAATAGCATTGAACTCCCTATGGGCTAGAATGTAATAGGTAGTAAATGAAAGAAGTGGAGTGATGTGGACTCGGTCCTCGACTTTTGAAATAATTGAAGTGTGAAGAACATGTTGGATTGTCCTAGCATCTTTGAGTAAAGAGCTAATCTCTCCAACATGAAAGTGTGAATTTGTGTGGCAAAGAAAGTGATTTGTAGTTGACCAGTCAAAGTCAGGATCAGAGATAAGGGTATGCAGCTTATCCCAGTGGTGGACAGCTGTAACAATTCAGCACAATCCTGATATGTGGTTTCGACTGGGCATCGATTCACATAGAAGGAGAGAGAAGTGTACGAAGAATTTATGCAGAGGTTTGCATAGAATTCAAAGAGAAGTTCATAACTAATGGGTACTGTAAGGGTGAGAATAAAGCAAAGAGAAGTGTGGGCAAAAAGATCTTGTACCGGATATAAGAGATAGGCTAGATTGATGGTTCGTGAGAGAGTAATGCCACATTCCTTGTAACGGTGGGAGGCAGCTTGATCGTCTGCCTCCCTGAATCGAGGGTCCAGTGTGGCCCTTGAGGAGCTTCTAGAGGTTTGTCGAACATGTTTTTCTCCAGCCATAAGCAAGAAAAGAACAAGAAACAGTTAGCAATCATGGAGTAGAAGGAAGTGTGAATAAAACAGGGTTGAAATCTGGCTGTATTTAAAGAATTAGAAGGATTGCCCAGGCCGATCACAAGATCTTCCAGGACAATCCGGTGCAAATATTATGAATAGCCTGATTGGTTAAAAAGGAGATCCAATCGTCCGGGCCGATCAGACACAGACGATTGTCCTGAGGAGTCAGGCTGGATGACCGTTGAAATAGTAGATTGTCCAGGCCGATAAGGTGGATCATCCAGGACGATGCTCAATAATGGATCATATCGGCCAAATTTAAAATGTTTTAAATCATGCACGACGTGTATCGTCTAAGATGAATAGTGGATCGGCAGGGACAATTGTCAAAAAATGGATCATCCCGGGCAAAATTATAGATTTTAAATGTGCGACACATGTGTCGTCCAGGACGCACAGGTGCATCGGCCGGGATGATAACCAATAAATGCATCATTCAAGATGAAAAAGTATATTGGCCAGGATGATAAAGATGATTGTAACAGAGGTCGATCATATCATTTAGGATGATAAAGCATCATTCAGGACAATAATGGATCATTCATGGCGAGTAGAGCAAAAAATTAGAATATTCAGCAGATGGAGTTTGGAAGCAAGGAAAGCCAATTGTCCAAGATGATATAAACATCGGCCAGGATGATGTAAAAAAAATTTAACTCGAAGGAAGGATGGAGATGATCAGATAAGGCCCAAAAAATAAAAATAAAAAGAAATAAAATAACAACAATAAAACAAAAGTCATTTTTTTTAATCAAGGAATGAACATGATAAAGTCTCCATGTGATTTATTTTAAAAAATTTTAAGTTGATGAGTTAACAACTTCAAGAATCCAAATAAATGGTAAAATATCTGATCATATTAATCCCTACGCTCGAACTTCTTTTAGGGCAAAGTCTTCTTTTGAAATCAAAAGGCCTAACTTAGAAAAACATTTGAATAAGAAAAAGAGATCTAATCATGACTTGGCTTTAGAAAAATATCTTATAGAATAATATATAAAAGTAGTTATTTACATCCGTGAAATTCAAAATCAAGTCTTTGAAAATCTCAAGTGATACATGAAATCTTTTAAGTTTTAAGAGTTGGAGGAAAGGAAGATAGCTTGCTTTTGATGGGCTCATTTTATGCGTCTTGTTCATTGAATGATGCATTTGCACATCTTATGATTTTTGATACACTTTGTGTATATATTTTTTAATTTGGCGTCATTGCACATCTTTTGTTTTTGGCATCACTGGCCACCTTATTTTTCATTCTTTTTGCAAGCTAGATTCATTTCCAAAAACTCTTAAACATTCTTAGTTGTGAGTATATCTTCCAGATATTAGAGAAGAAAAACTCCAATTTTAAGAGATGTAAAACATTAACTCCAATTTTCAAAATAAAAAATAAGGCATAAGATATCAATTCAGCGATGATTTGAAAAGGAAAGACAAAGTAAGGCATATGAAAAAACTAAAGTAACAAAAAATGAAACAAAAATCAATGAGAAATAAACAAAAAAAAATTATAAAAATACAACAAAGTAATCATCAGATAAAACATCAGTAGAAATCAAGTTCATGCATTAATGTCAATCATACAAAATCTGGTCCTTAAAGTACTGAAGGTATCGAAGGCCAGTGGTTTAGTAAAAATGTCAGCCAGTTGATTCTCAGTCATCACATGATGTAACTCAATATCTCCCTTAGTCACATGATCTCTAATAAAGTGATGTCAAATGTCAACATGCTTAGTCCTTGAATGTTGGATAGGATTCTTAGAAATGCATATGAAACTAGTGTTGTCACAAAGAACAGAGATGGTGCCTACAGGTAATCCTAAATCCAGTACTTGCTATTTTAGCTAAAGGACTTGGGCCACACAACTTCTTAAAGCAATATACTCCGCTTCAGTAGTGAAAAGAGCAAAAAAGTTTTGCTTTCTGCTAGACCAGGAGACTAAAGATTGTCCTATGAATTGACAAGTTTCAAAAGTGCTTTTTCTATCCACTTTACAACCTGTAAAATCAGAATCAGAATATCCAATAATATCAAAAAAGTGCTGTGTCTAGGGTACCAAATTCATAAGTTTTGGGTCCCTAAAAGGTATCTAAGAATTCTCTTAACTGCAGTCAGGTGATATTCCTTAGGGTCAGCTTGAAATCTAGCACAAAGATAAATGTTAAACATTATATCTGGTCGGTTAGCAGTCAGGTAAAGTAAAGATCCAATCATCCCTTTGTACTTCTTCTGATCAACTGATTTTCCATTCGGGTCCTTGTCTAATTGAACTCCTAAGGTCATGAGAGTATTAATTGACTTGGCTTTATCCATTTCATATTTCTTCAAGATATCATTTATGTACTTTGTTTGGCTTAAAAAAGTTCCATCATTTATTTGTCTAATGCTAAACCCCAAAAAGTAGGACAATTCTCCCATCATACTCATCTAAAACTCCTTACTCATTATTTTAAAAAAAATCATCATTAGCCTTTTATTCGAAGATCCAAAAATTATATCATCTACATAGATCTGAACAATGAGTAAATCATCTCCTACTTTCCTCAAGAAAAGGGTGGTGTCTACACTTCCCTTATAAACTCCATTTCTAGTAAGAATGTGCTAAGCTTCTCATACCAAGCTCTGGGTGCCTGATTTAATCCATATATGGCTACTTTTAATTTGAAAACATTATTTGGAAATTGGAAACTCTCAAAATCTAGGGGTTGTTCTACAAACACGTCCTCTTTTATTTCCCCGTTTAAAAAGGCACTCTTAACATCCATTTTTAAAAGCTTAATTCCCTTATAACAGGTAAAGGCTAATAGCACTCTAATGGCTTTCAATCTAGCTACAGGGGAAAAAGTCTCCTCAAAATCTATCTATTCTATTTGTTAATACCCCTTAACCACTAATCTTGCCTTGTTCCTAACCAACACTCCAGAATCATTAACCTCATTCTTAAAGTCCCACTTGGTTTCAACTACACTTTATTCGTTAGGTCTTTCTACGAGCTTCCAAACATCATTTCAATTCCTCATGCATGGCTAAGATCCAAAACTCATCAGTAAGGGTTTGGGTTACGTTAGTGGGTTTTGTCATTGAGATAAAGGCAGAGTGATTCACTTCCTTCCTAAGTTCATGTCTAGTCCTAACTCCATCATAAGGGTCTCCTAAAATCAGATCTTTAGGGTGACTCGAAGAGTATCTCCAATCTCTAGGCAAAGTGTGTGAAGGTTCAACCCTTTCCTCTAGATCTACATTTTCTACTCCTTGGGTAACCTCTCCTACTCCTTTAGTGTTCTGGTGCACTACCCCCTTCTCCAAGTTTTCTAATCCAGTGGCAATCTTCTCATCATCATCATCCTCAATTCTAGGCTTTCTAGGATCAGAATCATCAAATATTACATGTGTAGTCTCTTCCACCACCAAAGTCCTCTTATTTAACACCCTGAAAGACTTTCCAGCACTAGAATATCCTAAAAATATTCCTTCATTAGATTTTGGGTCAAATTTTCCTAAGTGAGACTTCCCATTATTCTGAATGAAGACCTTACAACCAAAGACATGAAGGTGGGAAAGATTGGGTGTCCTACTCCTAAGGATCTCATAGGTTGTCTTATCTAATTTGGCTCTAACATTTACCCTATTCAAAACATAATAAATTGTCTTAACCGTTTCAGCCCAAAAGTATTATGGAAGTGAATACTCAGCAAGTGTGGCTCTAGCGGCATCCACTAAGGTCCGGTTCTTCCTTTCAACTACCCCATTCTGCTAGGGGGTCCTAGGAGCTGAGAAGTTATGGAAAATCCCCTTGTCCTCTAAAAAATCTCCAAATCTCTCATTTTCAAATTCTCCCCCATGGTCAATGTGAATGGTCAAGATCTCACAACCTAGCTTTTTCTGAATCCAAGTGAAGAAGACTCTAAACTCATCAAATGACTCATTTTTGTGTGGCAGAAATCTAATCGAAGTAAACCTTGAGTAGTCATCGACAATCACAAAACCATAGACTTTCTCTCCCAAGCTTGCAGTGCTAACGGGTCCAAACTAATCCATGTAAAGGACTTCTAAAGGTCTAAAAATGCTAACGTCCTTATTGGAGTGAAAAGTGCAGTGGATTTGATTTCCTAATTGGCAGGCATCACAAATATGGTCTTTTGAAAACTTAAGCTTGGGGACACCTCTAACTAAGTCTTTTTGGGTCACTTTCCTAACGATTTTCATACTGTCATGACATAATCTCCTTTGCCACAACCATGAATCATCAATAGTAGTTTTTAAGCAAAATGAAGCAGCACATTCAATATTTTTTAAATCAAGCATGTAAATGTTGTTAATTCGTTTGCACTGCAAAATAATGTTATTATTTAAGCTCATAATGCATGAATTTGTCAAAAATTTTATGTTGAAACCCTTGTCGCCAAGCTGACTGATGCTGAGCAAGTTGTATTTCTGTCCATCTACAAGAAAAATATTTTCAATCAGAAGATTCTAGGAATTATCAATTATACTTGCTCCTACCTCCTTCCTGGTGGTGTTGTCTTCAAGAGTCACATTGCCTCCTGTCCTGGTCTCTAGCACTATGAATTAATTGGCATCGGTAGTCCTATATCGAGAACATCCACTGTCCAGGTACCACATGCTCTCACGAGGCCCTTTGTGAGAGCTTTCCTTCAAAATTATCAAATGTCAGATTTAAGAACCTAAACATGTTTGGGTTCCTTCTTAGGGAAAGTAGAATGTAATGCATACTGTGGATCATGTGACTTGGGTCTCTAAACCCAATGTAGGCTACGGTTAACGGTGCAAGTGCGTGTTATGTGTCATAGCATGCCACATAAAAAACATCTAACTTCAGGAAAAGGATGCACTAATCTACTCCTATGGTGATGCTTTTTATGCGATGCATGAAATGAAGATTTTTTATTTTCAAAGGTTTTTAAATTTTCTAATTTTTTATATTCTTTTTCTAACTCAGAATAGGACAAATTTAAACAATCTTGAGAATTAGATAACTCACCATGCTTTTTGTTTAATGCATCAAACTCATCAAGTAAAGCCATGTGATTTGAATCAATGTTGAATGGTCTTTGAGAAGATTTTCATGCTCTTTTTGTAAATTAAAAAATTCCAATTTTAGGCTAGCATGTGTTTTCTTAAGTTTCCTATATGATGCATGCATTTTTTCAAAAACTTTAAGGAGTTGCTCAAAGGCTAGTTCTCATACTTCTTCTTGGTCACTTTGACAATGATTATTGTCCACCATTAAGCACAAGTTTGTTGCCTCCTCCTTAGGTGCAGTTTTAGAGGAATCTGATGCAGAATCTGCCCAAGAAGGCCATTTAGAATTTCTTCTTGCTCTTATCCTTTTTGAAGTTTGGTTTGTCCTCACCCTTTTCTTTACTTGGGTGTGCCTTTAGCGTAGGACAATAAGCTTTAACGTGCCCAGGCTTCCTTACCTTTATTCATTAGAATTCTTAAATTTTTTTCTTTCCTTACCTTTATTCCACTTTTGATGATTCTTGTGATTCTTTCTTACAAAGCTCTTAAATTGACTCGTGATTAAAGAAACATCGTCACTTTCAGACCCAGAAGAGTTAGTGTCCGAATCGTTCACCTTAAGTGCCACCATTTTCTCCTTCTTCCTTTCACCTACATCAAGATTTCTTTGGTTCACCCCATGCTCATAAGCAATGAGTGAACCAAGCAAGTTATCGATTGAATATGTATTTAAATCTTTAGATTCAAATATTGCAGTAATTTTTGCATCAAAAGAGGAAGGCAAACAACTTAAAATTTTGATTACTTATTCATAGTTAGAAAGTTCTTTTCCTATGCATGCAATGAAGTAACAATCTGAGTAAACCTTGTATACATTTCAAAAATTGATTCAGAAGGTTTCATACGAAAATGTTCTTAATCATGCAAGAGAATATTAAAACGGGATTGCTTGACTTCTTTAGTACCTTCATAGGTGATACATAATGTATCCCAAATTTTTTTATCAGTAGTGCAAGTAGAAACATGCATGTAATCTTTTGATTTCAAAGCATAGAAAAAATAGATCAAACATTTTGCATTTAATTCTGCTAAATCTCTATCATCTAGAGTCCATTCAATAAAATGAAGTAGAATAGTAACGCCATTCAATTTTCCAGTTGGAGGTGTATAACCCTCCTTAACAAGCATCTACATGCGATAATCAATTGATTGTAAAAATATAGACATGCGAGTTTTCCAAAAATCAAAAGGGATATTATCAAAATAATACCCTTCTGTAGTATTATGATTTCTTTTGTTAGCCATGGATCAAAAATTCAAAAAAATTTCAAACTTAGTTCTTATTAATCCTCTCTGATACCACTTGAAAGTTTGTTAGGGATGTTAAACCCTTAAGAACTAGATCGAGGCTAACCAAGAGGGGAGGGGTGAATTGGTATTTTAAAAATTTCTTTTAGCAAAGCACAAGAAATCTTAAAACCAAATCACCACATAAATCAAAGTGCAAAAATAAATAAATGTGGAAGAAAAACAAAGAGAGAACACAACAAATTTATAGTGGTTTGTTCAATCCTTGACCTACGTCCACTCCTTGGAAGCACCCTCCGAGTATTGCACTAACTAAGTGTCTCTCCTTTAGCTCCCACATCTAGGCGGAGAAGCCTTTACAATAGACTTCTTTTCACCAACCCCGGTGAGGAAAAGAACCGACTCTTTTTGCTTCCTCCAAAAGCGGGCAGAGAACCCAGACCTTTGCTAAAGTAGACCTCCAAAGAACCTCCCAAGGATGAAGGATAAAGAATGGAGATGATGACTTGGAATCTTGCTTGGAGCAACCTTTATGAACCCTCTCACAAACCCCCCTCATAAGTTCTTCTCTTTCTTTCTCTCTCTCTCTCTCTCACTCACTCTCTCTCTCTCTATCCTCTCTCAGGTCAAGACTTCAGCACTCAAGGTCTTAAGCATGAGAACATTTGGGTCCTTTAAATAGAATTTTAAGAACCAACTTTATCATCCAGGCTGATATAAATATCATTCTAGTCGATCAGTACAAAATAAGCTAAATCAAATGGGATGATTTAGGATGATAAAAAAAATTGATTTCATCGTCGATGCCGATACAATATCGTCCTGGATGATTAGTTCAAATCCGAGTAAAATTGTCCTAAACATCTCCCTGTATAGATTCTAGCTGATGTCAATAATCTAGTACATCGTCCTAGCCGATTCTACAATTGTCCCGGTCGATATGATCATATCAATCAGCGTTAATTACTTTCCATAATTGTCTGGTTAATTTAGGCATAAATATGTTGTATTGTCCAGGCGGATATTGAGATCATCCGGGATGATAATTTAAAATAAAGAATTCCTAAATTGATTAAGGCTGCTGATTCTTTCTTATTTGAGCATATCGTTCTGGACAATACACGTATCGTCTAAGATGATTTGCTTAATGATGGCTGCTTAACCAAAATGCCCTAATTAGGGTTTCTATTTTTAGTTGAATCATCCTGGACGATACGAAAATAGTCCAGGCTGATGTACTCAAAATAGTAAAATTCAGAAAACCCCTCAAGTGTGTGTGTGCAAGGTTACTTAGCATCAGGAATCAGTTTTATAATTGACTCAAGAAAGGAAAAAATACAGACTTGACGCAACCTAAATCTACTCGATCTTGAGCTGGATTGAGCTGTATTTGATCTTGTGGTCCTAAGAAGTTAGTAAGCAAAGTAGTCATAGGGAAACATGAATGTTTGCTATCATCAAAAGTCTAATCCATAATATCATATTCATAATAACCTTGGCTAAAATCTCTTAATCTTCAAATGGTAATGTAGAAGCATTAGCCAAACTAGCTGACCAACTAGAAACCCGATGTCTATTATTAAGTAGTAAGCAATGTGCCTCACAGACTTTCTTCTTATGATCAAACCCTTACAGTCTTAATATTGAGGAAGATTCAGACTAGAGAGTCCCCTTTATTGAGTTTTTAAAGAATGGTTGGGTCCTTGATGATTGATCTCTTGCTGCTCAAATCAGAGAGAGCCTTATTATTTGCTTATATAAATGACACCTTGTATTGATGCTCTTTTGGCCAAATGTGGTAACATTGACTTAATAATGAGGAGGCTCGTAAGGTCATGGGCGAGATATAAGAGGGGCTTTATGGTGCTCATCAGGTTAAACCAAAGTTAAAGGGAAACATTAAATGTCTTGGTTACTAAAGGCAGATCATGATCCATGATTGTATGGAGCACAGTAGTATGTGCCACCGATGCCATATTCATGGCATAAAAATTCACCAACCTCTTAATATGCTAAACCCTATTGTATCATCTTGGCCATTTGAAGGTTGGGGAACGAATGCACTGGGTCCTATTGACTCTCCTTCCTTTAAGGGTTGTTGGCATATTTTGGCTGCAAATAATTACTTCTCTAAGTGGGTAGAAGCTTTTCCACTTAAGGAAGTCAAATCAATGGATGTGATGCACTTCTTTTGGGTCACATTATTTACAACTTTGGTGTACCACACCATATAATTTTTGATAACAGCCTACATTTAGATGCCCCAAAATCTTTAGATTCTTTTGCCACCATAACATCAATTTGCAATACTCTTTAATATACTACCCTAAAGCCAATGGTTTAGCAGAGGAGTTTTATATAACTCTCAAATAATTGATGAGAAAAATTCTTCTGGAAAATATGAAAGAGTGGTAAGATAAGTTACCTGAGGCATTATGGGCTTATAGGACTACATAATGTACTATAACTTAGTCTACCCCCTATACTTTGGCCTTCGATGATGAGTCATCCTCCCACTTGAGGTCAAGCTCCCCTCGTTTTGTGTGGTAGTTACCTATTATATTTTCCATGAGGATAATGCCCAACTATGATTGGAAGAACTCAACAGTTTAAAAGTACTTCATTTATAAGCTCATCAGAACCTAAAGAAAAACCAAGCTCATATAACCAAGTTATATAATCACAACGTTTGATCCCATGCTTTTTGGGTTGGCGCTTAGTTCTTGTCTTACCTAGGCCTTTAATTTTACACCATTACTAAAGTGGTAAGTTTGAGCCTATTTAGGAAGGCCCCCTTTACCTTAGAGCAAGTATATGAAGGTGGTGCTTACATACTCGTTGATACAAATGGTGTTCACCCTATACCTGTCATCAATGGGCAGTACTTAAAAAAGTACTATGCTTGAGTTTCATGTATTACAGGGGGAGCTTCACTACTACCTATAAATATCCCTCTATATAGGCGCCACCTAAAGGGATTCCTCTTACTTTTTGATAGCCTATATGGCAATGATGATTTATCCTCTACCATTTGATGTTCATTATGAAGAGTATAATACTATCCTTAAAGGTGATAAGTTAAAATTTTGTAGGGATGTTTGTGCTTATTTATGTGTACAATAATCATACTAGTGCTATCGCATAGAACCATCAATTTGTCTCCCCCTTGTAAGGGTTGGTTCCACCCAGTTTCACTTGTCAACCTCAAGTGTGGTTTGGGTTATCAAAACTAATATGTATTATTTTCATGAATTTTTTTAATTCCACTAGTCTAAATCATATGATTCATGTATATTCAAACTTTATGGTTTTCTTAGCTCTATATAGACTTATGAATTCATATACCTTTAAATCTATCAAAACTTTTATCTCCCTAGTTTCTATTGTCAACCCCCGGTGTAGTCTGTAATACTAAAGAATTCACTTAGACCTCTTAGGGAAAGCGATACTAGGTCAAACCAACCTAGATTAGTAAAGAATTCTAATGTTGGTCCACCATCCTAATATGGATTTCATTCATACATAAATTTTGTTGTGATTGTGCTCCCCAGTTTTTTCATGTAAGTTGAATATGACCTTGGTTATCAAAGCCAATGTGTCACTTCTTTACAAATCTTGTATAATCTCTCTCCCTAATTTTATTCATGTGAAAAATATGGCCTGGGTTATCAAAGCCAACCATATCTCCCTCTCTTTGTATTCCAGTCATTAGAGAATATTTCATCCTAGGAGTAACTCATAGATATAGTAAACATTCCCTCTACCATGTGTCATCTTTGACAGTATGGGATATGCCAAATCTATAACTGTGAACATAACATATATGTAGATTAAAGAGAGGAAAGCTCTCTGTTGAGCAGAATCAATTGCAGTTATCACAAGTGGAACCCAATTTTACTCTCCAAGAGCTCAAGTTCCCTCCAGACTTCTCTCCCTTTTCCTCTCCTTTGAAGCATCTCAGTGATTGCTTTAGATATGACCCTGTACTTATTTTGCTATGATTATTTATAATCATCATTATCCTAGATGTCAACATCAATTCCTCATAGGCTTGGATTTTCTCGGGAAATGTCAGCCCCATTTTTTCTCTTTTTTGGTAACTTACTCTCCCATTCATACCCTACTCTTAGCTTCTAGAGTAGTTCTTATAGATGCATTGATGTTTCTTTCACCCCTCACATGGTCCCCCCTAGTTGGTGTGGGTATTTCCGCTATGATCGTTAGAAGTTTATTGACCTTATTTGAAGTTATTGTCCTTGGTGGCGAGTATGTCCAGTTTTTACTTCAATTTGTCTCCCCAATTATGATATGGTATATCATGTCTTAGATGTTAACATCACATCTTTGTGATCTTTAATTCTCTAGCAGAAGACAACTCCCTAGCTTCTTTAGCAACATACTTCCCCTTTGAGACCTAACTCTGGGCTGCTAGAGAGGTTCCTTTGACGTATTGATATTGCTCTCACTTCTTACAGGGTCCCATCAGCTAGTATGGGTTTACTACTTTGATTCTTAAATAATTTTTTTCTCCTTGATAGAGCTTTATTCTTTATAATAAGTATGTCCCCTCGCTTCTTTAGTTTCTACCCACACATAATGAGATCGCTCCTCTCACACTCTGCTGGTGGCATATCTCTTTCAGTTGTTCATCGAGGCATCAATCCAATGCTCCCACTTCATATGATTTTAGTGTTTCCTAAGAAATTCTATCAGCATTTGGATACATCTTTCCATGATTAGTTATCCTCTACCACATGGTAACTAAAATACTATCTTGGGATTTCCTAGATAGATGTTCCCTTAGAATTCTCCCATCTATGTTTCCTTTTCCCTCACATCCCTACACCTGTGTGTTAGGTTATTATCAAGGTGACTTTTCTTTTTTGCCCTATTGTTTTGATATAGTCAAGAAGACATTAGACCTTTGACTCCTTACTCACTATTTCAATATGGTAAGGTTAGTTTTGAGTTATTCACATTTGTTATTTGCATATTATTAGGCAAATGTTAAACCTTTCTATGTTTGGTGCCTGATAGAGTTCCTGGTAGGCATACTTCATCGCTTTTTCATTCCTCCTTTTTTATACCTTAGGTTAGGGGCTTGTGGAGCTTTATTTAACTCCATGTTTCCCTATTTTGATATAATCAGGTGAATATCGAGTTGTCAACATTCACTATTTTGATATAGTAGTTAGGTGAATGTTAGACCCTTTCCTTGATTGTCTTGTTGTTTTGATATGGTCAAGCAGACATCATATTTTGTGACCTCTTTATTCACTAATTCGATATTGTCAGGTGAGTATTGAGTCACTCCTATTCACTGTTTTGATATAATCAGGTGAATATCGAACCCTTTGTCTTTATTTCCTTCTCTATTTTGTTATTATGAATGGGTAAGGTAGATAGATAATATCCCTACCTTCTTTCTTTGGTGATCCTCCATATGTTCCTTATTCTACTTCCCTTATCACATTCGATCAACATCAACACATGTGGTTCACTTATTATTTTTCTCCCCTATAAGGATCCTTTTGTTGACCTTACTTTTCACTAAACTAAGATCAAGAGGGTTTACTTGGTCAAATTGACCAAGAAAAATATTAAGACACTTTCAAATGAGTTCAATGGATCAACGAACTTATTGAGCCTAGATCCAGATCATCGGTCAACCTGGATGACTGAGTCATCCAAGGTTGACCAATCCAATCTAAATCACCTTTATTGAAGTTTAAATCAATTTTAAATCCCCTTTAGCTCAATTCCTAATAAATTTTGTCTTGATTGACCATGTTGACCTAGTTAATAGCTGATTTAGTCAAGTCAGCCTTAATTTGCTCAAAATTTACCTATTTAGGTCAAATACTTGACCCATATGGCATTTAAGCATCCCCAAGCCCCCCTAGACCCAAAACATGACCAAGGGAGCTTGAATATCTCTTAATTAACCCTAGGAGGCATCTTGGCCATCCATCCTAGGGTTGAGACTATAAATAGAGGCCTAAGGCATTATTAGAGAGGATATCGAGTATTCTTTCCCTAAGCCTACTGAAGCCCAAATCTTCATTCGATTGAGCTCTCTAATTACTTTCTCACCTCTCCTAACGCAAACCCACCGTCAAAGCCCCGTCGGCGATGAGATCTCCTATGAATAGAGCCATAATTCCATCCAAGCTTTTTTAATATTGATCTCGAGCTTTTTAGATTGCAATTTCGTCTACAAATAGGAGTTTGGAAAGTCTATAACTGCAATAAGCCCAAGATCTCCTAAATCCATCATGTATTTTGGGTAAAATCTCTAAGCCTTATTTAGGACACATAGGATAATATAACTTTTTATAAAGCGTGTTTTAGACTACTAAATTTATCCCCTATGAAAGCTCTTCATGTATCCAATCAATTTTTATCGATCGATGTAATAAGCCTAAAAACTCCTTTTAGTGTTCACTATATGCAAGACTACACTGTACAAAATCTAAGACATTGATCCTTTAATCAATGGTATATATCTTGCCATTATGTGGTCCCATTCAAATTGCGTGGTTGATCCTGTAGTCCTACAACCCGTCCTATGCGATATGGTCTGTTGTTTTGAATGGTGGATGATCAAACAGTGTAGCGTGTTGCTGACTCGAATAATGTAGTTGTTGCACCATTATCCAATCATTAGCAATGATTGCGTTGCCTCACAATTATTGCTAATGATTGCTGCGATTTTAACGGGCTAATCCGAGCTCACCACATATTTTCTCGCTGATGGAGACGTTAATTTTTTTTTATTATTATTTTTAATATATTTTTAAATACACACACACACACACACACACACACACACACATATATATATATATATATATATATATATATATATATATATATATATATATATATATATATATATATATATATATTTAATATTATTAAAAATTAATTATAGATTAAAAAGTTTAAATTATATATCACAAACTTTTAAATTTCAAAATATTTAATTTAAAATTAGAAATATTTTAAAAAATATTATATAAATAAATAATTAAAATACTTAATTTTTATAAAATTTTAATTAATATTTAATTAATATTAACTTAAATATTTTTTTCAAATTTTCAAAAATTTTAATAAATTTAAAGAAAAATAATCAAAAAATTATAAAATTAAATTTAAAGTTTAAAATTAATATTTACAATTAAAATTAATATAAAATTAACTTAAATATTTACATTTAAAATAAATTTAAAATATATTTTTATTTTTTATTTTTTTATTTTGGTAAATATTTTAAAATTTAATTAATATTTAATTAAATTAAATTGAGGTAATTTAAAAATTTTTAAAAAATGTTTTAAAAATTTTAAAATCTTAGAACATTTTAAGACTTTATTTTATTCTATTTATAATTATTTTTTATATAAAGTTTTAAAAATTATTTTAAATACATTTAATTTATTTAAACAAAATCATAAGAAACTAAATTTAAATCATAAAAATTAATATAATACCTAATATTTTTAGAAAATTAAATGTTTAAATATTTAATTTATTTCATAAATTAAAAACTCAAATTATCTTGATTAATTTTTAATATTTCATTACTTCTATATTTAACGAAATATTATATTAAATATTTTCAAATTCAAAAATTTATTTTTAGTTATTTTAAATAATCACAGATCTCTCAAAAAATGTTCTGAAATATTTTGATCATATTTTTTTTTAATTATTTTTATTTAAAACATATGATTTCATATAAAGGTAAATATATGTATATTTTCAAATTTATTTGAAAATTATATATATATATATATATATATATATATATATATATATATATATATATATATATATATATATATATATATATATATATATATAATCTTTATATATTGAGTGATCCTTTTATAATCTTAAGCATTGGTTTAACATGTGAATGGAATTCATGGGGATGGATTAGAAAATAATTATACTATATTTATTCATTAATCAAATCATTAGTCATATTAATTAGTATTTAACCTTTGCAAGTTTAGGATGCAGGAGTACTTAGCCTAGGCTTCTCCTAGTTCTAAGGAAAAGAATTGTAATTGTGTGTTGCATTTACCTATGTTTCCCAAGGGTTAGTCATGACACCTTATTTTAACCCATTCAAGCTAGTGACATCTTAAGGATAATAATTAAGGACTCGTCTAAATAACTTAGAGATATCCTATGTATTAGATACATATCCAAATGACATCAAACTTAAATCATTTAAACTTAGTGACATCTCAAACCCCCAAGAATTTTTTAGAAAATTTTAGGACACTCTAAGTCACTTGAATTGAGTTCTTAATCCGAAAAAAAATAAAATTTCCTTAATTGGACCTTAATTTAAATACAAATTAAATTTTGATTAAAAATTAACCTTTAATTAAATTAATTAATTAAAATTTATTAAATTTTCAAAAAAATTTCCAAACACTTGTAAAAACTTATTCAGTTTATTCATGACCTTTTGAGGTGATCCCAAGATGTTTGGACTTCATTTAAATGCAAAATCTCTAGAATACCCTTAACTAAGTAATTTTAGTAATTCATCAAATACCTAAACTTTGAAAATTCATAATTAATTCCAAAAAACTCTAAATTGAATAAACTAAAAGGCATTGAACTCCAATTAAAATATAGTATTTATTAAAAAAATGATCATTATAGAAATTTTTGTAAATAAAAAAAAATTAACTCTTTAGTCAACCATAGTTTAATAACTAAGCCCGAACTTCTAAAAATCAAAACTTTGTATAGAAAACTCCAAATATAGCAAACTCAAAGTCTAATTATTTCCCAAAGGGTCTAATATTTAATAAAAATACTAGGACTTAAGAACTTAATTTGATTCTAAAAGTAAACTTTGGACTCCTTTGAGCTAACGGATATGATTACCCGGGCATCTCATAATTTGATAATTCAACTTAAATTTTAAAAAATATTATCCTAAGCATTAAAATTGACCAACTAACCAAATGTTTTAAAATTGGCCTCAAGACACTATGGTTTAAACTTTAACAAAAATTCCCCTCTAACTTTAACCAAATCAAATCATAAAGAACTTGAATTGATTACCCAACATAGGACATACCCAAGACCACATAGCTTACTACACACACATAGAAATGTTTGTTAGGAAAAAAACTTCTAGCTTTAGGATAGGTTGGTGTTTTCTTTCTTTTCATTTATGTGATGTGGTGATTTGCATGTGACATGTGTTGACAATAATTTTAATTACTATATAATATTTATGATGTGATGGATGACATATTACCCATAGGTTAGGAGAGTTTTTTTATACTTACAATATTTGATAAAGGTGGCCATCCTCATACAATGCTAAAAAGGGAGATAAAATAAATAAATTATATATAATTATTATATGTACTTCAGCTGCTTAGCCCCTAAATAAATAAGAGCATGGTTAAGTGTAGCTAGGCTCAGTACTTTTTCTCTCTTAAAGGTGATATGTTAATCTTATAGGAGAGTATAAACTTTTTTTTATTCAATATGTAATTCTATTCAAAGTATAATACAACAATAACAACAACAACAACAACATGCCTTTATCCCACTACGTTGGGTCGGCTACATGAACCCTTTTTCTCCATTGTGTCCTATTAAAAGTCAAATTTTCGTTTAAATCTAATAAAGAAAGGTCATTCCTAATATATTCTAACCAAGTCTTTTTAGGTCTACCCGTACCTTTCTTTACACAAGTCAAATCTAATACCTCTACTCTCCTAACCGGGTCATCTAAAGGCTGCCTTTTTATGTGACCAAACCATTTAAGGCGACTCTCTGTAATCTTATCTTCTATTGGAGCTACTCCAACCTTTTCATGTATATGCTCATTTCGTATCCTATCTCTAAGGGTAAAGCCACTCATCCACCTAAGCATCCTCATCTCTGCCACACTTAACTTAGTATTATGCTTCTCTTTTAATGGCCAACATTCGACACCATAAAGCATTGTAGGCCTCACTACCATCTTATAGAATTTTCCCTTAAGTTTGAGGGGTACATTTCTATCACATAATAAGCCTAATGCATTCCGCCACTTCAACCATCAAACTTGAATTCTGCTGATAATATCCCCATCTATTTCACCATCACTCTGAACAATAGATCCAAGATATCTAAAATGTGTACTCTTATTAATGAATTGATCACCCAAAGTCACAATCCCCTCACTAGGACTATTACTACTAAAATTACACTCCATATATTCCATTTTAGATCTACTCAAGCAAAAACCTTTAGACTCTAAGGTTGACCTCCATAATTCAAGTTTACCTTCAACTCCCTCTCTAGTCTTATCAACAAGAAGAATATCATCAGCAAAAAGCATACACCAAGGTACATCATCTTGCAAATGTCTAGTGAGAACAACCATGACTAAAGGAAAAAGATATGGGCTTAAGGCTGATACTTGATGTAACCCAACCGAAATAGGGAAATACATGGTCAAACCACCTAGTGTTTGAACACAAGTAATAGCTCCTACATACATATTTTTAATGATTTGAATATAAGCATTATTGACTCTTTTCTTTTCAAGAACTCTCCATAGTACTTATCTTGGAACTTTATCATATGCTTTTTCTAAATCAATAAATATCATATGTAGATCCTCCTTATTTTCTCTATATTTCTCCATCAAACCTCTTAATAAATGTATGCCTTCCATAGTCGACCAACCCGACATGAATCCAAATTGATTTTGAGAAACATTAGTATCACGCTGCAACCTATGCTCCATAACTCGCTCCCATAGTTTTCAAGTATGACACATTAACTTAATACCTCTATAATTCGTGCAATTCTGCGCATCACCTTTATTCTTAAAAATAGAAATTAATACACTCATCTCCACTCATCTGGCATCTTTTTAGTCTTCAAAATAGTATTAAAAAGTTTAGTAAGACAAGAAATCCCTTCATATCCTAAGCATTTCCACACCTCTATTGGAATATCATCAGGTCCAACAGCTTTTCCACCCTTCATTTTATTTAAAGCTTCTCTAACTTTAGTTTTACAAATACGCCGATAAAACAGAAATTTTTACGTTCATTTTGGGTGCTAAGGTCACTATAGTCAATCTTATTTTCACAATCTTCATTAAAAAGTTTAGCAAAATATCTCATCCACTTTTGTTGAATATCATCTTATATTTAAAGTATAAAGTTATAAAAATCTAAAAATAAGGCTTTTTAAATATAAGAGATTAAAATAGAAATAAAATTCCCTTACAAGAAATTTCTTTTCATTTGGATATACTTCTAGAAGACGTACTATGAAGATGTCAAGGAAAGGAAACCAATAGAAACGGCAGACGATGAAGATCAAGATAAAAATGTCATATTTTTAAAATTTGTGTCATTCTATAGGATTAGAATCCAGATTGTTGTTGGTGGAGCCTGGCCACAATTAGTTTTCTACATACCCTGGATTGTATACTATATGGCACTTGCCATAGACTTTTGGATATCTTTTGCTATAGTTGATGTTTTATTTTGATGATGTGTTTACTTTGCTTGAGCAGTAGAAATGACCAACTTTTTATAGATTTCTTTCTCACATGTGTATGTGCTTGATTTTGTTAGGCTCTTAGGGATAAATTTTTTTACTTGTAATTAAAATTAATTTTTTTTGAAATTAAATAACATAAAAAGATAATGATCTAGGAAATGAGTTAGAGGTCATCGGGGGTTGCATGTATCTTAATGAATTTTCCTCTTTCCTTATTTAAATGCTTTACTGCATGTGGGTAAAGTTTGGATAATCCAACTTATGAGGATGATGTGCTAAACTTCAAGAATTCTAATTTTATAAAAAAAATATTTTGTAAGACTTTTTAAGATTTCAAGCATTTTTTTTATTTAGAGATTTTAAACTAACATGCATTGTATTAGAAACTAACTAAAAAAAATTCAATTGCATTAGTCTTTGAAGCATAATACTATTCATAAGTTTAAGGCCACTTAGGAATCTCTTTAGATATCAGCCTTAATTTCTAATGAGGCAGCCACTCAACCATTTTTCATAAAAAATGGACAACAAAGATTTTATACGACTAGGTGGTTAACTGGCTTTCCTTTTGAGGGGAGATATAAGTCCAGAGTGCATTAGCTAGAATACCAGTTTTAGTATTGTGTGTAGAATACTAAACCCTCTATAGATTTAGGGTTTAAGGATACTACTATATGTGTCCTGTAGTATAGCTCATCGGTAGGTAAGTCCTCTATTCTTTAGATGCTATAAATCTCACCTATCTGTGTCACATAGATGATGTCACGACCATCTTTCTCTCTTGAATGCTCAGAGTGCAGTGTTATCATTCTCATGTTTCTTTTCCCTACCCTTTCACTTTTGGATGATGATATAAGTTGTTTATGGTTACTAAGCCAAGTTGAGCATTTCCTTCCCTATGAATAGGAAACTCCTAAACTCATCTCTATGTATCAATCTCATCTAAGAGAATAATGTATAATCCTTAATCAAGAGTCTTCATGGGCCATGACTTAAGATATAATTAATCACAAGGGCTTGCACCCATGGGAAATCGAATCCCACGTCAAATAAACTCCACTCAAGCTAATGTATTGGATGGGAGAAATCTAATAACTTTAATCAAGTTATACATATAATTACCCATCAATGTGCATAGGTGAAAGGCTCTATCCTTAATTGTTAATTACATGTATTATCTCATATGCCCACCCATTTGTTTGCTTGTAAAGAGTAAAAAAGTCTACGACTATTCTGTCCTATGGGATAGTGCGATCATAGCCTTTGCATTCTTTCCCCACTAAGTTGTGTCCTTTGAGAAGCCCACAAGCATTAGTGGGGATTTATTTGTTTGGGTTAAAATCAACTTTTCAAAAATCTATATTAACCCATGGTATTTGATCTAGGGTAGGCAATATACCTCGATTCAACTTGTAAATTTGTGAGTTTTTGAGTTTATTGAGCTATTACACTGTCCATAAGGCTTGTATGGACTTAGTGCCACCTCTCACTATAATCTTATCACCGGTGACCTTTAACTAATGGCTTTTTATTAGGAAAGGTAATGGGTTTACTAGGGAGTGAAGTGAAATAAGAAATGTTCTACATAGAACATTGAAGCTTAGTGCAATTAGAATGCCTAAAATGTAACTTTTGATTAATTTAACACTTAAGGTTTAAAATCAATGGTCCTGGTGCATTAGAAACCTTCATTTGATGCCCTACATGTGTTATATGATGTTGGAATTGTAGGATAAAGCATGGGTTGAGTCATGCTTCCTAAGCACGCTATAGCTTGTAAGGGGGGGAGGGGGGGGGGGGGGGGGCATATTTGCCCTAATTTGCTATACCAACCCTTGGTAATGGTTAAGGGAGCTACTAGAGAACTTTTATACTTGAATAAAACCCTTATAATAGATAAAACCTAAAGGAGATAGAGTATGATTGATCATTTTAAGGTTTGACTTATTATAGATTTGATAGTGTTCAGTGCATCATATCAATTTATCTTGAATGTTTGCAAAGTTTAATAGAATTGAGTTTGAATGATTGAAGTGAATATGCTCAAATAGGTCAATTTTGACCACACTTGGGTCAAGTTTACCAAGTCAGCTATTTATTGCTTCAAAATGTGCAATAACATCCAAGTTAGTAGGAAAAGTGATCAAGGGAGTTTCAATGAGTTCAGGGATGATTCGAGGCCTAAATATTTGTGAATGGAAATTATGGTTGATCTAGCCAAATAGGGTTGACCTGGTCAACAAGGTCAAACTAGCAGTTAGGTTTGAGCTCAATTTGTTTTATTTGGTTAATGGAGACTAATGAGGGTGGTCTCATATAATGGTGAGGTCATTTGGTCAAAAATGTCCATTTAGATCCTCATGGGGCTATTTTGTCAACCATGGTAGACTTGGTTAACCATGTAAAAAAAAACTAGTTTTGAGTACAATTCACTCGTAATGGTGTTTATGGTGCATTAGAAGAGGTTTCAAGGATTGAATTTATTTTTCCATGTTGAGTATTTGGGAAAAGACTCATTTTTCCCTTAAAGAACACTTTAGTCATTTTAATCCCTAGTGAACCATAGGTCAAACTAGCTCCAACAAAATATGTATATATTTTGTTAAGATGACATAACAAAGTTTATGGATATGGTAAAATTTTTTGGGAGAGGCCCCAAGGTCAAATTCCATTAGGTGGCAGGTCTAGTGGTATAAGTTATGAATATTTGAAGGTTTTGCCACCATTGGATTTCAATTTAATTTTTGGGGTTAGATGTGTCATATTGAGTTCAAATTTGGTGGTTTGACCCTAAAGACATGTCTAATAATTATGAAATTGGTAGATTTAAATTAGAGGTCATTTGCTTAGGTTTTGGGATGATTGAAAAATCACCCAAAAATGGTTTCAGGATAAAGGCCCTTAGCTAATAATTTTGACATGGAATTTTGGATCAAAATGTAGTTTTGGATTTAATTAATTGAGTTTTGATTATCCACATTAAATAAGATAAAAGTGATCAATGAAATTGATTAAATATAATAGAAGGTTAATTGTAGGTTGGATTGAAGTTTGTATTTAAAGGCTGGAGTTGAAGTTTTTAAACAGAACTAGAATGGAATTTCAATAAGAGATGGGTTAGAATTTGAGGGGAATCTCTATGCTTGACAAGTCGATAAATTTCAACCATCAGATCATTAGATAGAAGTTTAGATAGATCCTGATGTTCTCATATATAAATGAGGTCAACAAATGAACCACCAATATTTGTAGTAGAATAAAGTTCTACTACACATATTGGCATTAACTGAATGGAAATATTAAATCATGAAATTTGATTCTAAGAAAATGGTAGCACCTAACCTTAGAGAATCAAGATTAAATTTTAAATAAGGAAGCTCTATAAAGGGCATTTTGTTCCACTAGTAAATCTAATCCTAAGGGAAGGAAGGACCTAATCTTAATGAAATTAAAGCGGGATGATCATGTGGGGAGGAAGCTTTCTCCACACAGAGGATCAAAACTGGACTGAAACCAGGATGGTTCCATAAAGGGCATAATCCATCACTAGTAAATGGTCATGTGGTGAGTAATCTTGCCCAAAAAAGAGAGCCAAAACTAGATTGAAGGATGGTTCCATAAAGGGTATTATCCATTAGTAGTGGATGGCCATTATAGGCACACATAGGATTAAAATTTGATTAAAACTATGATGGTTCCACAAAAGGGAAATATCCAGCAGTAGTGGGTGATCATGTTGAGATGAAGCTTGCTCACCATAAAGGATCGAAACTAGATTAAAACTAAGATTGTTCCATAAAGGGAGTTATCCATCACTAGTTTATGGTTATGTGGGGAGGAAGCTTTCTCCACTAAGAGGATCAAAACTGGATTGAAACTGTAATGGCGCCACATAGGGAATTCTTTGTCACTTGTAGATTATCATATTTGGAGGAGCTTGCTCGACACAAAGGATCAAGACTGAATTGAAACTACGATGGTGCCACACATAGTGTTCTCCATCACTAGCGGTTGATCTATGGAGAGGAAACTTTCTCCACACAGAGGATCAAAACTTGATTTGGTTTAATATCTTTTGAATTTGGAGAGTTTTGAGTTAAGATTTTTTTTAATATAAAATTTTTTCTTTGATTTTAAATTTTATATTCAACATACATGGTACTTCCTGAAGAATTGTTGTAATGATAGGAAACATTGGGTGGTATCCTTCATACTTGATGAGTTTATATTTGATATAGACCTCCCTCCAAGATCATCTCTATGATGAATAGTCTAGTCAATGTTGATTTAAACATTCCATCAGCTTGGTGATGGATTCAAATAGGTCTCAGAACAACTAAAACAAAGTTTTCAACTTGGAGAGTTCTTGAGAGAATTAATTTATCACAACCTTTAATCATTCATGATACATGCAATTTCAAACTTTTTTAAGCTTGTAAGTGACACCTTGTAAGACCCTCAAGCTCCTCCAAATGGAGTAAGGCACATTGCTCAACTGTGATTCAATTTTGATCAATAATTCTCAACGAATGAAACTTTTCCTTAAGATGGGAATGATCTTGGACCTAGCATAGAGTGTAATTTCGTAGAGTGGGTTCTAAAGGAAATGATGCCTATGTGTAAGGGATTATACATATCCCTCTAGAATGAGATCTTGATTTTTATCAAAGAGTAGCATATTTATTTTTTTATTAAAAACTTTTCCTCTTAACCATTTGGACTCAATTAGAATTATAAATGGGAACAAATTCATAAGTATAGTGAGTAGTTGAGTGACACCAACTATACAAAAAGTGGCTAAGGATTTTAATTTTATTCAACTTGATCAAGTTTTTGTTGGTGGAATTTTGAAAACATGTTTGTAAAAATATTAGTTTTATTTGGGAATTTTAAAATTGTGATTTTAATTCTAATTCTAGAAGTCAAATCAGCTCGTTCGGAAAAGTATATCACCCAAGAGGACGAAAATAAAATTCCATAACGGTGTTCAGACTTAGAATCATGAAATTCATCTTGAATATCATGACTAGATTCTAAAGAGAACTCCACACGGCCCCGAGGGGACAAGGTAGAGTTCAACTAAATAATCCAGTTATGGTATTTAAGGAGTATGATTGTCGAATTCATATCCAAAGCCTTATCAAAGAAGAATGTATCTCCCCAAAGGTAGATAACACCTTTCAATGATAATTCTTCTAAAATGATAATGACAATCATTCTTTAACATTTCCCAAAGAAATCTAAGAAGGTTTTAAAAAGATTAATTTTGAAATCAGGTGTATGTGGTTCCAAATCTCCTACGAGCGCAAGCCCCCGTAGTTAATTACATCGTTGGGAGACAGAGTCCCCTACGAAAACTCTCGATTAAAATAAGAATGAAATTTTACTAGATTTTCTAGGAGTGATATCAAAAAATTGAATAGAATATTTTGGAAAATCAAAAGGGAATGGATCAAGATTGAACATTTATTAACAAAATCAAAGGAAGAGAAGTAGGAGACACCTTGAGATTCCAGAACCATCCGGAAGTGTCCCAACTTAATCTAAGTGTTGGGCGTTACATTTTAGGATTGAAAGGAGATTTTAATTGAAATTGAATATCTTATTAGAAATTTGGGACTATATTCCCGAAATTTGGGGTCTTATAATTAAAGATCTGCCCTGGATCCTAAATCTATTTTGGACACTGGACCACAGTCATCCGATCCTAACCAATGCAGTGCAGAACCTGGACTTACCCCGGCCTGGATTGGGGAGCCAGCTAACCACCTAATTGATTTAAAAGAGATGAGTCCGGTCTTTTATGAAAGAGTGGTAGGGACGTTGTACTTAAGGTTTTGGAGAATTGGGGCCGACATCTAGAAATTTCCCTAATTGGCCCCTTTGACTTATGTTGGGTGCTAAAATGCTAAAACTGATGCAATTAAAATTTTAACTCTTTTAATTTGTATCTAATGCAATGCATGCTTGTCGACAACTTCCAAATTAAATATTCTTGAAATTTTAAAAACAGGCTTATAAAATAATTTTTTAGAAGACTGGACTTCCCCAGGTCCGACACCTCGTCCTCATAGGTCAAACTATCCAGACTCTACCCGCAAGCGGGGAAGGGTCTAAAACAAGGAAAGAGTAATGCAGTTAATATGCATGCGACCCCAGGGTCGATCCCTGGCTAATTCCCTAGATTCGTTATCTTTCTATGTTATTTAGACTTAATTAAATTTTAGACTTTTAAAGTTATGAGTAGAAAACCTTCACACCCTCATGAGTCTCGCGTATCCAGGCGAAAACAAAAGCGGCACACAATCATAAAAAAAAACTAAGAAAAGCAGGAAATCCTAAAGGCAATCAATTCATCACATCAAATATTAACTAATTAATAAATGTCCATAGGCAAAGTTGCCTTGCTTATTACAAACCAAAATTTTGCAGAAAGTAAAGTTGCCGGGCACCACTGATAACAACCCGGATTCTAAACCTAGTAATGACGCAAGTAATTTTGAGTGGGATACTCTCGATCTTCAAGTCTTCAATCTTGTTCTTCTTTGGGCTCCTTTTCTTCAAACTCCTTAGATTCTTCATGGTAAACTACCCAAATGGATAAGAGGGCACTTCCCTTTTAAGGGGAAGGCCACTCTTTCCTCTTTGGGTATGGAAAAGGTATGATCCAAATTTGGATTTCTAAACCAAAAAGGAATACTTCCCAAAAGGGCATCCTTTCCTCTTTGGAATCCAAGCTTTGGACCTATGTATCCCAACTCAAAATTAACTTTCACAATGCTTGACAATCACAAAAATTACATTTATTTAAAATTAAAGAATATATATTCCCAAGTAGTTATATATGTGCAAAAAAGAAAGTAAAACACACTGGCCACGCTCTTCTTATTTGGGGGCTTTAGCAGATGAAGCACCTGTGCAAGCATTTATAATAATTAATATATTTTTATTGATTTAGCCCCCTTTTTACTGCCCTACATGAGCGTGGACACCTGTAGAAAACTATGTGAACATCCAGATCGTACTTAACATAAGGGTAAACAAGTCGCCAAACACATCAATCCATCCACAGAGTGCAGAAAAGTAAGCAGAAATAGCAAAGCAATTTCATTAACAAAATGCAGTGAAAACTATGAAAAATCCAGCACACAGGAGTAAAGTAAACACCGGCCTAACCTAGATCTAGAGTTGGTTGTCCTAGCACATCATCTAAAGTTTGTGTAAAAGGTCGTGTGGCTGGGGTAAATCCTAAGTTAGGTGATTAGTCAAAGTTATCTAGAGTTCTGGGTTTGTTAAGGCTTAAAAGGGGGATTTAAGTCAAGCTTTAAATATTAATAAATTAGGAATTTTAATTAAATGAATTTTAAAAGTTAATTGATTACTACCTTTGTTTCACACCGAGGCCGTGAAGTTTATTTCACCTTCCTTGGGGCTAAGCTAATAGCCTCGTATGCCAGGGTTACCTAGTAGCAATCGAGGTTAATTAAATTATTTTAAATTGGTTGAAATTAAAGGAGTGAGTTGATATTAAGGGGAGTTGATTACTAATTTTAATGGGTTGGTTGAGAACTTTAATAACCTATTAGGAAAATTTTAGGATTTAGAGAAGTTAACAGATTTTAAAGGATTACCCAGATACGTTAACTAATGGGTCAAAATTTGACTTTCAAAATTAGAGTGAATCTTAAGGGTTTTAGATTTTTAATAAATACTAGGCCTAATTATGAGTTGTTAGACAGGTGGGACACTTAATTTGGAGTTTTCTACAAAAAGTTATGATTTTTAGAAGTTCTGGCCCACTTTGACCTAAGGTCACCTAAGATGTTGAGTCCTTGACTTTGACCAAATTATGGAGGTTTAATATTTTTAGGGAATGATAGATTCTAATTGAAATTATTAGCCATTGAGTTTGATTAGTCAAAATTTTTCTGTAATTAACAGTGAATTTTAGAAATTATACATATTCGTAGGAATTACCAAATTATTACAAGGGGGCTGCTTAAGGATTTGAATCCAAATGAGTCCTAAACTCCTTGGGATCAATTCCTAAGGTCATAAATAACCTAAGGATAGATTAACAAGTGTTTAAAGCCCTTTTGGGATTTTTAAGATTTTTAGGATTAATAAAGCTAGTTAACCTTTGATTTTATCTAAGGATTAAACTAATACAAATCTAGAAATCAATTTAAAAGGGTTTCAATTCCTATTAATTAGGAGATTAATTAGGAACAATCATAAATATTTTAATGGACTTTATAAATTAAGAATAGTTCATTATCAATTGATTAGGGTTAACAGACCATTTCTAAGAAGGTTGTTTCAGGCTCCTACTTGGGGAACCAAACGAACTCCAAATTTGATGAAATTTGGACCATAGGATCACCTGACCCTATGTACTAATACCACCAAATTGGAGCTCAAATGGAATACTCTAAGGTGGTTAACGAAACCACCCAAAGTGAGTTCTAAGTCACCTTCAAATCACTATAGGAGTCTATCCTAAGCTTGGATTTGGGCAAAATCTGTGGCTCTACACTCCTTAACCTACTCATCATCATCCCACCAAAAATCACATCCTAAATCCCATTGGATAGGTCTATACCCCATTTTGAATTTATGGGTCAAACCATGACCCTTAAACTTAAAACAAATTGGGGAAAATGCCCTTGAACAACTTAAAATGGGAAGATAAAATTTTTACATGTCAAAGACATGTCCAATTTCAATCTCCCAAAATTCCAGACCTGGTGGACTTGTATTTAAAAGTAATTAAAGAAATTCATAAAATGCACAAATTGAAATTAAGCCTAACATTGACCTAACCAGGGTCTGGAACCATAGGGTTTTTGTAGATCTCTCTGAGACCTTTCCAATGAGCCTAAGAATACCTAATTTAGGCAAGTGTGGAGGAAGTTATGAATTTTTGAAGTTCCCTTGAATTTCTAGATTTATTAATTCGGCAATTACACAGTCAGCGGCTCTTTACACGCGCCACGCGCTGATTAGCCAAGCAATCATTGGTGCTAACCGTTAATGGCCAGATTAACCACAGCCGTCGGATGGCGGATCGGGCGGCTGGGATCAAACGCGCTCCGTTACTGCGGGATCTAATCCGAGCCGTTGATCGAATTCAACGACTGAGATTTTGTCTTCAACCTCCCACGCGTATCCTAGACCACAGAGCTTCTCCGGCTTGATCCAGGCTATCCCAACGGCGAACTCCGATGAAATTTCACAGGGAGGATCAGGACAATGGAAACCTTCAATCCAACGGTGGAGATTTGTTGGGGTGAAGGTTTCCTTCACACTTGACCGGACTACCTAGCTAGGGAGCTCGGGATGGAGGGATTACCGCAGAGAAGGTCTCAACGAATGAGCTCCTCTATCAGGAAGATTCAGGGGATGATGGCAAACTGATCTCCTTCAGACGTCGGAATCGGAGGTCGGCCGGAGGTGCAACTTTGAGCGGGACGCCGAAATCTTTCAGGGGCGCTTGCTCGAACGGACGAAGGGATCGATCTGGGAGTTCGAAGGGAGCGTCTGGGAGTTTGAAGAAGCTCTGTGAAAAAGATTTGGAACGAATGTGGATGCTTCTGGCGGTCTGGGGAGCTCGAAGCTATTCAGCCACCTTTCGAGAGCTTGGATGACTGAGATTGAGCTGGAGAGGGCTCGGATCGCTGCCAGGTGGACGATGGCGACGTCCTAGGGAGATCGTGGGGATCAAACCGGTGGACAGCAGCCTTGAGCCAGGAGTTGTCTGGGGGGGACCACCGGAACTCGTTTTCCATTAGTTTCGACCGCCGCAGGCCATGGTCTGGGTCGAGTTGACTGGGGGAGACTGATGGGGACATGCTGGAGCCAAGGGTGGAGTCAATTTGGCCTGGGAATGTCTGGATTGAACTAGTGGCTGGGTTGGACCCAAACCTGCTCGGTTCGAGTCGAATTGAGCTCGATCCAGGTCAAGTCAGACCCTGGGTTTGGTATGAGAGATAGGTCTGGGTCTGGTGCACCCAATATAAGTGGCAATTGGATCCAATTTGATCTAGGTTAAAAGATGGCTCGGGTTGATCCAAATCTGCTCGGTTTGGGTCGATTTGGGCTCAACCAAGGTCAGGCCAGACCCTGGGCTTTAGGTGGGAAGTGGGTCTGGGTCTGGTGGACCCAATGCAAGTGGACATTCTGGGTTGCAAAATGGCTCGGGTCCAAGTATTTTTGGCTGCTTTGGGTTAGCCTAAAACCTGACCCAGGTTAACTCAAGGCATAGGCTGGCTGGAGGAGATGTATTGAACCTAGGGCCAACTGTGGGAGGTGTTGATCAAGTTCAATTGGGCTTAGGTTGAAATTTGGCTCAATCCCAAGTGATCTTGGGCACTTTGGGTTAGCCTAACTCTTGACCCAAGTGAGCCCAAGGGTTGGGCTGGTCAAAGAAGGTGTATTGGGTCAATGGGAACCCAATGATACATTGATTTGGATTCAATTTGATTAGGGTTAAGAGATGGCTCAAGGGAGGCCTCTCTTTGGTTACTTGGGTCAAGCCATATAGCTAACCCAAGTGAGCCCAAGGCTTGGGTCTCCAAGAGAGGTCTCTTGGGTACCCAAGGGGTCATCCCTTGCATTCAAAGAACTTAGAATGGACTTGATTCAAAGATTTGATAGGTAAGGGGTGTATGGGTTAATGGGTCAAACTTGGTTGACTTGGTCAACAAGGTTGACCCAAGGTCAGGGTTTGGGCTCAACAAGTTGGGTTCAATGTTTGAAACTTGTTGAAAGTGGTTTCAAAGAATTTGGAATTGATTTGAGTTGAAATGGGCATTTGAAATCCCATAGGGGTATTTTGGTCAATTTTGACCCATTAGTCAACTAGGGTCAAAAATGGGTCTGAAAAATGCAGTTTGCTACTCAATGGATTACAATCAAGAGTCTGGCTATGATTGGAGGCTTTGATAAGGACTCCAAGATCAAGATCTTCAAGGTGTTAGGTATAATGGCATTGGCTGTAAATATTTGAAGGTTTTACAGCCTTTGGATTTTAATTCATATTCTAGAGTTAGAGACCTCAGAATGAGCTCAAAATTGGAGGGTAACCTCTAGGGATATGTTTTATCACTTTGTAGGTGATAGACACTAAATCAAAGGCCATTTGACTGGGTTTTGAAATATTTGAAATATCATTGAAAAAGGTCTCTAGGACAGGGCCTTAAGACTTTGGATTTGAGTCTGGATTTCTGGATTTGGAATGGATTTTAAGTTTGAATGATTAATGTTGGAGTATCCAAATCATTTACAATCATGTGGTGATTGTTAATGAATGGATAGGGTCAAAGCTAGATTAAAGGTGGGATCAAAGTCTAAGTTGAAGTTTGGATTGTCAAATTGATTAGATTAAAGTTTGGGTATGTTTGAAGCTTGAATTAATTTGGATTTGAACTGAATGAAATTTAAGATTTGAATCAATCAAAGGTAGGGATTGATTTGAAGTTGGAGTTGATCAAAGGTAGAGAATGATTTGAGGTTGGAGTTGATCAAAGGTAGGGATTGATTTGAGTCTAGATTGGTCCTAAGATCTAGAGGGGTTCTAAGATCTAGGATCTAGAGGGGCTCTAGAATTTGAGATATAAGATAATCCTAAGCTCTAGAGTAGGCCCTAAGGTCTAGTTCTAGGAAAGGATCTTAAGGTCTAGAGTGGATCCTAAGGTCTGGCTCTAGGAAAGGATCTTAAGGTCTAGAGTGGATCTTAGGATCTAGAATTAATCTGGAGTTTGGAAGGGCCTTAGTGACCTTATATCAAAAGTGAGGTCAACAAATGGACCCCCAATGTGTGTGGTAGAAGGAACTTCTGCTGCACACATTGGCATTGATCGAATAGAAGTAGAATATTAAGAGTGTAAGGGAGGGGATCTCCCAACCCTTATGTCTACAGGATGCTAATAAAAGGCTTACACCTATTAGACAAGGGAACTAGAGAAACCAAAGTAGGGAATACCTAGCCTTGGGTCTAAGGAAGGGCATCACCCAACCTTAGGACTATAGGTTGCTGATAGAAGACTTACTTTAGATAGGCAGATTAATTGGAAACCAAAGTAGGGAATACCTAGCTTTGGGTCTAAGGAAGGGCATCACCCAACCTTAGGTCCATAGGATGCTGATAGAAGACTTACTCCTAATGGACAGATCAACTGGAAACCAAGGTAGGGAATACCTAGACTTGGGTCTAAGGAAGGGCATTACCCAACCTTAGGCCTATAGGATACTGATAGAAGACTTACTCCAAATAGGAAAATTAACTGGCAAACTAGGATGGTGCCACGGAGGGCGTACTCCACCACTAGCGAATGGTCATGTAGGGAGGAAACTTGCTCCACACGGAGGACCGAAATTGGCAAACCAGGATGGTGCCACGGAGGGCGTACTCCACCACTAGAGAATGGTCATGTGGGGAGGAAACTTGCTCCACACAGAGGACCGAAATTGAAAAACTAGGATGGTGCCACGGAGGGCGTACTCCACCACTAGCGAATGGTCATATAGGGAGGAAACTTGCTCCACACAGAGGATCGAAACTGGCAAATTAGGATGGTACCACGGAGGGCGTACTCCACCATTAGCGAATGGTCATGTGGGGAGGAAACTTGCTCCACACAGACGACCGAAACTGGTAAACTAGGATGGTGCCATGGAGGGCGTACTCCACCACTAGCAAATGGTCATATGGAGAGGAAACTTGCTCCACACAGAGGATCGAAACTGGAAAACTAGGATGGTGCCACGGAGGGTGTACTCCACCACTAGCAAATGGTCATGTGGGGAGGAAACATGCTCCACACAGAGGATTGAAACTGGCAAACTAGGATGGTGCCACGGAGTGCGTACTCCACCACTAGCGAATGTGAATCAGGATGGTGCCATGAAGGGCGTACTCCACCACTAATCCCCAAGTTAAATGCCAATGTGGTGCCACAGAGGGCGTACTCCACCACTAGCAAGGTGCGATCCTAAGGGAGGGAACGATCCGACCCTAAGGAGAAGGCAAAAATCGTTAAAAGTAAAAGAATTTAAAAAGGAAAGAACTGGGTGGCGAATCAAGAAGAAAATTTTATTAATTGATAAAATGAGCTACATCAAGCATAGTATTTCTTAAGGAAGCACCCATTGATAGGTAGCATCGAGTGATTTCCTTTACAATCTACTAACTGATACGAGCCTCCTTCGTAGACAGTCTCTATAACGAAGGGTCCTTCCCAAGTGGGTTCAAATTTGCCTCCCAACTTTTGATGGGCTAAGATAGGCCTCCGAAGGACCAACACCATGTCTCCTGCTTGGAAGGTCCTAGGTCGCACTAGCTTATCATGGGCTTGAATCATACGGGATTTATACAACTCTAAAATTTATTGAGCTTGGAGACATCGCTCCTCAAGGCCTTCGAGTTCTTCCAACCGCAGTTTTGCATTTTGTTCATTTCTTATTTGATTCTGAACTACAATTCTGAGCGAAGGGATTTGTATTTCCAAGGGTAGAACGGCCTCAGATCCATACACTAGTGCAAACGGGGTTGATTGGGTCGAGGTTCTATTAGTGGTACGATAAGCCCACAAATCTTTCACCAACCGCTCATCCCACTGTTGTTTGTTATCATCAAGGGTCTTTTTAACAATTTGCACCAAGGTTTTGTTGAAGGCCTCGGCTAATCCATTTGCCCGAGGGTATTAGATCGTCGAGTATCTCTAATCAATATTATGATGTCTTACAAAATTATTGATTTTTGTATACTTGAATGCGGACCCATTATCGGATATGATTCTGCGGGGTACGCCGAATCGATATACGATATGGTCACGAAAGAATTTTAAGACATGGTGTGATGTTACGTTGCGCAGGGGAATTGCTTCCGCCCACTTCAAAAAGTAATCAGTCGCTGCAAATATGAAACAATGACCTCTTGCGGAGGGAGGGTCAATCGGCCCAATGATATCTGTGCCCTAACTCTCGAAGGGCCACGAGGCTATCGTAGGGTGTAACAGATTAGGCGGCTGATGTAAAACCACACCATAGACCTGACATTGATGACAGTGCTTTACAGTATTGATGCAATCGTCAATCATTGTAGGCCAATAGTATCCAAGTTTTTTAATTTTCAATTTCATTTTTGGACCCGATTGATGTGCACCGCGTAGTCCTGAATGAACCTCATTAACAATCTTCAGAGCTTCTCGCTTGTCCAAACAGCGCAGCCACATGTGATCGAAGGACCGACGGTATAAAAAATTGTTGACTAGTGCATATGATAGGGCACGTTTCTTAATATGGTTGGAGAGTGACTTATCCTGGGGAAGCTTCTATTCTTTAAGGTAGTCGATTAAAGGTTGTCTCCAATCGTCTTCTTCGTCGGTTGTCAAAGAGGCAGAAAGGATCTGAAGGGGAGTCTTACTGATGTGTTCCAAATCTATAAGAGAGAGGGCTTTACGACCCTGACTCAGGACATGCAAATTCCTTTGCAAGTTTTGCTAGGGCATCTGCTACGGAGTTACTTTCACGGGGAACTCTATACAAAGTGGCGGTAGGAGTTTGTACCAACAAGTGAAGTGTGTACTGGTGGTATCTTAGGAGATTAGGATTCAAGACTTTATAAGTTCCGGCCACTTGGTTAATCACCAACTGGAAATCTCTAAAGATCTTAATCTCTTCCATTAGAATTGCAAGTTCCAAACCGGTTATCAGAGCTTCGTATTCAGCTTCGTTATTTGTGCAGGGCTCCGATAAATGGTATGAAAAATGCATCATTCCTTTCTCCGGCGTTATGAAAATTAGACCGACTCCAGCCTTTCTAGGAATTATAGATTATTGGGTTGCATTCCTACGAGATGTTGCTCCATCAAAATATAATTCTCAGACGGCCTCGCCAGATTCTCTCAAACTCATGATTTGTTCATCGGGTAGATCATCGTTCAGAGGAGAATCTGCCGGCAGCGGTTGTGCTGTCAGAAAATCGGCAACGGCTTGTCCTTTCACAGCACGAAGAGGAGTGAAAGTAATCTCAAATTGTGGTAATATCATAGACCAACGGGCTAAATGTCCTGATAATGTAGGTCGGGTCATAAGATATTGCAAAGGATTAACTCTTGAAATCAAGCTAATTGAGTGGGAGAGCATGTAGTGCCTCAGTTTCTGAGCTACAAAAACTAAAGCAAGACAATGCTTCTCAATTGATGGGTATCAAATTTCAGTAGGAAGAAGTCTTCGACTAAGGTAATAGAGAGCATTCTCATTCCCTTCGTCGTTGACTTGAGCCAATAGAGAGCCTAAAGACTCATCTAAGGCTGTAGTGTAGAGAATTAACGGCTTTCCTGGAATTGGAGCTGCCAAAACTGGAGGATTAGAAAGGTATTGTTTAATGTTATCGAAAGCATTTTGGCACTTCTCGTCCCATACGAATTTAGTGTCTTTTTTTGCAAGGACAAAAAAGGGTTGACATCTCCCGAAAAGATTAGAAATAAACCTCCTTATATACGTCAATCTACCTTGTAGAGATCTTAACTAGGTAAGGCTCTTAGAAGATGGCATATTTAAGATGGCTTCAATTTTAGCAGGGTTGATCTCGATTCCGCGGTGCCTCACTATGAATCCTAAGAATTTCCCCGAGGTAACGCCGAAGGCACACTTCAAAGGATTCATTTTCAAATCGTAGCGGCGCAACCGCTCAAATACAACTCTTAGGTCGTACAGGTGAGCCTCTTTGACTTGGCTCTTGACAACTAAATCGTCAATATAGCACTCAACTTGATTATGAATTAAGTCGTTAAAGATATGGGTCATGGCCCGTTGGTAGGTTGCTCCGGCATTCTTTAAGCCAAATGGCATCACCTTGTAACAAAAGATTCCAATAGGGGTTCTGAACGCAGTATTTCTCTCATCTTCTGGGGCCATCTTGATTTGGTTATAACCCGATGAACCATCCATGAATAAGAAAATGGCATGTGAGGAGGCAATGTCCACCATGAGTTTTGGTATTGGTAAAGGGAACTCGTCCTTAGGACATGCCTTATTTAGATACCTATAATCGACGCAAATCCAAATTTGACCGTTTTTCTTTCAGACTGGCACGATGCTGGCCACCCAAGAGGGGTATTGTTCCTCTCGAATAAACCCAGCTTCGACCAATTTCTAAACTTCAGAAATGACTTGTTGCTCGATTTCCAAGCGCATGCATCGAGGAACTTGTTTGAAAGGAATGGCATTGTACCGAACTCCAAGTTTATGAACCGCTACCTCAGCAGGTAAACCTGGCATTTCGTCGTACGTCCAGGAAAAGCAATCCCTAAACTCAGACAAGAGTTGGATCAAATCTTTGGTTTCACCCTCACTCAGTAGAGCACTTATAAAGATTGGACGGGGGTCATCATCGGTTCCCAGGTTAATTTCTTTTAATTCATCGACTGTCGATTTAATTTCTTCTTCTAATTCAGGGGGTGCATCACGAACTTGAAGGTCATCAGGATTATCTAAAGTGTCCAAACAGAGCCCATCAAGAGCACAGAAAGGATCTGTAGGGACATTTGGCGATTCAAGATGGTAAGTTATCATTAGGCAATACTCATCATCATCGAATGAACTAATAGTTCCAAAGCCAATACCACTTGTAGGATTATCCTTAATTTTTGCTTGCCAAATATTTTCGTGGTATCTGGCCTGACCCTTATTCCATCGGTATGGTACAGGACCTTTAGAGAAAGTGTTTTTCACACAAACAGGGAAGTAGTCAAAAGGTAATTCCATTAATTCATTAAAATCTGCCTCCTCAAGGGTTACACTACTTTCATCCCTCGCGGAGGAGGAGCCAGGAAAGAATTTTTGGACTTTCTTTACTTTGCCGTTCAAGTTGGGGGCCACTTTAACTTCTAACCCTACAATCCTGCCAGCTGACAGTGGGGTTAGGGAAAGGGCCTCAATCATTCTACTGAGTTTTTTTTACATTGTTAATTCAGGCTCATCACTTTTCACCTTTATAATTTCTTCCTCAATGTCACTGTCCTCCTCTAAGGTAAGATCAAATTTAGGAGAAGAATTTGCATTTTTATAATTGAGGGAGAAGGCAGCACCTTGGTCCTTGGACTCAATGTCGGAATCTGATTCCAAATCAATATAAATAGGTGTTTTTCTCCTCTCTGATGAAGCACGACCTCGACCTCATGCCCTTAAGGCCATCCTCCCACCTCTTTGAGGTAATGTGTTTGGAGGCCTAAGGACAACAATATCAGAGTCGTCTTCACTACTTAATTGTATCATTTCTTGATCAATAACTTTTCTTTTTCTTTCTCTTGATTGGACTTTTGTCCAACCAACTTCTCCTCAATTTTGATCTCTAACTTAGAACGGGACGAGGACCCTTTTGGAACAAAATATGTAGCAACTTCGTAGATCCAAATTTCTTGAATAGAAAATGGTTGCAGATCACCCTTAATCACGTGTTCAATGTCATCTTGTTAGTACGTGATGCATTGGTGAAGGGTAGATGGAACCATTCTATATTCATGAATCCAAGGTCTACCTAAAAGGGCATTAAAGGACGTCGCCGAATCAATCATATGAAATTTAACTTCAGTTTTTAAGTCTCTTATTTGTAAGAGCAGGGTGATTGAACCTAAAGCCCTCTCGCCCTTTTCATTGAACCCACGAAGCACCAACCTATCGGTTGAGAGCTTGCTAGTATCAACCCTGATATATGTGAGGGTTTTTATGTTCATTATGTTGACCGATGCACCCGGATCAACGAGGACTCTTGATAACTTAAAATTTCCAACATCTACAGTGATGTAAAGGGGACAATTATGGTCAGCAGTTCTCAAGAGCAAATCTTCATCTAAAAAGGTAACTCCAAGAACATCTTTGAAGTAGTATGCCTCACCTTTTGAAGTTGCAGCCAACTGGGTTAAGCAAATCTCAGGGTCGAGAAGCGCTTTAATTAAAGACTCCCTCATTTCTTTGGAGAGAAGGAGGGCGTTATAAATACTTAATTTTGCTGGCAACTTCCTAAGGTGAGCCAAAACATTGTAATCAACCTTAGGAACGACGGACTTAAAACCCGGAGGGATTAAAGGAAAGTCTAGTTGTTGAGGGGAATTTGGATCTAAATCTTCGAAGGGAATTTGCTTGACTTTCTCCTGAGGGGGAAGCCTAGGGGATAAGACTTTACAGCCACGGAGTTGCACCTGCTCGACATCTTCGGGAGGGCAAACTAGGGCAGTGTCTACGCACACGATAGGCGTTGGATCGTCATTTCCCGAAAGTGAGTCAGAATCTGAAAGTTCTATCATGATAGGATTTCCTTGAAAATTGATTTGAAGGAAATCACTTTCTGATAAAGCTTCACATTCGACCTCTTCTTGAATAGCTGATTCGGGAAGGTCAATTTCTTTGATATTAAGACTTTCTTCAGCAGAACTTTTATTTAAAACATGAGAGTCATCAACTTGTATTTTGTTTCCATGGTTAATCATCAAGACAGAAGCAGAAGGATGTTTTTTATTCATCTTCTGACCCTTCGCCTTTGATGGGGCAAAGTAAAGTCAGATAACAAAAGAGGGGAGAGGGTTTTAACACCCCCATCCGCCATCCTAATACGTCTCTCATCTACACCCTTCCTCTCTAAAAAATCAACATCCTTTTCTTTAAGCATTTAACAATAGTTTCTGTGACTACTGGAGAGGAAAGTGGCTCAACATCCTCCTGCGAAGCGTCCAGGTCAACCTTCCACATCGGGGCCTAGGCTATCGTAGTCAGCTATTGAGAAAGACTAAAAGACTTGTTAATCAATTTTTTAAGTGCCCGGGACCAAGTATTCCTTAGGTATTATGATGTTACCTTGGGTGTAGTTCCTCTCAGGCCAATATTTGAACACAACACAATCTTCAAGAGGGTGACTAAGCATCTGGTGGTATGGACAATACTTGGGATCATCTTTCTTACTTTCATCTTCAGGCCTCCAGGCCTCTGCCAGCTGAAAATATGGTTTCTTTAATAGACTCTTGAAAATCCTCATAGCTGATTCCCTCTTAAATGGATATGGTTTTGCCAATCTCTCTCTAAAAGGGACATAGTTAGGGTCTCTAGTGTACTGGGGAGTGACCTGAAAGGGTTGTCTCTGAGCTGGCTGTGGCGGCGGTGGTGGAGGAACACTGGGCTGACTAGCCATTGGCCTTTTTCCCTTGTCGACTGCTGACACTAATGCCTTTTTCTCAAAAGTATTAAGCAATCTAGGACCTTTCTTGTATTCAGACTGCTCTCGTAGGAATGGCATCTTATGAGCCTCTTCCTGCAAATTGTTAGCCTTATTAAGAAGTTTTTCAAAAGCTTTAATGGTGAAACCCTTCAGGAGAAAAGCAACAGGGCCGTGGATATTCTTAAGGAGGATCTCCACCGTATGTTTCTCTTGCAACTGGGGTTCACACTTCATCGAGAGGTTTCTCCACCTCAAGATGTACTCAACCAGAGACTCTCCCGGCTTTTGTTTTTCAATAACAAGATCGCCCACAGTAGTTCGTTGTTGCGCTCCAGAAAATCTTTTAAGGAAATAGTTTTCTAGATCGCTAAAGGTTTTTACTGAACCATTGGGCAGATCAGCGCACCATTCAAAAGCAATGCCAGATAAACTACTTACAAATTGGCAAAATAGTAGAGCATCTGACCCTCCCGCATTGCAACAACTTACTCTGAAGTGGGCTAGATGCTGTCTCAGGTTTTCTATTCCAGTGAAAATTTTAAAAGTTGGTGGCACAAAGCCTTTTGGGTACGGAACTAAATCATATTCTTCGGGGTAAGGTCTTCCCTTTGGAATAGATATGGTTCCTTGAGAAAAGGCCAAGGCCTCCCTCACCTGGTCCTCAATTAGTTGCTTAATATCTTTCTGAGGCAGAGTTGAAGGGACAGAGGGAACCATAGGTGCTGCTGGAGATGCCTCTGGTAGGCAAAGTAGAAATCACTGGTGTTGACTCGGGGGGCTTGGGACTAGACTCTATCTTTTTAACCCTTTCCACAATCTCTCGAGCTGTTTGTTGAATCTTAAGTGAATCCTGCTCTAACTTGTCAAAACTTTCTTGCATTTCTTTGACTTGTGACATCATAGTTGTCAATTGATTCTCCAAATCTTTAATATGCCGACTCATCTGAATCAGACCCGGCAACCTGTGGGTCATCATCTCTAGCAAGCTGGCGTCTACCAGGTTCGGCCTCCTTGTTGGAACCTCTAGTTTCGACCATGGAGACGCTACCAACATAATCATCTTCCTCTCCAAGGAGGTCTCTCAGGTCTGGATCAAAAGAAGCCATTCCCTCTTTGTTTAACAGAATATTTCTTATTTCTTGAACTACCTCCTCGACCGATCTATCCCTAATTAACTTAGGATCGAGGGGTAAGTATCCTTTGTACTCAGCCATATCAAACATTTCTTCAGAATCCAGGAGGGAAATGATTTCTGTAAGTTTCGGGTTAGGGTCTGATTGTGACTCTGTGGCTAGATCTTCTTTTATCTCAAGATCTAGGTCAATTCCTTCCTTCTCGACTGTCCCAAGATCGGTAGTCGGAGAAGTGACAATCTCTATAGGGAGAGGGACATATACCTAAGGAGGTGAAGCAGGAGCTTGTAGAGAAATAGCTCCTACATCAGGTAGGGTAAGGTCCTCAGACCCTTGCGTAGGAAGCCTAGGAATGACACATAAATCTATGCTGTCAACAACCGGATCATCAACGGGAATCATAACTGAATCGGGAACTGGACTGACTATAAGAGAACTATCTACTGCAACAACTGGAGCACTAGGTTGAACATCCATCGACTCAATCAAAATTGGAGGAGATTTAACTGGGACTCGTTGGAGTTGGAGAATGAACTTTGAGGTTCTTGGAGGTGGTGGTAAATTCTCCAACTTAGTCCTTTTTGGGGCAAACTTCTTCTCAGGGAATTTGGGCCTCTTGCCCTTGATATCCAGACATTTTAGAGTTTCACTCCCCTTTGGTTTGACAACTACTGAGGCCAACCTTACAGCTTTGGAAGGGGGTACCAGGGGTTTACCAACAGAATTGTGGCCTCTCTCAGACCCAGTCAACACAATACCCTCCGTCTTAGAAGAAGGAGGGCGTGGCGCCCAGTGGTATCCATCAACTAGTACTGAAGTGGCGAGCTGTCTAACATATTTCTTATTTCTACTAACAGGTTGTGGAGTCAGATTCTTCGCCTCAGATGCCTCTTCCTTTAACACTTCTTTTTGGAAGCGATGAGAGATCACTCCCCTCAACTGTTTCATGTACTACTCCTTTGTTTGCCCAGATTGTGCAGCACATGTATCGATTATGTTTCTCAAGGCCCTTGTTTTCTGCAAATGCTTTTCTTTTGGAATCTTTTTAGTCGACTAGTTGACCGGGTATGGTGGGGAACAGGCTATCCTAGCTATCCTCTCCTCCCCTTGAGCAGAAGCCAAGGGGTAGAAGCGGCTCCCTTTCAGAAGGGGAGAGGAAGCAGGAATAGGTTGCTCCTCATCAGCCTCAAGCTCTACTTGAGCTAAATTCTTAAAAGGCACAATTCTCTTTGCCTTAGAGATCTTCTTTCTAAGTCTCCTCAAATAATTCTTCTTTTGATTCTTAGTAGAAAACTTAAGTCCAGAACTAGATCATTCCTCAAAAATAGATTTGACTTCAATGGGAGGCTCAACAACTGGCTCAGACTGTTTTTGGTCATCACTAATCACTGGCAAGGTAGGTGCAGATCCTAAAATCAACTCAACCACTGGAGGAACTTCCTTACTGGCATCCAAACTAACAATCTGGTGTCTATCCATAGAGAGCTCAAGGGTACTGAATCCCATTCCAAAAATGATAGTGCTCCCTTGGTCATTAACATTTGAGGACAACTCTCGGTCGAAAGAGAAGCTAAATTGGCCAGCCATTTGAATTTTCTGAATGTTAAAGAGAGGATTGAAATTAGATTTCTTTTTAAGAGAAGTGAAAAAGAGTTTGTTATTTTGAAACTTAAGGCTTGTAGAATAGTCTCAACCTTCCAACACATGCTGAGTGGTAAAAAAAACACACCCAACACACATTAGGAAGATAAAGAGACTAAATACATGTCGAAAGGAAAGTTTTCTCAAAAGATCAACATATGTTAGCCCATAAGATGATTGTATGGGGTAACAAATGAAGATTTGGAACTTGGAGACAATTGTTATTATCTTGCTTTCCACATTTTGAAGGGAATTTGAATTTTAAATGACTTAAGATGGGGGTTTTTTCTACGGAATCCAAAACACAACGGACAGAGTTTCCCCTTGCCCGAAGGCTTATGGAATTGTAAGAAAAACCCGAGTAAAGTAAATAGTCTAACCCTCCTTACTCCTAAAAGTTCAAGGGGAGTAAAGGGGTTAAGACTACAATACTTCAAAACTTTCTTAGAATCAAAGATTTTTAAAACTCCTTTCAATTTGAAAAGAAAAGATAAATTGAATGTTATATTTGTTAATCTTAATTTTCAAAAAGAATGTTCAGGGACCTGATTTGACACTATCGCCTCATAGGAAACCCTAGGGCAGAAGGTCAAAATAAGGACGATTAAGTTAGCAAATGACAAATTTTGGGAGGTAAAACCTCTCTTTTAATGTTTTAAAATTGTTTTTTAGATGTTGGCCACACTCCCCAAAGGAAGAAATGGATTGAGGTACCAACGGAAGGAAGGTCGTTAAGACTACCGATGAAAAAAATTTCATTCTTATTAAAGATGGAGAGAGAGATTTGTCCCACTGGGCGTGCCATTTTTTTGTTGGTGGAATTTTGAAAACATGTTTTGAAAAATATTAGTTTTCTTTGGGAATTTTAAAATTAAGATTTTAATTCTAATTCTAGAAGTCGAATCAGCTCGTTCGAAAAAGTATATCACCCGGGAGGACAAAAATAAAATTCCATAAGGGTGTTCAGACTTAGAATCATGAAATTCATCTTGAATATCATGACTAGATTCTAAAGAGAACTCCACACGGCCCCGAGGGGACAAGGTAGAGTACAACTAAATAATCCAGTTATTGTATTTAAGGAGTATGATTGTCGAATTTATATCCAAAGCCTTATCAAAGAAGGATGTATCTCCCCAAAGGGAGATAACACCTTTCAATGATAATTCTTCTAATATGATAATGACAATCATTCTTTAACATTTCCCAAAGAAATCTAAGAAGATATTAAAAATATTAATTTTGAAATAAGGTGTGTGTGGTTCCAAATCTCCTATGAGTGCAAGCCCCCGTAGTTAATTACATCGTAGGGAGACAGAGTCCCCTACGAAAAATCTCGATTAAAATAAGAATGAAATTTTACTAAATTTTCTAGGAGTGATATCAAAAAATCGAATAGAATCTTTTGGAAAATCAAAAGGGAATGTATCAAGATTGAACATTTATTAACAAAATCAAAGGAAGAGAAGTAGAAGACACCTTGAGATTCCAGAACCATCCGGAAGTGTCCCAACTTAATCTAAGTGTTGGGCGTTACATTTTAGGATTGAAATGAGATTTTAATTGAAATTGAATATCTTATTAGAAATTTGGGACTATATTCCCGAAATTTGGGGTCTTATAATCAAAGATCTGCCCCAGATCCTAAATCTATTTTGGACCCTAGACCACAGTCGTCCGATCCTAACCAATGCAGTGCAGAACCTGGACATACCCCGGCCTGGATTGGGGAGCCAGCTAACCACCTAATCGATTTAAAAGAGATGAGTTTGGTCTTTTATGAAAGAGTGGTAGGGACGTTGTACTTAAGGTTTTGGAGAATTGGGGCCGACATCTACAAATTTTCCTAATTGGCCCCTTCGACTTATGTTGGGTGCTAAAATGCTAAAATTGATGCAATTGCTGGTCGACAACTTCCAAATCAAATATGCTTGAAATTTTAAAAACAGGCTTATAAAATAATTTTTTAGAAGACTGGACTTCCCCAGGTCCGGCACCTCATCGTCAGACTATCAGACTCTACCCGCAGGCGGGGAAGGGTCTAAAATAAGGAAAGAGTAATGCAGTAATATGCATGCGACCCCGGGGTTGATCCCCAGCTAATTCCCTAGATTCGTTATCTTTCTATGTTATTTAGACTCACTAAAATTTTAGACTTTTAAAGTTATGAGTAGAAAACTTTCACACCCTCATGAGTCTCGCGTATCCAGGCGAAAAGAAAAGCAGCACATAATCGCCAAAAAAAAAAACTAAGAAAAGCAGGCAATCCTAAATGCAATCAATTCATCACATCAAATATTAACTAATTAATAAATGTCCATAGGCAAAGTTGCCTTGCTTATTACAAACCAGAATTTTATAGAAAGTAAAGTGGCCGGACACCACTGACAACAACCCAGATTCTAAACCAAGTAATGACGCAAGTAATTTTGAGTGGGATACTCTTGATCTTCAAGTCTTCAATCTTGTTCTTCTTTGGGCTCGTTTTCTTCAAACTCCTTTGGATTCTTCGTGGTAAACAACCCAAATGGATACGAGGGTACTTCCCTTTTAAGGGGAAGGCCACTATTTCCTTTTGGGTATGGAAAAAGTATGATCCAAATTTGGATTTCCAAACAGAAAAGGAATACTTCCCAAAAGGGCATCCTTTACTCTTTGGAATCCAAGCTTTGGACCTATGTATCCCAACTCAAAATTAACTTTCACAACGCTTGACAATCACACAAATTACATTTATTTAAAAATAAAATCTAGACTCTCCTGCAAGGTTATCCTAAGAAGTTAATAATTTACATAAAAGTTAAATGATTACCACCTTTTTTTCACACTAAGGCCTTGAAGTTTATTTCACATTCCTTGGGGCTAAGCTAATAGCCTCGTAGGCCTAGGTTACACAGTAGCAATCGAGGTTAATTAAATTATTTTAAATTGGTTGAAATTAAAGGAGTGAGTTGATATTAAGGGGAGTTGATTATTAATTTTAATGGGTTGGTTGGGAACTTTAATAACCTATTAGGAAAATTTTAGGGTTTAGAGAAGTTAACAGATTTTAAAGGATTACCCGGATACGTTAACTAAGGGGTTAAAATTTGACTTTCAAAATTAGAGTGAATCTTATGAGTTTCAGATTTTTAATAAATACTAGGCCTAATTATGAGTTGTTAGACAGGTGGGACACTTAATTTGGAGTTTTCTACGAAAAGTTATGATTTTTAGAAGTTCTGGCCCGCTTTGACCTAAGGTCACCTAAGATGTTGAGTCCTTGACTTTGACCAAATTATGGAGGTTTAATATTTTTAGGGAATGGTTGATTCTAATTGAAATCATTAGCCATTGAGTTTGATTAGTCAAAAGTTTTCTATAATTAACAGCGAATTTTAGAAATTATACATATTCGTAGGAATTACCAAATTATTGCAACTAAGGGGGCTGCTTAAGGATTTGAATCCAAATGAGTCCTAAACTCCTTGGGATCAATTCCTAAGGTCATAAATGACCCATGGACAGATCAACAAGTGTTTAAAGCCCTTTTGGGATTTTTAAGATTTTTAGGATTAATAAAGCTAGTTAACCTTTGATTTTATCTGAGGATTAAACTAAGACAAATCTAGAAATTAATTTAAAAGGGTTTCAATTCCTATTAATTAAGGGATTAATTAGGAACAATCATAAACTTTTTAATGGACTTTATAAATTAAGAATAGATCATTTGCAATTGATTAGGGTTAACAGGCCATTTCTAAGAAGGATTTTTGAGGCTCCTACTTAGGGAACCAAATGAACACCAAATTTGATGAAATTTGGAACATAGGATCACCTGACCCTAAGGACTAAACCAACCAAATTTGAGCTCAAATGGAATACGCTAAGGTGGTTAACTAAACCACCCAAGGTGAGCTCTAATTCACCTTCAAATCACTATAGGGGTCTATCCTAAGCTTGGATTGGGGCAAAATCAGTGGCTCTACACTCATTATCCTACTCATCATCAGCACACCAAGAATCACACCCTAAATCCCATAAGATAGGTCTATACCCCATTTTTAATTTAAGGGTCAAACCGTGACACTTAAACTTAAAACAAATTGGGGAAAATGCCCTTGAACAACTTAAAATGGGAAGATAAAATTTGGACATGTGAAAGACATGTCCAATTTCAATCTGTCCAAAATTCCAGACCTGGTGGACTTGTATTTAAAAAGTAATTAAAGAAATTCATAAAATGCTTAAATTGAAATTAAGCCTAACACTGACCTAACCAGGGTCTAGAACTATAGAGCTTTTGTAGATCTCTCTGAGACCTTTCCAATGAGCCTAAGAACATCTAATTTGGGTAAGTGTGGAGGGCGTTATGAATTTTTGAAGTTCCATTGAATTTCTGGATTTATTAATTCGACAATTACACAGTCAGCGGCTCTTTACACGCGCTGCGCACTGATTGGCCAAGCAATCATTGGTGCTAACCATTAACGGCCGGATTAACCACAGCCGTCGGATGGCGGATCGGATGGCTGTGATCAAACGCGCTCCGATACCGCGGGATCTAATCCGAGCCTTTGATCGAATTCAATGGCTGAGATTTCGTCTTCAACCTCCCACGCGTATCCGAGACCATAGAGCTTCTCTGGCTTGATCTGGGCGATCCTGCTGGCAAACTCTTATGAAATTTCACAGGGAGGATCAGGATAATGGAAACCTTCAATCCAACGGTGGAGATCAGTTGGGGGGAAGGTTTCCTTCTCACTTTACCGGACTACCTAGTTAGGGAGCTCGGGATGGAGGGATTACCGTAGAGAAGGTCTCAACGAATGAGCTTCTTATCAGGAAGCTTCAAGGGTCAATAGAGAACTGATCTCCTTCAGATGTCGGAACCCGAGGACGGCCGGAGGTGTGACTTCGAGCGGGACGCCGAAAGTTTTCAAGGGCGCTTGCTCGAATGGACGAAAGGATTGATCTAGGAGCACGAAGGGAGCATATGGGAGTTCGAAGAAGCTCTTGGAAGTGATTTTGAATGAATGTGGATGCTTCTGGCGGTCTGGGGAGCTCGAGGCTATTCGACCACCTTTTGCGAGCTTGGACGACCGAGATTGAGCTAAAGAGGGCTCGGATTGCTGCCAGGTGGACGATGGCGACGTCCTAGGGAGATCGTGGGGATCAAACTGGTGGACAGCAGCCTTGAGCCAGGATTTGTCTGGGGGGGACCACCGGAACTAATTTTCCATTGGTTCTGACTACCGCCGGCCATGGTCTAGGTCAGGTTGACTGGGGAGACTGATGGGGACATGCTGGAGCAGAGGGTGGAGTCAATTTGGCCTGGGAATGTCTGGATTGAACTGGTGGCTGAGTTGGACCCAAACCTGCTCGTTTCGAGTCGAATTGAGCTCGATCCAGGTCAGGTCAGACCCTGGGTTTGGTATGGGAGATAGGTCTGGGTCTGGTGCACCCAATGCAAGTGGGAATTGGATCCAATTTGGTCTGGGTTAAAAAATGGCTCGGGTTGATCCAAATCTGCTCGGTTCAGGTCGATTTGGGCTCAACCCTTGTCAGGCCAGACCCTGGGCTTGAGGTGGGAAGTGGGTCTGGGTCTGCTGGACCCAATGAAAGTGGAAATTGGGTCCAATTTGATCTGAGTTGGAAAATGGCTTGGGTCCAAGTATTTTTGGCTACTTTGGGTTAGCCTAAAACCTGACCCAGGTTAACTCAAGGCATGGGCTGGCTGGAGGAGCTGTGTTGGACCTAGGGCCACCTGTGGGAGGTGTTGATCAAGTTCAATTAGGCATAGGTTGAGAGTTGGCTCAATCCCAAGTGATCTTGGGCACTTTGGGTTAGCCTAACTCTTGACCCAAGTGAGCCCAAGGGTTGGGCTGGTCAAAGAAGGTGTATTGGGTCAATGGGAACCCAATGATACCTTGATTTAGATTCAATTAGATTAGGGATAAGAGATGGCACAAGGGAGGCCTCTCTTTGGTCACTTGGGTCAAGCCATATGGCTAACCCAAGTGAGCCCAAGGCTTGGGTCTCCAAGAGAGGTCTCTTGGGTACCCAAGGGGTCATCCCTTGCATTCAAATAACTTAGAATGGACTTGATTCAAAGATTTGACAGGGAAGGGGTGTATGGGTTAATGGGTCAAACTTGATTGACTTGGTCAACCAGGTTGACCCAAGGTCTGGGTTTGGGCTCAACAAGTTGGGATCAATGTTTGAAACTTGTTGAAAGTGGCTTCAAAGAATTTGGAATTGATTTGAGTTGAAATGGGCATTTGAAATCCCATAGGGGTATTTTGGTCAATTTTGACCCATTGGTCAACTAGGGTCAAAAATGGGTCTGAAAAATGTAGTTTGCTGCTCAATGGATTACAATCAAGAGTCTGGCAGTGATTGGAGGCTTTGATATGGACTCTAAGATCAAGATCTTCAAGGTGTTAGGTCCAATGGCATAGGCTGTAAATATTTGAAGGTTTTACAGCCTTTGGATTTTAATTCAGATTCTTGAGTTAGAGACCTCAGAATGGGCTCAAAATTAGAGGGTAACCTCTAGGGACATGTCTTATCACTTTGTAGTTAATAGACATTGAATCAGAGGCCATTTGACTGGGTTTTGAAATGTTTAAAAATTCTTTGAAAAAGCTCTCTATGACAGGGCCTTAAGACTTTGGATTTGAGTCTGGATTTCTGGATTTGGAATGGATTTTAAATTTGAATGATTAATGTTGGAGTATCCAAATCATTTACAATCATGTGGTGATTGTTAATGAATGGATAGGGTTAAAGCTAGATTAAAGGTGGGATCAAAGTCTAAGTTGAAGTTTGGATTGTCAAATTGATTAGATCAAAGTTTGGGTATGTTTGATGCTTGAATTAATTTGGATTTGAACTGAATTAAATTTAAGATTTGAATCAATCAAAGGTAGGGATTGATTTGAAGTTGGAGTTGATCAAAGGTAGAGATTGATTTGAGGTTGGAGTTGATCAAAGGTAGGATTGATTTAAGTCTTGATTGGTCCTAAGATCTAGAGGGGTTCTAAGATCTAGGATCTAGAGGGGCTCTAGAATTTGAGATATAAGAGAATCCTATGAAAGTTCGATGGGGATGTTAAGCCCTATGAACTTAGTCCCAAACTAACCAAGAGGGGGGGTGAATTGGTATTTTAAAAACGTCTTTTTACAAAGAAAGAAAATTGCTTAAAACCAAATCACACCACAAAAATAAATGCGGAATTTAAAAGTGCGGAAGCAAGAAAAGGAACAAAGAAATTTATAGTGGTTCGGTCGACTCGACCTACGTCCACTCCTTGGAGGCACCCTCCAAGTATTGCACCACAAAAATGTGACTCTCCTTTAGCACCCACGGCTAGGCGGAGAAACCCTCACAAGAACCTCCTTTTTGCCACCCCGGCAAGGCAGAGAACCTATCTCCTTTTGCTTCCTCCTGAAGCTGGCAGAGAACCAAAACCAAAAGCAAAACTCCTTACCTCTACTGACCCTTCCACGGACGAGAAACTCTAGACAAAGATGATGCAGAGAGATCCTTGAAGCAACCCTTGTGAAACCCCTCACAAGCTCCCCCTCACAAGATCCTCTCTCTCTCTCCTCTCTCTCTTTCTCTCCTCAAGGTCTTCTCAGGTCAAGGCAGCAGCCAAAGGTTTTTAAAAACGTTGAAAAAGAGCTCTTAAATAGAAGAGCTTCAAAAGAGCTCATTAATTGTAAGTTGCCGACAATATCGTCCAGGCCGATATGGACATCGTCCTGGCCGATCAGTACAAATCAATGATGATCGGCCAGAGCATCGCCCTAGATGGAAAACAGGACGATTGAAAATTGGCTTGATCATCCTGGCCGATCTCATGATCGTCCTGGCCGATCAGTTCAAATCAGAGGTAAATCGTCCTGACAATAGCCCTGGATACGAGCTGGCCGATATCGATTGTCCTGAAGTAACTTAAGGTTTATGACTAGATCGTCCTGGCCAATCCTGCGATCGTCTAGGACGATATGATCGTATCAATCATCCTTAATTACTTTCGTTGATTTCCTGAACAATTATGGCATAATTTGTGAATATCGTCCAGGCCGATCATAGGATCGTCCTGGCCGATAATTTAAAAATACAGTATACCATACTTGACTATGGCGGCTACTTCTTTCTGTTTTGAGCTTATCGTCCTGGACGATACACGTATCATCCAGGACGATCTGTTAATGTCGGCTGCCTTAATTAAGAATCCTTAATTAGACTTTCTATTTTAAGCTGATCGTCCAGGCCGATCCAAAAAATCGTCCTGGTCGATATGAGTAAAAACAGAAATTCTATGTCTCTCAAGTGTGTGTGTGAAGGGTTACATAGCATCAGTCTCTTTGACTATTACAAGTGGACTCAAAAGGTAAAAACAAATGTACAGACTGACTCAACCGTAAACCTACGCATTCCTGAACTTGGCTCCTTTTTGATCGTCCGATCTTCGATTCCTGAAAAGTTAGAAGCAACAAGCTGTCCAAGAGAAACAGTGTTTGTCAATCATCAAACCATAAGACATGAAAAATAGATTTGCAACAATCTCTCCCTTTTTGATGATGGAAAAACACTACGAAAATCAGTTAATAGCAAAAATTCAGGATTGATGAAAAGAAAGGAACCTCATAAATTTCTCCCCCTTTTGACATATCAAAAAGGAAGGTACAAGAAAGCACAGCAAAAGAGATTCCTTTTTTTTTTAATCAAGGCACGTCAATGATATAGTATTCCATATGATTGATTTAAAAACCTGTGAGTTAACGAGTTACCAATCTCATTTAATCCATAAAATAGTAGAATATCCGTTCATGGTTTACCCTTAGCCCAAAAACGTTTTCTTAGGGTAGAATCGTCTTTTGAAATTAATGACCTAACTCAAATAATTAATTGGATATGAGAACAAGAATCTACCCACCACTTGTCGTAAGAAAAATATCTCCATAAAAATAATAAGGTTGATTTATCACAATCGAATGATAATCGAGATCAAGCCTTTTGAGAATCAAAACTTCTAAGTTCTAAAAGATATAAAAAGAGAGAGTAGCTTGCTTTTGAGTGGGCTCATTTTATGCCTCTTGTCAATATTGTGGCGCTTTGCGCATCTTTTTATAGATTTTTCAATTTTTGGCGTCTTTGCGCTTCTTTTGTTGGCATCATTGGCCAAATTTTTTATTTTGCAAGCTAGATCCCCTTTTATAATCCTTTAAAAAACTTAGTTGTGAATATATCTTCTCAGATATTAGAGAATAGGAGCTCTCTCTCTAACATAGGGAAGAATTACCACAAGCAGGATTAATAATCGAAGACAAGAGTAACGAGGGATCTTGATGTGACAAAAAAACTTTTAATCATTGTAAATACAAAATAGATTTGCTTAAGCAAGCTTAAGAAAAGATCTTAGTTTCATAAACAATCTTTTGATTTGAGATAGACTTTTGATTAAAAGAGAAAACTATGCCACTAATACTAAGTTAGGGAAAGAGACACAATCACAAAATATTCATACTATCTAAGTGATTAAGTAGATGAAAACATATTAACTACAGATTGTTAAAAACAAGAACAAGAAATATAATACCATATCAGCGATGATCTAAAAATAAAGCATACGAAAAGGAAAAAAAAAAGAAAGCAAAAAAGTAAAAGAAAACTTAGCTAAAAGGTTTCACATGATCTGGTCCTTAAAGAACTGAAAGTGTCGAAGGCCAGTGGTTTAGTAAAGATATCTGCCAGTTGGTTTTCAGTTCTCACATGGTGTAACTCAATGTCTTCCTTAGTCACATGATCTCTAATAAAGTGATGCCTAATGTTTTCCACAAGTTCCCAAACATCATTCCTAACAAATTGATTCAACTCTTCTTGCATTGCTAAAATCCAAAACTCATCAGAAAGGGCTTGGTTAATGGTGGTGGGTTCAGTCATAGAGATAAAGGCAGAGTGGTTCACCTCCTTCCTAAGTCCATGTCTAGTCTTAACTCCACTAGAAGGGTCTCCTAAGATCAAATCCTTGGGGTGACTAGTAGAGTATCTCCAATCTCTAGACAAAGTGTGTGAAGTTTCTCCCCTTTCATCAAAATTTTCTATTCCTTGGGTGACTCCTTCTACTCCTCCATTACTTAGGTGCTCACTCCCCTTCCCTAAATTTTCTACTCCACTTGTAATCTCTCCAACATCATCATCTTCTACTCCATGTTTCTTAGGATCATACTCATCAAAAACTACATGGGTTGTCTCTTCCACCATCAAAGTTCTCTTGTTAAACACTCTAAAAGACTTCCCAACACTAGAATATCCCAATAATACTCCATCAAATTTAGGATCAAATTTTCCCAAGTGAGACTTCCCATTGTTGTGAATGAAAACCTTACAACCAAAGACATGAAGGTGGGAAAGATTGGGTGTCCTACCCTTAAGGATCTCATAGGGTGTCTTTTCTAATTTGACTCTAACATTCACCCTATTCAATACATAACAAGCTGTGTTAACCGCTTCAGCCCAAAAGTATTTTGGAAGTGAATATTCAGCAAGCATGGCTCTAGCGGCTTCCACCAAGGTCCGGTTCTTCCTTTCAGCTACCCCATTCTGCTGAGGGGTCCTAGGGGCTGAAAAATTATGACTAATCCCCTTCTCCTCACAAAATCTCCAAATCTTTCATTTTCAAACTCTCCCCCATGATCACTATGGATGGTCAAAATCTCACAACCTAGCTTCTTCTGAATCCAAGTAGAAAAAGTTTTAAACTCCTCAAAAGACTCATTTTTATGAGAAAGAAATATAGTCCAAGTGAATCTCGAGTAGTCATCAACAATCACAAAGCCATAGACTTTCCCTCCCAAACTAGCTATGCTAATGGGTCCAAACAAATCCATGTGAAGGACTTCTAAAGGTCTAGAGGTGCTAATGTCCTTTATGGGATGAAAAGAGGAGTGGATTTGCTTTCCTAGTTGACAGGCATCACAAAGGTGGTCTTTTGTAAACTTAAGTTTGGGGACACCTCTAACTAGGTCCTTTTGGGTCACTTTTCTAAGGATTTTCATACTTGCATGACAAAGCCTCCTGTGCCACAACCAATAATTATCAATGATAGTTTTTAAGCAAAAAGAAGCAGCACATTCAATGTTATTTAAATCAAGCATGTAGACGTTGTTGACCCTCTTTCCCTGCAAAATAGTGTTGTTACTTAAACTTACAATGCATGAATCCGTGAAGAATTGCACGATGAAGCCTTTGTCACAGAATTGATTGATGCTGAGCAAGTTGTGCTTCAATCCATCTACAAGCAAAACATTTTCAATTATAAGGTTCTTGGAATTACCGATTATACCTGCTCCTACCACCTTCCTGGTGGTGTTGTCTCCAAGAGTAACCTTGCCTCCAGTCCTGGATTCTAGTACAACAAACTGGCTAGCATCACCAGTCATATGTCGAGAGCATCCACTGTCCAGGTACCACATACTCTCACGAGGTCTTTTCTGAGAGACTTCCTGCAAAAATTATCAAATGTTAGTTTTAGGAACCCAAGCAGGTTTGGGTTCCTTCTTATGAAGAGAAGAATGCAATGCATGTGTGGTATGCTGTGGATCATGCACCTTAGGTCTCCACACCCAATCTGTACTATGGTGAATTATGCAAGTGTGTGAGATGTGTCCTAGCATGCCACAAGAAAAACATCTAACTCTAGGAAAGGGATTTTTTAAGTGATTTGAGTTATAATGCCTCTCTCTAGGTTTTGGCAATTGATTAAAAGTAGAAGTCATCCTAGTTTTCTTACATGCTTCTAAATCGTTTTGAACCTTCAAGTTTGTGCTTTTTAAAACTTCATTTTCAATCTTCAAATTTTTCTCTATCTCTTTTGACTTCTTAAAATCAGATTCAAGAGAAGTGTGTGATATTTTTAATGCATCATGTTCTTCAACTAACTCACCATGATTTTTATTTAAATAATCAAATTCATCAAGTAAAGTCATGTGATTTGAAACAATTGTTTGATGGTCTTTAATCAAAATTTCATGCTCTTTTTGTAGATTTAAGAATTCTAATTTCAAGCTAGCATGAGTTTTCTTTAAATTCTTATATGATGCATGGATTTTTTCTGAAACTTCAATAAGTTGATCGTAGGAAAGTTCACATACCTCTTCTTGATCACTTTGATCTTTTCCTATGAAACACAAGTTTTTAGTTTCTTCCTCTGGTTCAGTCTCAGAAGAATCAGTACCAGATTCTGCCCAAAAGCTACTTTGGTTTTTCTTCTTGTCCTTCCTAGACTTTGCTTTCTCATCACCTTTTCCTTTGCTTGATTGATCTCTAAGCTTAGGGCAATCAGTTCTCACATGTCTAGGCTTTCTGTATTCAAAACAAACAACATCAGAAGATCCTTTTACATGTTTGTGATCCTTACCTTTTCTCCAACTTTGATGATGCTTTTGTTTCTTCCTTAGAAAGCTTTTGAATTGCCTTGTGATGAAGGCAACTCCATCGCTTTCAGACCCGGAAGATTCAGAATCCGATTTGTGCGCCTTCAATGCAATTGTTTTCTCCTTTTTCTTCTCACCTGCATCAAGATTTCTTTGATTCACCCCTTGCTCGTAAGCAATGAGTGAGCCAAGCAAGTTATCAATAGAATAGGTGTTCAAATCTTTAGATTCAGTGTTGACAGTAATTTTTGCATCATAAGACGAAGGCAAGCATCTCAAAATCTTGTTAACTTTTTCATAGTTCAAAAGTTCTTTTCCTAGTGCATGTAATGAAGTAGCAATCAGAGTAAACCTAGTGTACATGTCAGAAATCGATTCATGAGGTTTCATACGAAAAAGTTCGTAGTCATGCAAGAGAATGTTTAAACGGGATTGTTTAACTTCATTAGTGCCTTCATAAGTAATGCACAATTTATCCCAAATTTCTTTACCAGTTTTACAAGTTGAAACACGCATGTAGTCCTCAGATTTCAAAGCACAGAAAAACAATTCAAACATTTCGCATTTAATTGAGCTAAATCTCGTTCGTCAAAAGTCCATTCAGTAAAAGCAACTTCAGTTTTAAAACCATTAATTTCACGAGAAGGTGGAGAATAACCTTCTTGAATAAGCATCCACATGCGATAATCAGTAGATTGTAAGAAAGTTGACATGCGAGTTTTCCAAAAATCAAAAGGTAGGTTATCGAACAGAGGAGGTCGGGTAATAGAATACCCTTCTGTAGTGTTGTGATTTCCAAAGTTAGACATGGATCAAATTCAAAAAGATTTCAAACTTTATTTTTTGAATCAGGCTCTGATACCACTTGAAAGTTCGATGGGGATATTAAGCCCTATGAACTTAGTCCCAAACTAACTAAGAGGGGGGGGGGGGTGAATTGGTATGTTAAAAACTTCTTTTTACAAAGAAAGAAAATTGCTTAAAACCAAATCACACCACAAAAATAAATACGGAATTTAAAAGTGTGGAAGCAAGAAAAGGAACACAGAAATTTATAGTGGTTCGGTCGACTCGACCTACGTCCACTCCTTGGAGGCACCCTCCAAGTATTGCACCACAAAAACGTGACTCTCCTTTAGCCCCCACGGCTAGGCGGAGAAACCCTCACAAGAACCTCCTTTTTGCCACCCCGGTAAGGCAGAGAACTTATCTCCTTTTGCTTCCTCCTGAAGCTGGCAGAGAACCAAAACCAAAAGCAAAACTCCTTACCTCTACTGACCCTTCCACGGACAAGAAACTCTAGACGAAGACGACGCAGAGAGATCCTTGAAGCAACCCTTGTGAAACCCCTTACAAGCTCCCCCTCACAAGATCCTCTCTCTCTCTCCTCTCTCTCTCTTTCTCTCCTCAAGGTCTTCTCAGGTCAAGGCAGCAGCCAAAGGTTTTTAAAAACGTTGAACAAGAGCTCTTAAATAGAAGAGCTTCAAAAAAGCTCATTAATTGTAAGTTGCCGACAATATCGTCCAGGCCAATATGGACATCGGCCTGGCCGATCAGTACAAATCAATGATGATCGGCCAGAGCATCACCCTGGATGGAAAACAGGACTATTGAAAATTGGCTTGATCATCCTGGCCGATCTCATAATCGTCCTGGCCGATCAGTTCAAACTAGAGGAAAATCGTCCTGACAATAGCCCTGGATACGGGCTGGCCGATATCGATCGTCCTGAAGTAACTTAAGGTTTATGACTAGATCGTCCTGGCCGATCCTGCGATCGTCTAGGACGATATGATCGTATCAATCATCCTTAATTACTTCCTTGATTTCATGAACAATTATGGCATAATTTGTGAATATCGTCCAGGCTGATCATAGGATCGTCCTGGCCGATAATTTAAAAATACAGTATACCATACTTGACTATGGCGGCTACTTCTTTTTGTTCTGAGCTTATCGTCCTGGCCGATACACGTATCGTCCAGGATGATCTGTTAATGTCGGCTGCCTTAATTAAGAATCCTTAATTAGACTTTTTGTTTTAAGCTGATCATCCAGGCCGATCCAAAAAATCGTCTTGGCCGATATGGGTAAAAACAGAAATTCTAAGTCTCTCAAGTGTGTGTGTGAAGGGTTACATAGCATCAGTCTCTTTGACTATTACAAGTGGACTCAAAAGGTAAAAACAAATGTACAGACTGACTCAACCCTAAACCTACGCATTCCTGAACTTGGCTCCTTTTTGATCGTCCGATCTTCGATTCCTGAAAAGTTAGAAGCAACAAGCTGTCCAAGAGAAACAGTGTTTGTCAATCATCAAAACATAAGACATGAAAAATAGATTTACAACATCCTAAGCTCTAGAGTAGGCCCTAAGGTCTAGCTCTAGGAAATGATCTTAAGGTCTAGAGTGGATCCTAGGATCTAGAATTAATCTGGAGTTTGGAAGGGCCTTAGTGACCTCATATCAAAAATGAGGTCAATAATTTTATAGAAACTAAAATGGGGTCCTCTCTTATATAATTTTTTAAAAATTAAAATAAAATCAATTTGAAAAGGTTTAAGTTGGATAGAAAAATTTAATCATTTCATTTCTCTTACAAGACATTCTTTTTAATATCTAATAGACTATCCATACATCATGATCGATCTAAATTAAAGATTTTTTAAAGTTAAGCATCCAAGGATTAATGGGTATTTTGAAATTTAAGAATTTAAAAAGTGGGAAGCCTCATTTGTAAAAGTAATTTGCACATCTTTTGATCTATTTTGGCACACTTTGTTCAAGTGCTGGATTGCTTCATTTAATCTCCAACATTTAGTAACTATATGTTCAATGTCTTCAGGTTCTTCACATCCCCATGGGTAGCTTTCCAAATTTTGTAGTCATCTGAGAAAAAGAAATTGATTTGTTGGAATGTCCTTGTGTAGAAGTCTCCACCAAAATTTCTTCACTTTAGAGCTTAGTTTAACCTTTTTAAGTCAATCTCATTCATGAAAATCCACATATTGTTCTTCCAAATGCTCCAAAGCCATTGCCATAATTGTCTTTCCTTGAATCAAATGGATTAATTCTAACTTATCTTCTACCTCTTCACCCAAGATTTTAACATCATTTATCAACTTTACAAGTTCTGAAACATAGATTCCTTTAATCTTTGCTACGTTCCAGCACCCATTAGAAATTAACCTGTCCACCGTGAAGTCATGGTATTCCTTAGCTTGCACAAATGTTGGCCATTTATCTAAACTTCTATCAAATACCCATATATCTTTGAATACATTCACAGATTTTCCATTTGAAATCCTCCATTTGAAAATTGGTTTTAGAAACTTTTCCCCACTTCTAAGCAATTTCCAAGCAATTGATCCTTAATTGCTCGAGGAGTTGCTATCCAAAATTCTGCCATGTTTAGGTTCTAGGAGCTTATGCATTAATGATTCTTGGTCCTGCAAATACTTCCATGCCAGTTTAGCTCTTAGTGGTTCAGCTTTCTTCACACTTTGCAACAAACCATGTCCTCCTTGGGATTTTAGTTTGCATACACATTCCCAACTTACGTAGTGAATACCATTTCTACCATCACATTTTCTCCATATAAAATTTCTGCATTGTTTGTCAATTTCATTCAAAATACTTTTGGGTACCAAAGAAAGAGATGAGTGGAATGTAGGGAATGAAAGCAACATAGATTTGACCAATGTCAACCAGCTGGCTAAGGAAATAAACTTTCCCGCTAGACATTTAACCTACTTTGAACTTTATCCAAAAGAAACTTTAAGTCAGCTTTGCAAAGTCTTCTTAAGGACATTTTGATGCCCAAGTATGAAAACTCCTTTTTCTCCTTTAGGTTCATGGCACTAGATTTTCCTAACAGCACTCTAGATTTTTTTTTATTCACACATTGGCACGTCTAACTACAAAAGTCCATGATTATGCTTTTAACCTCCTTGATCATCTTCAATCTAGCTTCTGAAAAACCATGATATCATTGGCATAAAGAAGGTGGGAGATCAAAGGCCCATTTGGATCAATTTGAATGCCAATCGAATCCTCTTTCTTTTTTTTGATAAAATGCATTGGATAATAATTGAGCACATAGAATGAACAAGAATGGAGATAACGGACACCCTTGATGAAAAACCACTTTTTGCTTCTATCCAATCGGACAATTTTCCATTTATGGATAATGAAAAGTAAGGATTAAAAACACAATCCATAACAAGGTTAGAGAAACTAGATGGAAACCTGAAATATTCCAAAGCCTTACATAATGTTGGCCAACCCATTGAATCATAGGCTTGCTCCATGTCTATCTTAAAGGAAACTAGACCTTTGGAAGATTTAGTGTACCTGAATTTGTGGAAGACTTTATGGGCTACCAAAACATTGTCCAATATGGATCTACCTTTCAAGAATGCTACTTGCTCCACATAAATAAGTTTATGAATGATAAGCAATAGTATATTCAAGATCATCTTCGCTGCTATCTTGTAAATTGAAGTACATAAACTGATTGGTCTAAAATTGGAGGGAAAGAAAGGATTTGTTACCTTAGGAATCAAAAAAATAATTTTTTTTCCATTCCTTGCACATACTCCCAATTTTGAAGAAATAATTTACTGCATTCCATAGATCTACCTTGATTTTAAACCAATATGCCTTGATAAAGGAATACTAAATCCCGTCTTTGCCCGGAGCTATGTTTCCACCCAGATCATGGATAACCTTCTCCATATCTTCACAAGTAAACTCACTGTTCAAAACAAAAGAGTCTTCTTCCCTTAATATCTTCCACGGTTTAGGCCATCCCATCAAAGTGCACTCTCTTTCTTTCCATTTGTTTTTGAAACAATTGTTGAGAACATTTTCCACCTGATTTTGATCTTCCACTATCAACCCATTCTCATCTTTTATTCTATGAATAAAGTTTATATTCCTTCTTGAATTAGCATAGGCTTGAAAAAAACTAGTATTTGCATCTCCTTCCTTCATCCATTTTACTTTTTCTCGTTGTCTCCACCATGTGCATATACGAGGTAAAGTAGAATTCAAACTTTCCATCTTTACCTTCAATAGCCAAGCTTCATCTTTGGACAGAAATCCGCACTCTTCTTCCTTGATCTGCAGCTTCAAGATTTGAATTTTCAGCTCCTCTTTCAATTGATTCATTTCCTTGTATTTTGCCTTAAATAAAACAAAGCTTTAAGAGATCTATTAATTTTTTGGTTCAAGATGTGAGGAGGATTCCCACAAACTTTTCTGCCCCAAGCCTTCTTCACAACACCCGAAGATGTTGGAATTGATGCCCACACCTCTTAGAATTTAATCTGTTTATTACATGATTTATTAAAATTCAGTAGATTCAATAAAACTGGACTATGATCCGATGCATTCCTCGCCGTGGCCTCACCACCATCCGATGAGACGAGTTCATGGCTGTTGAGTTGAGAAGGCACTATCCAGCTTTTCGAAGTTTTTTTCAGCTCCCTTTTGCAAATTTGGGCCCAATACTTTCAACTTCATGTAAATCATTACAAGTAATAAATGCCTTCATCTCCTTGGACCAAGAGACTAAACAAACTCCCTTCCTCCCTTCTTCTCCTCCCTTAATAGCAAGTAGTTGAAACCACCACCCGCTACCATAGGGGCTTTTTTAGACACATGATGCTCTAATCTTTCCCAAAGAAATCTACTTCTATAGTTGTCCCTGCTACCATATACTGTTGCAATCTTCAATTTCCAACTGTTGCCAACTTCTAACTCCCCAACCACAAATTGGGAAGAGAATTCTAAAACTTTGAATGAAGCTATATTCTTTTTCCATAGCACCATGATACCACCATATAAGCCTTCAGCTGGGACATGAAAGAAATCCCAATCAATACCTATCGTTAGATTAACATCTCTTTTATCAATTGAAGACAACTTTGTTTCAAGCAACCCAATAAAGAAAACCCCTTTCTCCTTAGTAAATTCTTTTAAATATAGGGAAGATTTTCTTTTTTTTTTGCTTCCCCATAATTCCAAAGCCTATGGAATAATTCATTGATGTTAGGGGAAGATTTTCCCAAATTCTCCTTCAGCTCACCTTCCACCCTTCTATTCCTTGCGATTGATTTAATTGGACCCAAACCTTTAAGTTGCTTCATACCTTTCTTTCTTGTATTTACTGAAATATCACCTAAGATGTTCATTTGAGATTTTTTCTCTTCTGCTTCCCCCTTATCAATGGCTTCATCTTCTTATATATTCACAGGAACTATAGAGTTTTCCACTTCCTTTGTCTTTAGAATAGCATTATCTTCAGGAATTTGATTCAGCAGATCAAATTAATTTTTAATGTTAATAGTATCAGACTTAATAACAATAATTCCTCCTTTTACGGGCATGTCATTTTACTTTAACTGAAAGGGATTAATAATTATTTCTTGTTTCAGATCCTTAGCCCGAGAATCATTAACCAACATGGAACCTTTGAATTGTTTCTCTGCATTGTTAATTGAAACTTATAGATTTTTTTTTCTCATTAATTTTCATGTCTTTAGGTTCCACAGGCTTTTTTGAATCTTTCCAATCTAGTTTGATCCAGGTGTTTTTGAATTTCAGATTCCTGATTCTTTTCCTCCCATAATCTATGTGGCTCTAGGTACCATAACCATCTTCATCAATCTCTTTTAATTCTTCAATTGTATTTGCTGTCTTTGAAACAAGCTTTATTGTGGCTACCAAACCTTCATCATTTTCATTTGATTGATAAGCTTTCGTCTTTATTGCTGCAATAACCTCTGGACAGCTACGCTTCATATGCCCTATTTTGCCACATCTGAAATAGAAATCAATAATTCTTTCATACTCAAATTTATGGTAGAATTTGCTGGTGCTTCCTTCCACCAATGCTCCTAAAGGTAGCCTATTCTCAAGTTTGATCTTCATGTAGATCCTGGAAAACTCCCTTCTTACCCATTGAAACATGATTTCATCAACTAAATACGGAGTTCCAACCATGGAAGAGATTTTGAACACATTCACTTCATCCCAACATTGCAAAGGGAGGTTTGGCATCCTGATCCACATAGGAGCCATCAAATCTTTTAGAGAATTAGGCTGAAATGTAAAAGACCACTTGTCTAAGCCAATGATATGCCCATTCACATACCACGATCCACTAGAAAGCACTGAATTAAGAGCATTTGGGTCTTTAAAAGCACATATGACCCATCCTCCTCCAAGCAGAGTAATATGGAACTTTTTGAATTTTGACCACTATCTCCTTAGCTCAATACCAATAACATGATAAGGCACAAATTCTCCAAATACATTGACTATCAGAGATTTCATCAATCTATTAGTATTTTTTAACTCTTTTTGTTTGTTGAGTTTAACCACACCATCTTCACATGAGCATTCTCCGTAATTAAAATCAATCAGTTTGAAATTTGTTCTCTTCTTCCATGCATTGGTGGCCATCGTATCAGGTTGGATTGGTACTTCTTCTCTAAGAATGTTCTCATTACTGCGGTTGCCTAAATCTGCTAAAATACATTCAAGGACTTTGACAGAGTCATTAGCAAACAATGGGGCCTCCTCTGATTTTTCCATTACATAATTTTTATAAAAATTTTCTTCTTTAGGGATAGGGGATGAGCAGCAATCCTCAGAAACATTCAACAACACAGCTTTGGCCGAAACCATATCAGATTTGGGTTCAATTACTTTTAAGTCAACAATGGAAGATTGGCAACCGATTTTCAGACCTCTTTGCATAACAGAGAAACTGGGAACTTCCTCCAAGAAATCCTTAATCACCTTCTTACCTTTTCCAATATACTCTAATGGTTTCTTATGTTGGATAAAACCCCCTTCGTTGATTACCAAGGCACAAATATTTTTTAACCTTGGTTTGGACTCTAGATCAAACATACAGCTGGCGTCACCAAAAGTAGGTGGAGACGATCCATTGATTGAACGAGGAAAGATAAGAACAGTATTGGATGAAGTCAGATGACCATCAGTGGTGTCAGAAGCTGGAGGACGACATCCCTCCACTGTCATCGATCGGTGAAAAAAATTACAGGAGGTGAAAATTTTAAAAATGGAAACGTTCTCTCTCTAGAAAATTTGAGACATTCTCTCTAAAAAAAATGATGAATCAACTAACTTGAAAATACAAAACCAGTTCACTTGAGAAATGATATACTTTCCATAAAATTTCTTAGTCTAGGTGGCAAGACCCTATCAATATGAAATTATATTTATAAAATCTTTTAGGAGGAAGATACTTTCTTGTGGTCTTCAATATTTCTAGTTAATGTTGTATCATTTCAATCTAAAGATCTATCATGATAGGACCCCTTTAAAAGTTGAATTTTGGCTATATCATTATATGAGATTAATTTTCCATCCCTAATTACCAGTAGCCTAGTAATTATAAGTCTGGCAATCTGAGTGGTTTCTACACCTCCTCTTCTATAAATTATGTAGTAGGGTGCTTTGATCTAACATCCTCTAGTAGTGTGGATGTTTCATATTCCTTAACAGGGGCCCTATGGTATATTAGTGTTGATTGGTCACTTCTGGCTAGGTAGATCATTTCTATGCAATAGTCAAAAGGGCACTGTGGAGATCGCATTATCATTCTCATAGCCTCCCACATTTTGGTAATAGAAGAGGGTGGAAATGACTTACAACAAAGAGAAAGTATGTGTAAGGAGCATCAAACTCTCCATTAGTCTCAGATTTGACTCGCTTTAAGGCTCGGGACTCAATAATATTTATATCAATAATGATTTTCTTTTTGACTCCACGCAGGTCATTTTTTTTGGGTTCTTCTAGAGAAGGTGGTGTTAGAATTTGACACGGTCTCAAATAAAGATAATCTCTCATTCATTATCATTAATTTTTATTTCTTATCCTCTTAAGTAAAGGGTATAGTGGAAAAGGGGGTGACATAAGGATCCTTTATGGAGATGGTGGAGTTATCTCCCAACCATAAGGAAAACTCCACTAAGTGGATATCCAATTGGGTCCCAATATATAAATCAATAAATCTTTCTCCACTAACTGACAACTTAAAGTATGGAAAACTAATCCTAAACTGAATTGAACTACCATGCGTTGTTTCTTCTATAGTGAGCTATCTATAAAGTGAGAAGAGGAGTTTCCTAGCCATTTGAGTTTGCTTGATTTTTTGAAATTAAGAAAAAATGATTTAAATTAGTTAATTTTGAAATAGAATCTGAATTTTGAACTTGATTGATTTATTTTAAATTTTGAAATAAGATATTATATTTTTATCAACATGAATGTTTATAAAATTTATAAGAAACTTTAAAGAGATTCAAATAACTCTTTCATTCCACCAACTAATTGGGGTGAAATTTCAAAGCCCAAATTTGAACTTGAAATTGAATTTGAAGTTGAAATTTAGGTTGAAATTGAACAGACCTACTTCAAATTTTGATACTCAACCTATTTAGTTTTGCTCAATCATGTAAGTTTATAAAATCGATAATTAAAATCTTAATAATTTGACTTAACTCTTTCATTCCACCAAATGACTTGGGGTGAAATGTCAATGCCTAAATTTGAACTTGAAAATGAAATTGAACTTAAACTTGAGGTTGAAATTGAACGGATCATCTTCAAAATTTGAAACTCAAAATATTGAGTTTTACTCGAATAACTAGGTTTACAAAATTGACAAGAAGATCCTCAAAGTTTATCTTGACTCTTTTGCCCCACAAATTGAATTATCGATGAAATGTCAAAGCTTGGATTTGATAGAGGTTTTTTCACTCGCCTCTCTTATTAATTTTTCTTTTTGATGTTAGCCACACTCACCCAAGGAAGAAATGGGTAGAGGAACCAACATAAGAAATGTAGTTAAAACTATTGATGTAATAAGATTTCTATGACTATTAAAGAAAGTTATATATATATATATATATATATATATATATATATATATATATATATATATATATATATATATATATATATATATATATATATATATATATATATATATATATATATATATATATATATATATATATATATATATATCCCCATTGGAGTCACCATTTTTTATGTTTGATTGTAAAAGAGTTTGAATTGGAAAGGGTGCAAATAAAAATGTAATTTAAGTTTTTTATGAGAAGCTGATTTTATGGAATTTCAATTTTAAAACCAAACACGCCCTTATGAATGATATATCACATCGGTAGGCAAAAAAACCATATCTTAATGGGTTCAGATAATAGAATTGTAATTTTAATCCTAAATATGATAGTCAAATTCAGGGAAGAACTACATATGACCATGCAGGGTAAAGATGACATTCTCTTGGGTATTTAACTATTATAGTATGGATTATATATCATTAATTTCATATCCAAAGACATGATAAAAAAATGATACATCTTTCTAATGAAAGAAAATATTTTTTTGCAATCAATCGTTACAACATGACAATAATGACCATAATTTTTATGGTGATTATCTCAAAGAGAATTATTTTTTTTTTTTAAAGTCGATCTAGGTCTTTAATTCTCTTATGAGTGTAAGCCCTCATAGTTACATCATATGAAATAGAGTATTCTATGAAAACTCTTGATTAAAATAGCGGTAGAAAGTTTTTTTAAAAATTCCTCAAGGAATGTTATCAAAGGAATAATGTTTGAGTTTCAACTAGAATTAAATCAAATTTAAAAACTTATTTCTAGAAGTCGAAGGAGGAAAGGTAGGTCCTGTTTTGAGATTCCAAAATAGTTTAGAAGCACCCCTCTCTATCCAATATATTGGGCGTTAAATCTTGGTTTAGGGATAAATTTTTATTTAAGTTATCAATTTATTAGAAAGTTGGGATTACATTTTCAAAAGTTGGGGACTTAATATTTTCAGTCTAGCTCGGATCCTAAATCTAAATATGTCACTGAACAATATTAACTTGAACCTAACAAATGCATTGCAAGTCTGGACTGACCCTAGAAGGGTTGGGATGGCAGCTAAATAACTTAGGCATTTAAAATTTATTAATTTTATCTTTAATGAAAGATAAGTAAAACTATTGATTAACTATTAAGGAGTTGGGGTCGATGTCTAGAGTAAATCTTAACTTGATTAGAATTGATTTAGAGCTAGTTTGGAATATGAGATCTCTCTAATTGGCAAGTATAAAATTATCACCCATAAAATCATTAAATAAGAGTCTAGATAGGTCCTGATGACCTCTTATATGCCATTACCTAGAGGGTGAGGAAGGAGGTCGTGGTTCTCTACCATCACTAGGAAGGTGGGAAGGAAATTTGTGGTTCTCTTCCATCCTTAGGAGGGTGATAAAGTAGTTCATGGTTCTTTTCCATCATCGAGAGGGTAAGAAAGGAATTCATGGTTCTTTGTCTCCACCTGGAGGGTGAGAAAGTAGGTCAAGGTTCTCTACCACATTGGGTTAGTAAAAAGATTGTAAGGGTTTCTTCACTTAGGTGTAGGGGCTAATGGGGAGACACTAAAGTTTTGTGCAATACTCAAATAAGAGGACTCCATGGAGTGGACATAAATCATTATTTGAATAAACCATAATAAAATAATACTGTGCTGATTTTGATTTCTTATTTTTTGCACTTTAATTTTTCAGCATTTTATTTTTATGATAATTTATTGGTGAAAATTAATTAGTAATGCTTCGGTATGTTAATTAGAATATCATCATTTTTATTTTGGCTTTTTGATAAAATTATAATCTTTCTAATCTAGAATATTTGTTACTTAATTTTTAAATTGCTAAATAAATTAAAAAATATTTGTGTTATATTTTGAAATAAATAATTAGTTTTAAATTCACCACTTCACTCCCCTCTTGGTGTGCCTAGAAATAATTCACGTAGGCTTTAAATATTTTATCAAATTTTCAATTAGTATTAGAAAGGTATTCAAAAATAGTATTTTACAAAACCTATAAAAAATGGTCCATGTTATATTTCAGAAATAGGATTAACATGAAAGGTTACTCTACTACTCATCTACCTTTATTTCACATTATACAATTTGATTTTTGAAAATTTTGCATGTCTACTTTATTATAATCATTTTTTTTTCATGTGGTTTTTAGTATAAGAGGGTTATACTACACCATCTATTTTATAAATGGCATTAAAATTGGGTTAGCATTTAATGAATGGAGTAATGAGATTTGGCAATTAGCTCAATTGAATGCAAAGTGTTTAAATTATTTTTTTAGTGTTCTTAAGTGTGAAGATAACATGAGTCTTTACCTATACCATTGGCATGGACATTTGTGATAGATTGTGTATATAGTGTAAGGGAACCAGTGAGGTAAAATAGTCTTGTTGAACTCACTATTATATAATTATAAACTCGTTTACATTAATCCACTTAAGACATGTACACTAGATTTACACTAATCCTAACATCTCTGCTTGTTTTTGGAAGAGAGCTTTCCAGCTATATGAAAGTAAATAAAAGCTTTTTATATTTACCTAGTAATTATAATTCTAAAGTTATTTCCATTTGCGAATAAATGATCCTAATTTTTATTCTATAGATAATATGCTAAACTCACTCATTGCCTATGAGCAAGGTGTCAGTCAGAGATAATAGGATGTTGGAGATAAGAAAAAGGACAAGGAGATGGAACTAAAAGCAATTGAGTCAAAAAGTGACATATTTGTAACTTAGGATGAGGTTGATATAGCATTGATGACACAATAATTCAAAAGCTTCCTAAGAAGAAAATAAAAGTGTCATCAATAGTGGAGCAAAGGTAAATCAAACAAGAATTTTAAGGCATCATCTGATACTATATATTTTGAATGCAAGAAATCAATCCACTTAAGAAATTATTGCCACAACCTAAAAGCTCGCCCAATCAAGGAGAAGGGTGATGAGAAGACAAAGTTTAAAATGGTGAAGCAACAAATGTAGAAGGCATTTTGGGTAGTCTCCACTCTAGATTAATTGAAAATAGAAATAGAATGCGAGGTAATCAATCTGTGCCTTATGGTAGATAATTGTGCTTATCATTCTGATCAAGAAGAGGTATGTGTTCTTTCTTATAATTAATTATTTTATGTTTCAAAAGAAAGTAATAACGCATATAGAAAGATCAAGAAAATTTATGCTAGTATAAACTCTGATTTCTTAAATTTGTAAAAAGAACATTATTTCCATGGAATAGATCATTCTGGATTAGATAAGGATCATATGTCATTAATTGATGAATATGATACAATAAATAAGAAGCATGTTGATCTATCTAGCTCATATGAATCCTTGAGCTCAAAGCATCTTCATTTAGAAGATTCATTTAAATAACTAGATAGTTATACATTTAAAATAGAAGGAAATAAGCATGCATTAAAAATAGATGTTTCAAGCCTTTAAAATGCTAATAATGTTTTCAGAGAAAAATTCAATGCATTAGAACAAAATAGAACATCGCATTCTCTAACATAAAGGTACAACCCCATATTTGTACATGCATCATATACACTTAAGAATAGGCATCACAACCAATGCAGATTACTAAACCCTTTCCCAAATGTTAAGTGTCATTGTTGTAGCATGCTAGGTTACATATCCTGCACTTGCATTATATACGAAAGGACACATCTAGTCTAGAGACCTAAACTAGTTTCTCCACAACATAGTATGCATACAATTAATTCATTAATGCATAAGGTGTAACCCAAATTTACTTGGGTTCCCAAATCTAATTTGTGATTTACTTTGTAGGAGTGTTCTAACAAAATGCCTAGTGAGAGCATGTGTAACATGGACAATAGATGCTCAAGACAGATGACTAGAAACATAAAGAAATTCATCACGATGAAGGCCAGGGAAGGAGGTAAGGAAACAAATGGAGATAATTCCAATAGAGATGTAGTAGATTTAGGTATGAATTGTAATTCAAAAATTTTCATTATTGAAATGTATTACTAGTAGATGGATTTAAACAAAATTTTCTTAGCATAAGTTAAATGTGTGATAAAGTCTTTTACATTAAATTTTTATCTACTATTTGTGATACTAGTTCAAATGGGAATACTATTTTTAAAAGAAAGATAATCAACAATGTTTACATGTTTAAATTAAACTGTATTGAATATATTAATTCAATTTTCCTGAAAAAAATTACTGATGAATCTTGACTATGACATAGGAGACTGTCATACAAGAAGGAAAAACCTAATGATGAAAACCAAAATGGACCTAGTTAGAGGCATACCCAAACTAGATTTCTCTAAAGATCACCTTTGTGATTCCTAACAATAGGGAAAATAAATCAAAACATCCTTCCACTGAATTAATTACATTACCAGTTATAGACCTTTACAAGTCTTACACATAAATTTGTTTGGATTGATTAGCACTAGTAGCTTAAGGGGGTAGGCTTATGAATTTGTGATTATTGATGATCACTCATGATTTACTAGAATTAGATTTTTATGATATAATAATGAATTGTTCGAGAAATTTAGATCATTCTTCTTATAGATTAAAAAAATAGGCTATGAAATTCTAATTATCTATAGTGAACATGGTGGAGAATTTAAAAATAAATAAATGGAATCATTTTGTAAGGAGCTAGGTATAGAAAATAATTTTTTAGCTTCTAAAACCCCTTTGTAGAAAGGGGTTACTGAAAGGAAGAACTAGCCCTAGTACAAGCTACGAGGGACATGCTTACTGAATACTCACATCATAAGTATGTCTAGGTAGAAGTAGTGAACACTGCTTACTATGTTCTCATTAAGGTTAATGTTAGATCCAAGCTCAATAAGACACCCTATGAGTTATATAAAGGAAGAACACCCAATATATATCACCTTCATGTCTTTCAATGTAAGGTGGTCATTCTAAATTATGCAAAATATCCATTAGGAAAGTTTGATCCTAAATATGATGAAGGTGCTCTCCTTGGATATTCAACTGTAGGTAAATACAATAGAGTTTTCATTTAGAGAACATAAGTGGTAGAAAAGAACACCCATTTAGTATTTGATGAATCTCACAAATCTATTAATTCTTACTTGGAAGAATAAGTGGTTAAGGTGACCTAATGAGTAGAATCTATTAACCTAAAAAATAGAGTAGAGCTTTAGAACCAATTGGCTAAAGATTGGGGATATTCATCTAGTCACCTTAAGGGCCTCATCCTAGGATATCCATCAGTAGGAGTAAGAACTAGGCATGGAATTAAAAAGGAGGTTAGCCACTCTACTTTTATCTCTATGGTAGAACCCTCAAACATAGATCAAGCTTTATCTGATGAATTTTGGATCCTAGCCATATAAAAAGAGATTAATCAATTTGTTAGGAATTAAGCTTAAGTGTTGGTTAGAAGACTCGAAGACAAGAATTTTGTAGGAACCAAATGGAAAATAAATTTATCAAAATAAGTATAAAGGGATAATTGAATGAGTTTTTTACTTGACTGCTACTAAGTCTTATATCATGTTAAGTGTTTGTCTCTATGCTAGATTTCAGGCTCTTCCTAAAGAGTCCCACATAAGTGCTGTGAAAAGAATTCTTAGATATATTTTAGGAACCCAAAACTAATGAATATGGTATCCTAGACATAGTACTTCTTTTAATATTATAGGTTTTTCTAATTCAAAATTTGTAGGATTTATAGTCGATAGAAAAAGTTCTTCTGGAACCTATCAATTTATAAGACAATCTTTAGCCTTATGGTCTAATAGAAAATAAAACTTTGTAACCCTATCTACCACTGAAGTAGAATATATAGCTGTAGGGAGCTATGTTGCACAAGTTTGATGGCATAAATAATAAATCTTACAACTTAGATTATATGTCATTATTATTGCAATCATGTGAGATAAGACTAGTGTCATCTATATTTAAAAAACCCAATCCAACACTCCAGAACCAAACACATATACATTAGACACCTTTTCATTAGAGATCAGGTAACCTAGGGGGATATAGAATTACATCATGTAGCTACTAAAAATAATAGGCAAATATCTTTACAAAACTGCTAGCCTTTCAAAATTTTAGCACCTTAAGAACTAGACTAGGTGTCATAGATATTAATACTGGAATCAGGATTATATAGAAATTGAAAACATGAATGTTATGTATGTGTACGTTATGTTTTTTGTTAAGTTGTTTTCTCATTTCGTTACGTGAAAATAACATGTTGTTTGCATTTCTCATTTAATTTATGGCTAATCTGCTATTTTGCATTTTTTTCTACAAATTTTTCTTAAGTTTTTTATTTCATACCCAATTTTTTGGGTTCATTTTATCTCCTTTTTAAATTTTAAAAAATATGAAATAAATTTGGAATTAAAAATAAAATAATTTTTATTTTCAAAAATGGAACTAGTAAGGGAGAGTTTAGGAAAAAGAAAAATCATGTTAAATTTATTTGATTTTGTACTTTGTTATCTCCTCTATATTGCTATTATTGCAGATTTGTTTTTCTTATCACCAACATTTCAGGTGCACCATGAACTATGCAAAATTGCTCTACTCAAGACTGAATTAATAGTGTTAAAGTGTCTTGAAATGTATGTTTTTTTTTTTTCTTTTTCTTATTTCTACATTTCTTAAGTAAAAATTATGTATTTGGAGTATACTAAACTTAGTGATCTTGTACACACACACTCAATGGAGTGAATAAGTGACAAAATTAGAAGTTCAATTTTCTAAACTAATTATTATGTATGATCCATATTATATTAGATGATCTACTAATTTAAAAATTATGATAATTAAAGAAATTTGAACTAATCATATTGTACGATCCAGATCATACAAAATGATCTGTTGAAATTAAGATCCTAGTAACCAATAACAATTTGGGCTTTATTTTAAAATTTAGATTTTGTACTAAATATATTATACTATTAGGATTGTACTATAAAAAGTAATAAAATATTGCCTAAATTTATCCTATAATTTGGGAAATAATTTTAATTACTTCTTCAAATCAGATCATAGAGTATGACTAGACCCCATCATACTATATGACCCGATCTCTGTAAGGGCTCTTATGTTATCATTGTCTATCATACAATATGATAATCAAAGTTATTTGAACTAATTCAGCTAGACGATCTTTAAATCGTATTGGACAATCTACACAATAAAATGAACAGAGCATCAAACACCTTGTTCTCCATACAAGACTAGCATGATTATTATAACGAATCATATCATATAATCTTGGATCTTATTGTACAATTCAAGTCAGAAAATTTGAATTCTAGAACTTTTATGAGTTTTTTGTATTTAAACTCCTTAATTAGACTTTTTTAATGTCTTTGGCTGTTGAGTGTTCTTTAAAGAGAGCTTGTATAGGGGGGTCTAGGAGAGCCTTGGGAAGAAGAAAGAGAGAGCTTGTGTGTGTGGAAAAGTAGTGAGAGGGGTTTATTGGTTTATCTAAGAAAGTGTCTTACCTTATTTCTTTTAAATGTGTGTCTAGTTATCTTGGGTGACTCTGGGAAGAAATTCTTCATCTTAATGTCGTGGTCTTTGCCATCACAAAGAGGGTGAGAAAGGAGGTCATGGTTATTTTCCATCACCAGGAGGTTAACAAAGGAGTTCACGGATCAAATCCATCACCAGGAGGGTGATAAATGAGTTCGTGGTTCTTTGCCATCACTAGGAGGGTAGGAAAGAATGTCATGATTCTCTGTTGACTCCTAGAGGGTGAGAAAAGAGGTCAAGGATCTTTGCTACTCTTTGTTAGTGAAAAGATTATAAGAGCTTCTCTACCTAGCTGTTGGGGCTAAAGGAGATATACTAAAGTTTAGAACAATACTCGAGGAGGACAACAGGAAGTTAACATAGGTCAATATTTTATCGAACAAGTAGAAATTTCCTGTGTGTTGAATTTGAATTATTATATTATACACTTTGCTTTTTCTGCATTTTACTTCTATGAGAATTGATTGGTGAAAATTGGGGATTAATTTTTTATTTACTGATTAGAATATCATAATTTTTATTTTAGATATTGATAAAATTATTTACTTTCACATCAAGAATAGTTATTTCTTTTTTTTTTTAATTGCTAAAATAATTCAAAAACAAAAGTATTGTATTTTGAAGTTTTTTAAATTCATCAATTCCCCCCCCCCCCCCCCCCCTCATTGTGTGCCTAGGGACAGTATTCTAAGGCTTAACATCCTTTATCAAAGTTTTAGAAATTCATCAAGGTTTGACCAAATCACTATAAATCTGGTGTGTTTTTTTCTTTTTTTCTATATGCATTTTATTTTCCTGCATTTTAATTTTCCTTATGTGTTATATTCTTGCAAGAATTTATTGAGATTGTTGAGCTTTTGATTTTAATTTGAATTTTTTTTGGAAAATAAAATAAAAATCTTAAAGACCAAAAAATATTTATTTTATAAATTTCTTTCACTAAAGTTTGTGTAATTGGTTTTAAGATTTCAAAAAAATATTTTTAGTGAGATTTTTTTAAAAAGTGGTTTGACAACCTATCTTTGAACTTTTAATTAGTATTAGAATAGATTCCTATTGAATTGTTGGTTTAACCTTGAGTATATCCAATGGGAAATTATAATGGTAATTGTAATACAACTGAATGATATTCAATTGGACATCCACCTATGTTTGATTTTATTCCTTATAATTTCTCGAAGGTTTGCATGTTAATATATTTTAAATCTATTGATATACTCGTCGATCTCATTTTGTTAATGGTATGAAGGAAGAAATTCCCTTTAATGAATGGATTTTTTGGGAAAGAGAATATGCACAACTCAACTTAAAGCATATAATTTTTTTCTGTGCTTTAAAGTCTGAGGACTTTATGCATTTTTTTCATGCATAACTGGGAAGGAAATTTGGGATTAATTTTATCTCACTTATAAATTAACAATGATGTTAAACAATCCCATCTGAAAATATTGTTGCAGGGTTTTAAGTTATTTTGCAAGAAATCCAATGAGATAATAACAGACATATTTACTAGGTATACTTAGATTGTAACATGATATCATGAACTTAGTAATAAGTTGTCCAATTTTAAAAATGTAAATAACATTTTATATTGTTTACCATATTGTTATGATAAAGTTACTACCATCTGTGAATCAAAATATTTGAAAATGTTACCAATTAATAATCTACTTGGCTCACTCATTGCCTATAAGGAAAGTGTAAGTCCAAGACTGCTTGATGTAGGTATCATGAGGAAGGAAAGGATAGTGGCACTGAAGACCAATATCTCTAATATGAAAATCTATGTAGTTAAGAAAAATGACTATATAACATTAATGACTTGGCAATTCAAAAGCTTTTTGAAGCAAATGAAAAATGTCATCAATATTAAAATAAAGGTGAATTAGTAAGAATTACAAAAGTTTCCTCTACACTACCTATTTTGAATGCAAAAAGTCAGGGCACTTAAGTTCTAACTTCCTAAATAAAAAAACTCACCCTACTAAGGAGAAGGGTAAATAAAAAAGGTACGTTACAAAAAAGGGAAATAAAGGATATAGAAGGCTTTCTAGGCAAATTCAACTTTAGACTCTTCAGGATAGGAACGTGAGGTGGAGGTAAAAAAGCTAGGTTTAATGGATGATAACTATAACAAACTTCAACTACGAAGAGGTATGTGAGCTTACCTATGATGATTTATGTATTATTTTTTTAAAAAATTACATGAATAATATAGGAAGTTAAAGAAAAAGAACGCAATGTTAAATTAAGCATTTTGTTTTCTTAGAGAAAGATCATGATAGTCTTAGAACTTAACACATTGCATTAGATAAAGAGAATGCTTCTTTACTTGATCAACATAATAAACTAAATAAGAAAAAATATTGAATTAAATAAATCTCTCGAATCCTTGAAAATCGAGCTTTTTGAGCTAGAGGATGCATTTAAGGAATTAGAAACACTTGCAGCAAAACTAGATCATAGTAAGCTTGATACAAAACTTGAAGTTGAAAGCTATGAGAATGCAAATGTGTTTTTATGAGAAAAAATTCATGCACTTTAAAGTAATAAACCACCACCTACACTAGCATAATTATATTAGCCCAAAATACAGCATGCATCTCATATCCATAAAAGGAGGAACTACTACTCACATATGTTAGTGAATCCATTTTCAAGTATTCGATGTTATTATTGTGGAAAGGTAGGACACATAGCCCAGACTTGAACTATGCACCATTGAACACATCTAATGTCGAGGGAAAAGTCTTTTATATTATAACACAACATATATTTCATCTCATCTATTAGAGCATAAGGTGGAATCCAAACTCACTTTGTTTCCCAAATTTAATTATTGATAAGTTTATAGGGATGCCCTTACAAAAAGCCTAGTGAGAGCATGTGGAACCTAGATAGCGGATGTTTAGTGTGCATGACTAGAGATTTGTAGAAATTCATCATGCTGAAGGCTTGGACAGGAGGAAATGTAAGATTAAGAGATAACTCCAATAAAAAAGTGACTAATTCATGTGTGATTGGTAACTCCAAAAATTTTGTTATAAAAAATTTTCTTTAGTAGATGGATTACAAAATAATATATTTAGCATTAATCATCTCTATAATAAGGGCTTTAATATAAAATTTGAATCAACTAATTGCATGATTAGTTTGAATGGAAAAATTATTTTTGAAGGAAAAAAGAATAAACAAAGTTTAAATGCTTGATTTGACTTGTATTGATAATTCAAATAGTTTATGTCTCAAAATTATTATTGATGAATCAGGGATTAAAACTTTTATTGATGAATAATGGTTATATTATAGGCAACTATGGAGGATAACTCAGAAAGATCTAGTTAAAGGCATACCCAAGTTAGATTTCTCCAAGGACCACTTGTATTATGCCTACTAATTAGGAAAAAAATTCAAATCATTATTTCATTCTATCAAGGATATCAACACATATTGACTGCTAAAAATCTTGCATATGGACGTATTAGAAGCATATTAGTACAACTAACTTAGGTGGGTAAACCTTTAGGTATGTGGAAGTTGATGATTACTTTAGATTCACCAATATTAGATTTTTATCTGATAAAAGTAAATTATTTGAAAAACTTAGGGTGTTCTCCACTAAGATTCAAAGAAAATTAGTATGTAATATATATTTTTTTCCATAGTGATAATGGTATAAATTTGAGAATGATAAGTTAGAATGTTTCTATAAAGAGCTAAGAATTGAACATAACTATTCTACCCCTAGAACCTCTCAGTAGAATATGATTGTTTAAAGGAAAATAAAAATTTAGTAAAAGCTACAATGGCTATGCTAGTTCAATACTCTGTCCCTATGTTTTTTTTGGTAAGAAGCGTTGAATACTTCTTGTTACATTTTGTATAGGCTGAATGTAATATCAAAATTGAATAATACACCTTAGAAGTTTCTCAAGGGTAGGACATAATATCTTTCACATATTCATGTCTTTGGATATAAATGTTTTATCCTTATCATTGGCAAATCTTCTCTAGTAAAGTTTGATCTTAAGTTTAATGAAGGAGTCTTCTTATACTAATCCTCTATAGGAAATCTTATATGTTGAGTTCACCCAAATTATATTTGATGAATCTGATAAATTAATTGAACCTAAGTTAAAAAATGATAAAGAAGTAGAGGTTACCCGTGGAATTAAATTTATATGCCCAGGTGATTGAGAAGAACCTCATGAGAATTTGCATAGATAATGGACATACTCATCTAGTCATCCTAGGAGCTCATCTTAGTAGATCCTTCTATAGGAGTTAGAACTAGGCATGGACTTAGGAAGGAAGTTAGGTATGGACTTCTGTAGGAGACTCTTGCATGATTTAGAGGCATAAAATTAAATTAGATGGATTTTTAAAGTGCCTTTAAAAATAGACTTATTAAGGAATATGTGTATGTTAAACAACCCCTCAAATTTGAAATCTCCTTGTTTCCCAACCATGTGTATAAATTGAAAAAGGCTTTATATGGGTTAAAGAAAGTGCCTAAACCATTGTATGAAAGGCTTAGCACATATCACCTAGATCGATCCTTTATTAATGGTAGTATATATACCACCCTATTCTTAAATAAAATAGGAGATGATCTACACTTTGTTAAAATATATATGTGTGATATATTATTTTGATAACCAAATTAACATCTTTGTAATAATTTTAAAAAATCATAAGTAGAGAGTTTGAAATGAGTATGATGGGTGAGCTGACATGTTGGTATATTTTTTAGTCAAACCACTATCTTATGGAAATTTTAAAGAAATTTTATATAGATAATGCTAAAGTAATAATAGCTCCAATGAGCTCAACCATTCAATTAGATAAGGATGTAGGTGGAAAATGAGTAGATCAAAATAATAATAAAGCGGGGAAATTAGATCACTTTTGTATTTTCCTATTAGAAGACAAATAATATTTTGTGTTTACTTATGTGCTAAATTTTAATTCACTCCCAAAGAAACCCATAAGAGTGTAGTTAAGAGAACACTTATATGAACTCTAAGCACGCAAAACTTACGTATATGGTATCATAAGCAAAATTCTTCATTTATAAATATAGGATATTTTGACTGTGACTTTGCATGTATAAAATAGATAAAAAAATACTTCTATAACTTATCAATTTATAGGGTAATCACTAGTTTTTTGGTCTAGTAGGAAGCAGAACTAAGTATACATATTTACGACTTAAGCATAATAACGTGTGGCTACACTAGTGCTATCTACATTTTTAGACCTCCAATTCAACACTCTCATACTAAGTATATAGATGTTAGACATCATTTCAATAGAGTTCATGTAACCAAGGGAGATATAGAACTAGAACATTTAGCTACCAAGAACTAATTGGAAGGCATTTTTAATAACCTCTTATCTATGTGACCTTCAGTACACTTAGGACTAAAATAAGTGTTATTGATATAACTACTTAAGAATAACGAGGTATGAATATAAAAGAAATCTGTGCATATTTATCTACTTATGTTATTTTTTTCATTTATTGATTGTATATATTCAATTATTTTTGTTTATGAATTAATTGTATGTGTGTTTATTTATAAAATTTGTTAGTTGTATCTTTCCTTATGATCACACAAAAATAAAAGTTTTCTCACATCATACTCTAAGATTCACATCATGCTATATGATCTAAACAAAATCTTACATCATCAATGCACAATACACCCAACAATTTTGATTGAGTCAATTATTGGTGATTATATCATACAAACACCTACTTCATATTCTATGATACAAGTGGCACAAACCATGGGAAAAATTCAATATGAACAGTATGATATTTAATAACCTACCATAATATACAAACTCCCAGTGATCTTATATGATTAATAAGTCAAAGATCATACAGGAAGACTCCTCAGAATGGTTGATTTAACAAGGATTGTCATGTACCATTGCAATCATACTATATAATTTGACAAAACATTTTGACTAATCTAAGTGGAAGAACTAACTTCATTTGATCATACTATAAGATCCATATCATACTGTATGATCCACATCGTATAGTATAGCCTACCTAAAATCTCTTTAAGGATATGGAACTCAAGCTTTTCAATGACACCATTCATTCTTCTCAATCATTATCTCTTTACTCTCAGTCCTTCTTCTGTTTAAATGTTCAGAGTTAAGCATTTTAGGGCTATTATACTTAGCACTTATGGATGAATTGTAAATCCTCAATTTAACAAAATTGTCAATGAAGAAGCATAACATAGGTACAAGGCTACGGTGATTAATCCATTAGAAGTTATCAATCATGATTGTATTGAACTTATTTGCTGAAAGAACACTCCACTTTATTTTTACCATAGATTTCCCTTTGAAGTATGAATTGCTTTTTCAGTTCTTTTTCAACCAATAGTGAGGACACATTACTTCAATTTTTTTTAATAAAAAACCTGTAAATATTATCTATGAAGATTTTGATCAAATCCTATCTTTTAACTACTAGCCTCAAAGCTCATTCCATTGCCTTTGTCTGTAACTATGACAAGACCCAATCAAACATTACCCTTAGGGATACTCCACTAAGTAATCGTGCTCCTTTAATCTACATGAATATTCAAGATGCTCATATAATTTAATATATCTTTCGTAATGCATCCATTCTTAAAGCAGGTGGTGTGGTCAACATCACACCCCTTTTATTCCTTGTCCATATTTATCATGTCTAAAACTAAGTTCAATGTAGAGACCTAATTTTCGACTACATTAAGAACTTAACAAGCATTAGTGATCCCAGAAACAAACAAAAGAAAAACCTAGCACTAGGACATCTCATAGCCTTAGTACTTGAATAAAAATACAACCTGCAATATCCTGCGCCATCATATCACCTCCCAGTCTTTTACTCTAACAAATCTTTCCAAGTATAACATAGTTATAGATGCTTCCATAGTCATTATGTGGTGGAGCCTAGGCAAGAGGAGGTAAAGGGAGTTCAAGCACCAAGCCTAACACTAGATCAAGCATCTGCTCCTATTCACCACTCATCCGACTATAATTCAATAGTGGAGTGAGTAGACAACTTGGAAACATAATTATGTGCATAATATAAGGAGAGTAGTCAGTATTGAGAGTAGCTTCACCAATAACCATATCTCTTCCAGAAGCAGCATGAGCTACATCAGCAGTAGAACCTATAGATCCAATAGATATATCAACTACAATACAACCTGGTTCTACATAATCACCAATAGATCCAGTAGCAATGCAAAGAAGATTAAGCCAAGTTTAGTGACCCTTTTTCTACCCTTAATAAATACTTCAAACCAACACCAACACCACCTAGTTTGAATCCTTCCTAAGTCTGATTGATATGTATTATGTGGTAGTTATCTATTTTTGTTATTTTATCTTTTATTTTCCTTTTTATTTATCAAGTATAATTTTTCTTTCTCCTTTTGGTATTATCAAATAGGGGAATGGAATGTTGGTAAAATGTATATATATTGTTTTTAGTTAAGTTTTTTTTTATGTCTTCTATTGTGCTTGTTGTGTTTTATATAATAACAAAAAAAAAAAAAAAACTCTCTCCCTATTTTTTAAGAACTCAATTAGTAAGGGGAGATTAGGAGATAATAAAATTAAATAGAAAATTCAATCAAAAATATTTATCATCATTAAAAATAGGAAGCTTATTGATAGGATTACTGCTTTATTCTTGTGATATTGTTATCGGATATTTATTTTGTGCATATTAACATTTCAGGTACATTATACACATTGTAAAAGGATTAACTCAAGGTTTTGTGGAATAGGTTTGATGTTTTATAGGTCCTGTATTTTTTTTTTATTTTTTTTTACATATTTCTTTAGTCAAAAGTTTTGTAAAGGGTGTATGCAAGCTTAGAAATATTTACATGCACATAATGGATGAAAAATAAGTGTTTTAATTTTATGAATATCATATTGTGCGATCTAGTTAGTACTGTATGATCTAAATAACATAAAGATTAATTAGAACATTTAATTAAGATAATAAAAATTTGTACTAATCATACTACATAATCTTAATTATACAGGACGATCATTAGAAATCAAAAATCATGTAGGCAATTGCAAATTTGGCAATACATTAAAATTAAAATATTGAATTAATTATGATGTATGATTCAAATCATACAGTATGATATCATTGCAACTTTCCTAATCTAATCATAAAAATTAGGCAATTAAAACAGGATTGATTGCTACTTCATATTGTATTGTACTATGTCATGTACTATAATATACGACCCAAATAATTCTTAGGATGATATTTAATTGCCACAAATCTTATGGGATGAAAATCTTATTTGATTGAACTAATCAAGTTATATGATCTGGAGTATCATACAAAATAATTAATTCAAATATTTGAATTGGTCGTGTAGATCCCTCTTCATCGTAGAGTACTAACATGATGAATTTAACTTATTATATATATGATCACCAATCATACAATACGATAAGAAATGGTATAATTAAAAAATTTAATGTTTTTTTGAAGCCTTGTATTTGAGATCTCTTTTAGACTTTGAAGAAGTCTTTGGCTATTGAGAGAATTTATGTGGAGTGCTTTGAGGAGTTTTCATCTTTAAATATTTTTGAGGTTAAAGAGGGAATATAAGAAGTTGTGTGAGGGGATTTCATGTGATTTCTCAAAGCAAGCTTCTACCTTAGTTTGTCCATATGTATTCGTTGATCTTTTAAGATGCTTTGAGATGAAAGTATTCAAGGTTAAAGATCATAAGGTTCTTTGCCTCACTAAGAAGGTGAAAAGCATTCTAGGCTCTCTTCCTCATAAGGAGAGTGAAAATGAGTTTTGGTTACTTGCCTAATTAACAAGGTAGAAAATATTTTGGTACTCTATCACTCTTGGTTAGTGGAAGAGATTTTGTAAGGGCTTCTACGGCTTGCTGTGGGGGCTAAAGAAGCATCACTAAAAGGTTTAGTGAAGTACTAGGAGATGAAAACTTTGGGGAGTGAAAGTAGGTCAAGGTCTGATGAAACCAAGTATAAATCTTTTATATCCATTCAACTTTTCTCTATGTATTTTATATACCATCTTTTTAGTTTTCCCCGCAAGTTATATTATTATAAGTATTTGTTTGATTTTCTCACCATCAATTTTTAATACAAAAATGGTAAATTTCTATAAATTTTTTTTTATTCTTAATCCTTTGGGGATGTTATATTATTCTTTTATTTCTAATTAACTAAATAAATAATAATTTTCTAAAAAAATCCTATTATTGTCTCTAAATCCATTATAGAATATCATTTTATACCTCTTGAGATAGTATAATATTCTCATTGCTATATTCAATTATAGGAATAGGAGAAACCTCAAATCTGCATAGGTAATAATATTTATTTTCCCACATGACATTTGATGATCTACTTTGCAATCAACTTATTTAAATGAACCTCCTTGGTAGACTTTCTCTACCTTCAATAGACTTGTCATGTCAATTCAAAATTTTTAAATTTGTTCCGATGGAGCAAATTGGGTGTTCGTTGAGCTTGGACCAAGTCTCCTACTTGGAAACATCATGACCTTGAATCATTCTAGCTTTATATAATTTGTCTTTTTTTGAGCTAGCAGCCGCTTCCTTTCTAAACCTTCAAGCTCCTCCAATACAAGATTACCATTAAATTTTAAAGTTATGGTATAGTTTTTATAAATCCTTAGTGAAGGCAGTTGTACCTCTAAATGAATAAAATCTTTGCACTATGAAGTAAAGTAAAATGCCAAGAATGTGCTGGAATTCAATATGTGGTTTAATATTCTCATAGAGGTTAAAATTGTTTTTATGTCATTATATTTATTATCGACAAAGGTTTTCTTTAAAATATAATCAGAGTTTCATTGAAGGACTTAGCAAATCCATTTTCCTAAGGTTAATATATTATTGAGTATCTCTAATCAATATTTTGACATTAAGAAAATTTATTTATTTTAGTACTCTTAAATAGAGGAAAATTATTTGATATAATCTGATGTGGAAGATTAAATAGATACACAACGTAATCTTTTAAAAAGTTTAGAACATGATGTGCTTTATCCAGTTTAGTGAAACCACTTATGCCCACTTTGAGAATAAATCTATAGCTAATAATGTAAATCTATGAGCTCTTGAAGATGGTGGCTCAATTTAACCAATGATATTTATACCCCATCTTTTTAAAGGCCAAGATGCAAATATTAGATGTAGGACATTAGGTGGTTGAGGTGTAACTATGATATGCATTGAACAGTGATGATAATGTCATGCAACATTCATGTTGTCATTTATCATTGACAACCAAAAACATCTCATTTTTTATTTTTCATCTTCATCTTTGGTCTAGATTGATATTTACCACACAATTAAAAATTACTTCTTCCATTATTTTATTTTCTTCTAATCTACTTAAACATTAAGCTGCATCTAATTAATTGATTTTCTATATAGGGTATTATTGATTAAAGCAAAAGAAAGTGATCTTTATTTAATTTGATCAGCTATTGATTAGTATAAGGATGCTTGATTTCTTGTAAGTATTTGATGAAGGGTTTTCTCTAATCCACCATTTTGTTATCTATTGCAAAAATAATGTTTATCTTGATTAGAGATTTTCTAATGATATACTTAATGTCTGTGGATGACAAGGCTCTATGACCATATATTTTATTGCAATTGAATCTTCTCCAGGATAAGCCAAAGCTTCATCATGTTCTAATAGTGAATATATCATTGATTTTTTCCCTTAAGGAATCCTATATAAAGTTATATTTTGAATTTATTTGAGAAGATGCATTGTATGGAATCAATCTTTCCTTTAAAACAATATAGATTCCATGTATTTGATTGATCACAACCTGTGAATCTCTAAAGATTTTTATGTCTTGGATTTAATTTAAGATTGTTAACACCATACAAGCTATCAGTGCATGGAAATAAATTTATATTTTATATATAGCTGTAGATGATCCTTACTGATCTAAATAAAAAAGATTTTTTATGAGCCTTTTTAGATATGACAATTTACCTTGAAAAATATCAAATGGGTGAGACTTTTAGGTGGTGACATTTCTAAGATTGATTTTACTTTATTAGGATTGATTTCAAGTTATATAATGATAGACTACAAAACCTAAAACTTTTCCTAAAGAGATGAAAAAAGAACACTTTAGAGGGTTCATTTTCAAATTATATTATTGTAATCTTTCAAAATAATTCTCAGGCTATACGGTTGATCATCTCTTTCATGAATTTTAATGACTAGGTAATCAAAGTAACACTCAACATTTTGATGGATAAGCTCTTTAAAAATCCTCCACATTTCTTGCTGGTCGGATGAGGTGAGGTTCTTTAATCCAAATAGAATAACTTTCTAGCAGTATACTCCTATTGTTTATGAATGTCTTATATTGTTCATCATTAGGTACTAATTTTTTTTATTGTATTCAAATGAGTCATTTATAGAAAAAAATATTGCATTAGAGGAAACAATATCATCCATGAGTTGTGGTATGGGATGCAAAAACTTATCTTTATGATAAGCTTTATTTAAGTCTCTCTACAAGATTAACACATGAATTTAACCATTCTTCATCTTTATTGGGATGATGATGGCCAACTAAGTTGGGTATTTCTCTATCATGATGAAGTAAACTTAATTAATTTTTTGAGTTCAAGTACATCTTGTTATTTGAACTCGAGTCATATCCATCGAGGTGCTTTCTTTAATGGAACCATTCTAGGTCAAATGTCTAATTTGGGCACTACTATGTCTGGAGATATTCTCCAATTTTCCTTGTAATTCCAAGTGAAATAATCTTTGAATTCTTTATGTAACATGATCATTTTATTTTAGTCATCCTCATTCAATAACTAACTTATGAAAATTGTATAAGGTTCTTCTTCACTGCCTAGATTTATTTCTTTTAGATCATCTTAGATCTTATTTCTTCTGTAAGTTCTACAGGTGAATCCTTAACTTAACAGTAATCTAGATCTAAAATCTCTTAATGAATTTCAGTAAAGGCTTTAATATTCACTAAAAGAGACAAAAAAACTATATTATTTTATATTACTAAGCAATATTCATCACTACAAAATGGGAATATAGTAGCAAAGCCAACACCAATACTTAACATGTATTTTTGGTATTTCATGTTCCACAGGTGTTTAAGTTGTTGGGCTTTAACTTTAGTCTACTTTAATGATGTTAAAACTTGCTCAAAAAAATTGTTTACCTATTTTGAGTGTTGCGAATCTGAGATTATGGATTAGGGTTTTGATGATAGCAAACATTCATGTTTTTCTATGTCTGCTTAACCTAATATTTTTTCGGGACCACAAGATCGAATACAACTACAACCAGCTCAAGATTGGGTAGATTTAGGTTGAGTCAAGTATGTATTTTTTCCTTTATTGAGTCAATTGTAAAAGTGGTTGCTGATGCTAAGTAACCTTGCACACACACACTTGAGGGGTTTTCTGAGTTTTTTTTGTTTTAAGTACATCGACCTGGACAAAGATCATATCGGCCAGGACGATTCAACTTAAAATAGAAACCCTAATTAAGGCATCCTGGTTAAGCAGCTGTCATTAAGCAAATTGTCCTGGACGATAGGATCAAATCAGAAAGAATCAGCTGCGATGATCAATTTAGGTATTCTTTATCTTAAATTATCATCCAGGATGATCTATACATCAGTCTAGACAATACATCACAATTATGACTAAATTAATCTAGCAATCATGGAAAGCAATTAAGGCTGATTGATACGATCACATCAGCCTGGCCGATCGTAGAATCGGCTGGGATGATGACCTGGATGATTGACATCAGCCAACATCTATTACGGGAAATCTTCAGGATGATTGTACTCAAATTTGAACTAATCGGCCAGGACGATATTGTATTGGCCTAGATGATGTAACCAATTTTCTTCTGATCGTCCCAAATTGTCTCGGCTGATGGAGCATATTTTGTACTTATCGACCAGGACGATATTCCTATCGTCCTGGATAATAATGTCAGTTCATAAAAAGCTATTTAAATGACTCAAATTTTCTCATGCAAAAAGACCTTGAGTGATGCTGTCTTGACCTGAGAGAGCCTTGGGAGAGGGAGAGAGAGGGAGAGAGAGAGATAGATAGAGAGAGAGGAACTTGTGAGGGGGAGTTTGTGAGAGGGTTCACAAAGGTTGCTCCAAGCAAGGTTCCAAGTCGTCATCTCCATTCTTCGTCCTACATCCTTGGGAGATTCTTGGGAGGTCTATATCAACAAAAGTTCTAGGTTCTCTGACCACTCAGGAGGAAGCAAAAGGAGTCGGTTCTCTGCCGCACTAGGGTTGGTGAAAAGGAGCCTATTATAAAGGCTTCTCCTCCTAGTTGTGGGAGCTAAAGGATGTTGAGTCAAGTAATTAGGTTGTTAAGCCTAAGTAAATGTCCCACGGCTACCAAGAGGGGGGTGAATTGGTAGTTTTAAAAATTTTAAACCCTCTTAATAATAAAGTTGAACCGAAATAAAATTTTCTTTTAAAGTTTTTAGAAAAATGTTTTTCAACCACAGAGTTGTTAAAACTGAAATTTAAAGTGCGGAAACGTAAAAGCAATAAAGTAAATGACACCATATTTATAGTGGTTCGGTCTATAACCAGACCTACATCCACTCCTCAGAGGCACCCTCTGAGTATTGCACTAATACCACAAAGTGACTCTCCTTTAGCACCCACAGCAAGGCGGAAAAGCCTGTACAAAACACACTTTTCACCACTACCCGGTGCTGCAGAGAACCGTCATCCTTTTACACAATCCACAGTGCTGGCAGAGAATCGTCGTCCTTTTACACTCTCCTAGTGTGGGTAGAGAACCCTACGGCTGTTCACACTCTCCAAGTGTAGGCAGAGAACCTTCGTCCTTTTACACTCTCCTAGTGTGGGCAGAGAACCCTTCGTCTGTTCACACTTTACAAGTGTCGACAGAGAACCGGATCTCCTTGACTGATCTTCTCACAAGAATCTAGAAGAAAGAAGGAAAAGAGTGAAGAAATCCAATTTCACAAGTAGAGACTCTTACCTTAGTAATCCAAGTGAAGCCTTCTCGCTCCAGTGGTAGGAATCCTCCTTTGAATGCTCTCTTCCACTCACTCCTTGGCTATTCTCTCAAGAGGCACAAAGATCAAATGACAAAAAGATTGGGTGGCAGTCTAATTTGGACTATTTATACAAAAGACATGAAAAACCGCCCAAAAACTGCAAGTTTTCAATTCTGTACGCAGTGGATCGTCCTGTACGATCCTGGATCGTCCTGGACGATTTTACTTAAACGATCTGAAACGACCCAATTTGTATATGTGTACGAAATGACTTCGTACAGCTGATCGTCCTGTACGAACTAGGTTCGTCCAGTACGAACGGTTATTACAAGGTCGGTTCTAGAAACTGCTGAAAACTGTTCTAAGTCGGTTAATCGTTTGGACGAAAATATGTTCGTCTGGACAAAAATTTTCCAGAGAGCCGATCGTCCTGGACGATTATTTATTTCGTCTGGATGAAAATTTTCCAGAGCACCAATCGCCGCGGACGATAATTTGTTTTCGTCTGGACGAAAATTTTCCAGAGAGCTGGTCGTCCGGTACGATATTTATTTTCGTCTGGACGAAAATTTTCCAGAGGACTGGTCACCTCGTACGATGATAAAATTCATCTGGACGAAAATTTTACAGAGAACCCATCGTCCGGGACGATAATAAAATTCGTCCTGGACGAATAGGACTTAGAAAAAAATTTTTAAGCAAGTTCCTATTCGTTCCAAGTGCTCTATAGGAGATAACTGACAGATCGTCCAGTACGATAAATATCGTCCTGTACGATCAGTATAGAATTTTAAGATCTCCTTATGTGTGTGTGTGAGATTTTATTCACTCAATTACAATCACTCCCTTTCAAAATTTAATTCAAAGAAAAGGCAAACTTCAAATAAACAAAATATCTCATGTTGAATTTGATTTGAAGTTTTCGTAGTCTGGAGTCTGATTTTCCTGAAATGTTAGTACACACAAGAGCAAATGCAAATCTTCTAAAATTGTTAGGAGATAACTATACATCTGAACAATAATGTTTGGAATCATCAAAACTACATAAGTTGCACAAATATAAATCATTCAAATAGCAACTATTCAAACAATCTCCCCCTTTTTGATGATGGCAAAACAATTATTATTAGTATGGTTTCAAGTTAAAACAAATCTCTGATCTCCTAAACTCCCCCTGAATTTATGAGTACATTAAAATAAGGGGGCATTAAAGAACAATATTTTTGTTTTTCAAATTTTTTAACACAAACAAAAAAACTTGTAAACAGAAATAAAAAATAGAAAACAAGAATAAAAATCACAAACACAATAATTTCTCCCCCTTTTTGACAGCAACAAAAAGTGAAGAAGAAAAAGACAAGAAATGTAAATAATTATATGAAATTCATTTTTAAAATTTAATCTAAATTGTGATTTGACATAGGGTATGCAATTTTAAACTAAAGATATTAGGTGAATCATAGAAATTCATAAAATTTAAGAAATGATATAACATTGTAAGTAAGAAGAATTTATCAAAGACATGATTCAATTTAGACATTTGACTATTGAAGATCATTACAAGAGAGATGTAAAAAAAATTTCTATATTTCAAAGTTCAATATAATATAAATGAACATAAGATCAATTTGAATTAAGAGATTGAATGAATTTGGAAAGAAGAGAATTACCTCATGTGGCGCTTTGCGCATCTTTTCAAAGTTTTGGAGCACATTTTTGTGTATTTTTCTTTGGTTGGGCTTATTTTGTGCCTCTTTTTCACTTTGCAAATTTTTTGCGAATTCCTTTTGATTTTTGTACATTTGTATAATGTTCAAGAGTAATTTGACCAATTCTTTCCAAAATCTATAATCTAAAATTTCAAATATTTCTAGGTGCATAAATATCATTTGAGCATAGAAATACAAAATAAGAAAACATCAAAATTGCAATAATAATATTAACTTTTATGTAGTCTAAATGAATAGACATGAATTTAAAAGTTCTAATTACAACAAGTTATAAACAAATTATAAATTTAGAAAGTCTAGATTTTCTAATATAGATAATCTCAAATTACAATCGAATTTAAGCACTATGTAGATTAAATAATACTAATGAAATTCACAAACATTAACCACATTTCAAAACAAATCTAATAGAAACAAACTTTCATTAAAATTAAAGGAACGGATTACACATAAAAAAAAATACATTGAACTTAAAAACATAAAAACAATCACAATAACACAGATAAGATAAAAACAAAACAAACAAAAACAAAACAAAAAAAAATACAACAGACACACATAAAAAAAATTTACTGTTCTGGAGGAGGAGGAGGAATGCCGCCAAAGAGATTGAAGTAGGAGGCCATCAACATAACATTGGTATTAATTTCATGAACTTCATCTTTAATGTTACCAATGTCTTGTTGCTGCTGCGTAAGTTGAGCATCAAATTGATCAAATCTTTGATCAATGTGAGTCTCTAGTCTATCAAATCTCTCAATCAGATTCTGGTAATCTGATTGAGAAGCAGAAGCTTGCACTCCTTCTTCTTCTTCTTCTTCTGAAGCACTAGCATGTGCTTTTTCTTTTTCCTCCTTGAAGAGCAATCTGAATGATGCATCGTTATAGTAAACTGGCTCGTCATATTCTTCATCAGGATGCACTATATTGTACTTCTTCTCCAAAATATAAGTAATTAAGTGCCCTAATGAAATGTTCTTCTTCCTCTTCTGATCAGCATGTCCTATTTCTGAAAGCCCATAGATATGATCTATGATGAGTTGGGCTTCATCAATAGGATGTCTTTGCATGATTAAAAAAGTTAGACAAGAAAGGAGAGGAGTAATGTTAATCCTATCACCAGCTTTAGGAATAATTGAGGATCTAAGGATATGCTGGATGATTCGGGCATCTTGGGTCATACCGGCCACTCTAGCAACATGATTGTCAATCGCATTTTCTCTAATTACCCTATTGATTTGAAACCATTTGAAGGAGGTTTCTGACATTAGAGTGTGGGCTCTATATCCCTCAGTTTTAAGTTTAAAAATGCACCAAAGTCGTGCTTGGTGATCTCAACTTTTTTCTTAAAAACAAAAGAACTAATGATAGAGTCGTCAGAATTGAAACTCATGTTGGCTAGAAAGTAGTGGTAGGTTTGTTTATTGTACAAGTGGACGAGAGAAAGAATGAACTGAAATTGGGTTGAGGCGAAGAGGTGCAATACCCGAAATTTCAACTCTGTTTGGATAAGAATGCGAGACGGAGTGATTTTTGCAGATGCAAAACGAGGAAAAGATTCCTCATTTGCCTTGGAAAGAAAGTTGTCTGGGGCATTCCTATTTGGTTTCCTCACCAAAACCTTTTGTCTTTTGCTAGAGGAGGCCATTGTTGATTTGATGTAGAAAGGGATTGAAAAAGAAGTTTGAAAGTGTGATTGTCAAGTTTGAAAGCCTTCATATTTAAAGAAAAACGATACGTTCGTCCTGGACGAAAATATTCGTCTTGGACGAAAAATTATCGTTCGTCTGGACGAAGTAATTTCATACAGACGATCCAATTCGTCCAAAATGTAACGGCTTTTCGTATTCAACACAACTTACGATGCGTCCCTTCGTACAGGCTTTTTGACTTGACCGATCGTACAGACGAAAAAATTTCGTACAGACGATCAAAAAGTGAATCGTTTTAATGACTCTTGAAAACCGCCCCCTACAAAGAACCGACACATGTTCGTACAGACGAACAAATTTCGTACAGACGAAGTTCGTATTAAAAACTGTCTTATCCACTCAACCGCTGCATTCAATCGTCCCGACGTTTGAGAGAGAAAAAATTCGTCCTGGACGATTACATATCGTACAGACGATCTAATTAAAAACTGCTCCCAAAACGGTTTAAATTCGCGCAAACTGTTCCTTCACACATCGTCCCGTACAAAAACAATTTCGTCCTGGACGATGTCCTCCAAAAAAAATTTAATTTTGATTTTTTAAATTAACAAAAACATTCAAAAAACACAGAAAACATAAAACAAAATCATAAATCCAAAAACAATTCATTCAAAAAACACACAAAATTCATAAAATCACAAAAATAAAACAAAACACAACAAGTATCAATGTTGCAAAGACATTTTGGTTAAGCATTCAAATCAATAACACCAAGCCTTGTTCTTAAAGTACTGAAGGTATCAAAGGCTAAAGGTTTTGTAAAAATGTCTGCAAGTTGATTTTCAGTTGAAACATGTATGAGTTCAATTTCTCCTTTGGATACATGATCCCTTATGAAATGATGCCTTATATCAATGTGTTTGGTTCTAGAATGTTGAATAGGATTTTTGGAAATGCAAATAGCACTAGTATTGTCACAATAAATTGGAATAGTGCCTATAGTTAATCCTAAGTCAATCAACTGTTGTTTTAACCAAAGTACTTGTGCCACACAACTTCCTAATGCAATGTATTCTGCTTCTGCAGTAGATAGTGCCACTGAATTTTGTTTTCTACTAGACCATGAAACTAATGAATTTCCAATGAATTGACATGTTCCAGAAGTGCTTTTCCTATCCACTCTACAGCCTGCAAAGTCAGAATCTGAGTAACCAATAATTTCAAATGAAGAGCTAAACTTAGGATACCAAATTCCTAAGTTTTGAGTTCCTAGTAGATATCTTAAAATCCTTTTTACTGCTGTCAAATGTGATTCTTTTAGATCTGATTGAAATCTAGCACATAAGAAAACACTAAACATAATATCTGGTCGGCTAGCAGTCAAGTAAAGTAAAGATCCAATTATCCCTCTAAATTTTTTTGATCAACAGATTTTTCCTTAAGGTCTTTATCCAACTGAACTGAAGAACTCATTGGTGTACTAACAGGTTTAGCATTGTCCATTTCATATTTTTTGAGGATGTCCTTAATAAATTTGGTTTGACTAAGAAAAGTACCTTCCTCAAGTTGCTCAATGCTAAATCCTAGAAAGTAATTTAAATCTCCCATTAGACTCATTTCAAATTCACTACTCATTGTTTTAGAAAAATCATCACAAAGATGTTTATTTGAAGATCCAAAGATGATGTCATCCACATAAATTTGAACAATAAGTATATCCTTTCCAATTTTTCTTAAAAAGAGAGTTGTATCCACACTTCCTTTTTCAAAAGATCTTTCAAGTAGGAAGGTGCTTAACCTCTCATACCAAGCCCTAGGTGCCTGTTTCAATCCATATAATGCCTTTTTTAATTTGAAAACATGATTTGCAAATTTAGAATTTTCAAAACCTGGAGGTTGTTCTACAAAAACATCTTCCTCAATTACCCCATTTAAAAAGGCACTTTTGACATCCATTTGAAATAATTTAAAACCTTTAAAACAGGCAAATGCTAGTAAAACCCTAATTGCTTCAAGTCTAGCTACAGGGCAAAAGTTTCCTCAAAATCAATTCCTTCAATTTGATTATACCCCTTAGCTACTAATCTAGCCTTATTTCTAATGACTACTCCTGAGTCATTCATTTTATTTTTGAACACCCACTTGGTTCCAACAACACTTTGATCTTTTGGCCTTGTAGTTAGTTCCCAAACTTTATTTCTTACAAATTGATTTAACTCTTCTTGCATGGTCAATATCCAAAATTCATCTGAAAGTGCTTGATCAATGTTAGTGGGTTCAATAGTTGAAATAAAGGCTGAATGATTGACTTCCTTGTTTAATCCACGCCTAGTTCTAACACCCTCACTTGGTTCACCTATAATCAATTCCTTTGGATGGTTTTTAGAAAATCTCAAATCTCTAGGCAAAGGGTCTTCTCTTTCTAAATTTTCTTCCACATTTTCTTCCAAATTTAATCTATCAATCTTTTGGGAGTTTTCTTCAATTTCTTCTTCAACAACTTTTGGCTCTTCCATGTTTCCATTTTCATCAAAAATAACATGTGTGGTTTCTTCAATGACTAAAGTTCTTTTGTTGAATACTCTATAAGATTTTCCAACACTTGAATATCCAACAAAAATTCCTTTATCTGATTTTGGATCAAATTTTCCTAAGGCAGATTTTCCATTATTATGTATGAACACCTTGCAACCAAATACATGCAAATGAGACAAATTTGGTGTTCTACCTTTTAGCAACTCATAGGGTGTTTTATTCAAATTTGATCTCACATTCACCCTATTCAGAACATAGCATGCAGTGCTAACCGCCTCAGCCCAAAAATATATAGGAAGTGAGTATTCTGCTAACATTGCTCGGGCGGCTTCTATTAATGTTATGTTCTTTCTTTCAATTACTCCATTTTGTTGAGGAGTTCTAGGTGCAGAAAAATTGTGATCAATCCCCTTTTCTTTACAGAAATCTTCAAATCTTTCATTTTCAAATTCTCCTCCATGATCACTTTGTATAGAAATTATTTCACATCCTAGTTTTCTTTGTATCCAAGTTGAAAATTTTCTGAATTCCTCAAATGATTCACTCTTATGAAAAAGAAATTTAACCCAGGTGAATCTTGAAAAATCATCTACTATAACAAATCCATATACCTTTCCTCCTAGACTTACCGTGCTTACAGGTCCAAAAAGATCCATGTGAAGAATTTCTAATGGTTTACTGGTCCTAAGATCTTTATTGGACTTAAAAGAGGACTTCACTTGTTTTCCTAGTTGACATGCATCACACAGATGGTCCTTAGTAAAGTCTAGTTTAGGTATTCCTGTCACCAAGTTCTTTTGGGTAATTTTTCTAAGATTTTTCATACTAGAATGACAAAGTCTCCTATGCCAAAGCCATGATTCATCAGAAACAGTTTTCAAACAAAACGCAGTAGGAGATTGAATACAATTTAAATCTAGCATGTAGACATTGTTCACCCTTTTTCCATTTAAAACAATTTTCCCATTTAGGCTAATTATGCAGCTAGTAGGTAAAAATTTTACATTATAGCCCTTATCACATAGCTGACTTATGCTAAACAAATTATGTTTTAAGCCTTCAACTAATAAAACATTGTCTATGAAAAAGTTTTTCAAATTTCCAATCATACCAGATCCAACCACTTTCTTTGTGGTATTATCTCCAAGTGTAACCTTGCCTCCACTCCTGGCTTCCAGCGTTATGAATTGAGCAGTATCTCCAGTCATATGCTTAGAACATCCGCTGTCCAGGTACCATATACTCTCACGAGGTCTTGTGTGACAGAATTCCTGCAAAATTCTCAAATGTTATGTTTGAATAGTTGCTATTTGAATGATTTATATTTGTGCAACTTATGTAGTTTTGATGATTCCAAACATTATTGTTCAGATGTATAATTATCTCCTAACAATTTAGAAGATTTGCACTTGCTCTTGTGTATACTAACATTTCAGGAAAATCAGACTCCAGACTACGAAAACTTCAAATCAAATTCAACATGAGAAATTTTGTTTATTTGAAGTGTCTTTTCTTTGAATTAATTTTGAAAGGGAGTGATTGTAATTGAGTGAATAAAATCACACACACAAACTAAGGAGATCTTGAAATTCTATACTGATCATACAGGACGATATATATCGTACTGGACGATCTGTCAGTTATCTCCTATAGAGCATTTGGAACGAATAGGAACTTGCTTCGAAAAATTTTTCTAAGTCCTATTCGTCCAGGACGAATTTTTATATCGTCCCCGGCGATGGGCGCTCTGGAAAATTTTCGTACAGACGAAAATAAATTTCGTACCGGACGAACAGCTCTCTGGAAAATTTTCGTCCAGACAAAACCATATTATCGTCCCCGGCGATGGGCGCTCTGGAAAATTTTCGTCCAGACGAAATAAATCATCGTCCAGGACGATCGGCTCTCTGGAAAATTTTCGTCCAGACGATCAAATTTTCGTCCAAACGATAAACCGACTTAGGACAGTTTTCAGCAGTTTCTAGAACCGACCTTGTAATAACCGTTCGTACTGGACGAACCTAGTTCGTACAGGACGATCAGCTGTACGAAGTCATTTCGTACACATATACAAATTGGGTCGTTTCAGATCGTTTAAGTAAAATCGTCCAGGACGATCCACGATCGTACCGGACGATCCACTGCGTACAGAATTGAAAACTTGCAGTTTTTGGGCGGTTTTTCTTGTCTTTTGTATAAATACTTCAAATTAGACTGCCACCCAATCTTTTTGTCATTTGATCTTCGTGCCTATTGAGAGAATAGTCAAGGGGAGAGTGGAAGAGAGCATTTAAAGGAGGATTCCTACCATTGGAGCAAGAAGGCTTCACTTGGATTGCTAAGGTAAGAATCTCTACTTGTGAAATTGGATTCCTTCACTCTTTTCTTTCTTTCTTTTAGGTTCTTGTGAGAAGATAATTCAAGAAGGTCCGGTTCTCTGCCGACACTTGGAGAGTGTGAACAGCCGTGGGTTCTCTGCCTACACTAGGAGAGTGTAAAAGGAAGAAGGTTCTCTGCCTACACTTGGAGAGTGTGAACAGCCGTAGGGTTCTCTGCCCACACTAGGAGAGTGTAAAAGGACAACGGTTCTCTGCCAGCACTGTGGATTGTGTAAAAGGACGACGGTTCTCTGCCGCACCGGGGAGTGGTGAAAAGAGGGTTTTGTACAGGCTTCTCCGCCTTGCTGTGGGTGCTAAAGGAGAGTCACTTTGTGGTATTAGTGCAATACTCAGAGGGTGCCTCTGAGGAGTGGATGTAGGTCTGTTATAGACCGAACCACTATAAATCTGGTGTCATTTACTCTATTGCTTTTACGTTTCCGCATTTTAAATTTCTGTTTTAACAACTCTGTGGTTGAAAAACATTTTTCTACAAACTTTAAAAGACAATTTCATTTCGGTTCAACTTTAATTTTAAGAGGGTTCAAAATTTTTTTTAAAAACTACCAATTCACCCCCCTCTTGGTAGCCTTGGGACATTTACTTAGGCTTAACAACCTAATTACTAGACTCAATAAGTGGTATCAGAGCATTGTTTCAAAATCATAAGTTTGAACTACTTTTTGATTAACGTAGATGGCTACATTTGGAAACCGAAACACTCCTGAGGGTTACTCTATCACTAGACCTCCACTGTTTGACAAAATTCCTTTTGATTTTTGGAAAACACGCATGTCTACTTTCTTACAGTCACTTGACTATCGCATGTGGATGTTAGTCCAGGAAGGTTACACAAAACCAACTAGATTAGTTGATGGAATTAGGGTAGATGCACCCTATGCAGATTGGACTATAGAAGAACGTGACTTAGCACAATTAAATGCAAAATGTTTAAATAGTTTCTTTTGTGCTTTAAAATCTGAAGATTACATGCGAGTTTCTACTTGTAAAAGCGGAAAAGACATATGGGATAGACTTTGTATTACTTATGAAGGGACAAATGAGGTTAAGCAATCTAGGCTAAATATCTTGTTACATGACTACGAACTATTTCGCATGAAACCTAATGAATCTATATCTGACATGTACACAAGATTCACTCAAATTGTCACCTCTTTGCATGCACTTGGTAGGGAATTAACTAATGCTGAAATGGTTAATAAGATTCTTCGTTGTTTACCTACTGCATACGATGCTAAAATTACTGCAATTACAGAGTCAAAAGATCTGAACATTTATTCTATTGACAATCTTCTTGGTTCACTCATTGCTTACGAGCAAGGAGTAAGTCAAAGAAAGATTGATGTAGGTGAACAAAGAAAGGACAAGAATATTGCACTAAATGTGGAAGAGTCAGAAAGTGAACACTCACAACCTGAGGATGAAGATGATATAGCACTGATGACTAGACAATTCAAAAGCTTTTTAAAGAGGAAGCAGAAGAGACGCCAGCAATGGAATAGAGGTAAGTATAATAGAAATGGCAAGGTTTCTAATGAAGTAATTTGTTATGAATGCAGGAAACCAGGCCATATAAAGACTGACTGTCCAAAACTCAAAGCCTCTCCTAGCAAGGAGAAGGTAGAGGAGAAACCAATGGTAAAGAAGGGCAAGAAGAAGTTTCAAAAGGCTTTTTGGGCGGACTCAGCTTCAGACTCATCTGAGACTGATAAAGAAGAAGAAGTCACCAACCTTTGCTTGATGGCAGATAAAGCTGAACAATCAGATCAAGAAGAGGTATGTGATTTAACTTATAATGAATTGTTTGAAGTTTCTGAACACATGCATGATGCATATAGGAAAACTAAAAAGATGCATGCTAGTATAGTTTTAGAATTGGAAGAGCTTAATAAGGAACACGAAATCCTTAGGAAAGATCATGCTTTAATTGATAGCAACCACATGAAACTACTTGATGAATATGATGACTTGAATAAAAATTTTGAGAATTTAAAATCATCCTACGTTGAACTTGAAAAAGAATTTGAGAAATTTAAGGATGAATCTGAGCACAAGACATATAGAGTCAATTATACAAATCGAATCTTGGAAGAAATGAATTCATTTTATAAACTTACTATAAGTGCTCTCGAGGATAATAGGATCCCCCTAAACATGAAGATTTTACAAATCCTAAGTATTATCCTAAATTTATGAAATCCCTTAGAAGACAATCATATGAGAGAAAACATAGGAATATTTTTCCTAATGTTAAATGTAACAATTGTGGATTTTTAGGACATATATCTCACACCTGCACTTTAAAGATAAAACCTAATCTGGTGTGGAGATCTAAGATGCAAAAATCTAGACATATCACACATGCATCTGATTATAAATTTCATAAAGGTGAACCCAAACTAGTTTGGGTTCCCAGGTCTAACATTTGAGAATTTTGCAGGTATACTCTCACACAAGACCTCGTGAGAGTATATGGTACCTGGACAGCGGATGTTCTAAGCACATGACTGGAGATACTGCTCAATTCATAACGCTGGAAGCCAGGAGTGGAGGCAAGGTTACACTTGGAGATAATACCACAAAGAAAGTGGTTGGATCAGGTATGATTGGAAACTTGAAAAACTTTTTCATAGATAATGTTTTATTAGTTGAAGGCTTGAAACATAATTTGCTTAGCATAAGTCAGCTTTGTGATAAGGGCTATAATGTAAAATTTTTACCTACTAGCTGCATAATTAGCCTAAATGGAAAAATTGTTTTAAATGGAAAAAGGGTGAACAATGTTTACATGCTAGATTTAAATTGTATTCAATCTCCTACTGCTTTTTGTTTGAAAACTGTTTCTGATGAATCATGGCTTTGGCATAGGAGACTTTGTCATTCTAGTATGAAAAATCTTAGAAAAATTACCCAAAAGAATTTGGTGAGAGGATTACCTAAACTAGACTTTACTAAGGATCATCTGTGTGATGCATGTCAATTAGGAAAACAAGTAAGGTCCTCATTTAAGTCCATTAAAGATCTTAGGACAAGTAAACCTTTAGAAATTCTACACATGGATCTTTTTGGACCAGTAAGCACTGTTAGTCTAGGAGGAAAGGTATATGGTTTTGTTATAGTAGATGATTTTTCAAGATTCACCTGGGTTAAATTTCTTTTTCATAAGAGTGAATCATTTGAGGAATTCAGAAATTTTTCAACTTGGATACAAAGAAAACTAGGATGTGAAATAATCTCTATACAAAGTGATCATGGAGGAGAATTTGAAAATGAAAGATTTGAAGATTTCTGTAAAGAAAAGGGGATTGATCACAATTTTTCTGCACCTAGAACTCCTCAACAAAATGGAGTAGTTGAAAGAAAGAACAGAACATTAATAGAAGCCGCCCGAGCAATGTTAGCAGAATACTCTCTTCCTAGGTATTTTTGGGCTGAGGCGGTTAGCACTGCATGCTATGTTCTGAATAGGGTGAATGTGAGATCTAATTTGAATAAAACACCCTATGAGTTGATAAAAGGAAGAACACCAAATTTGTCTCATTTGCATGTATTTGGTTGCAAGGTGTTCATACATAATAATGGAAAATCTGCCTTAGGAAAATTTGATCCAAAATCAGATGAAGGAATTTTTGTTGGATATTCAAGTGTTGGAAAATCTTATAGAGTATTCAACAAAAGAACTTTAGTCATTGAAGAAACCACACATGTTGTTTTTGATGAAATTGGAAACATGGAGGAGCCAAAAGTTGTTGAAGAAGAAATTGAAGAAAACTCTCAAAAGATAGATAGATTAAATTTGGAAGAAAATGTGGAAGAAAATTTAGAAAGAGAAGACCCTTTGCCTAGAGATTTGAGATTTTCTAAAAACCACCCAAAGGAATTAATCATAGGTGAACCAAGTGAGGGTGTTAGAACTAGGCGTGGATTAAACAAGGAAGTCAATCATTCAGCCTTTATTTCTACTGTTGAACCCACTAACATTGATCAAGCACTTTCAGATGAATTTTGGATATTGGCCATGCAAGAAGAGTTGAATCAATTTGTAAGAAATAAAGTTTGGGAACTAACTACAAGGCCAAAAGATCAAAGTGTTGTTGGAACCAAGTGGGTGTTCAAGAATAAAATGAATGACTCAGGAGTAGTCATTAGAAATAAGGCTAGATTAGTAGCTAAGGGGTATAACCAAATTGAAGGAATTGATTTTGAGGAAACTTTTGCCCCTGTAGCTAGACTTGAAGCAATTAGGGTTTTACTAGCCTTTGCCTGTTTTAAAGGTTTTAAATTGTTTCAAATGGATGTCAAAAGTGCCTTTTTAAATGGAATAATTGAAGAAGATGTTTTTGTAGAACAACCTCCAGGTTTTGAAAACTCTAAATTTCCAAATCATGTTTTCAAATTAAAAAAGGCATTATATGGATTGAAACAGGCACCTAGGGCTTGGTATGAGAGGTTAAGCACCTTCCTACTTGAAAGATCTTTTGAAAAAGGAAGTGTGGATACAACTCTCTTTTTAAGGAAAATTGGAAAGGATATACTTATTGTTCAAATTTATGTGGATGACATCATCTTTGGATCTTCAAATAAACATCTTTGTGATGATTTTTCTAAAACAATGAGTAGTGAATTTGAAATGAGTCTAATGGGAGATTTAAATTACTTTCTAGGTTTTAGCATTAAGCAACTTGAGGAAGGTACTTTTCTTAGTCAAACCAAATATATTAAGGACATCCTCAAAAAATATGAAATGGACAATGCTAAACCTGTTAGTACACCAATGAGTTCTTCAGTTCAGTTAGATAAAGACCTTAAGGGAAAATCTGTTGATCAAAAGAAATTTAGAGGGATAATTAGATCTTTACTTTACCTGACTGCTAGCCGACCAGATATTATGTTTAGTGTTTGCTTATGTGCTAGATTTCAATCAGATCCAAAAGAATCACATTTGACAGCAGTGAAAAGGATTTTAAGATATCTACTAGGAACTCAAAACTTAGGAATTTGGTATCCTAAGTTTAGCTCTTCATTTGAAATTATAGGTTACTCAGATTCTGACTTTGCAGGCTGTAGAGTGGATAGGAAAAGCACTTCTGGAACATGTCAATTTATTGGAAATTCATTAGTTTCATGGTCTAGTAGAAAACAAAATTCAGTGGCACTATCTACTGCAGAAGCAGAATACATTGCATTAGGAAGTTGTGTGGCACAAGTACTTTGGTTAAAACAACAGTTGATTGACTTAGGATTAACTATAGGCACTATTCCAATTTATTGTGACAATACTAGTGCTATTTGCATTTCCAAAAATCCTATTCAACATTCTAGAACCAAACACATTGATATAAGGCATCATTTCATAAGGGATCATGTATCCAAAGGAGAAATTGAACTCATACATGTTTCAACTGAAAATCAACTTGCAGACATTTTTACAAAACCTTTAGCCTTTGATACCTTTAGTACTTTAAGAACAAGGCTTGGTGTTATAGATTTGAATGCTTAACCAAAATGTCTTTGCAACATTGATATTTGTTGTATTTTGTTTTTGTGATTTTGTGAATTTTTGTGTTTTTTGTATGAATTGTTTTTGAATTTATGTTTTTATCTTATTTTTTATGTGTGTCTGATGTTTTTTTTGTTTTGTTGTTATGTTTTTTTTTGTTTAAGTTCAATGTTTTTATGTAATTTTCTTTTTAATTAATGAAAGTTTGTTTGTCTTAGATTTGTTTTGAAATGTGGCTAATCTTTATGAATTTCATTAATATTATTTTTAATCTACATTGTGCTCAAATTTGATTGTAATATGAGATTATCTATATTAGAAAATCTAGACTTTCTAAATTTATAATTTGTTTATAACTTGTTGTAGTTAGAATTTTTAAGTTCATGTCTATTCATTTAGACTACATAAAATTTAATATTGTTATTGCAATTTTGATGTTATCTTATTTTGTATTTCTATGCTCAAATGATGTTTATGCACCTAGAAATATTTGAAATGTTAGATTATAGATTTTGGAAAGAATTGGTCAAATTACTCTTGAAAATTGTACAAATGTACAAAAATCAAAAGGGATTCGCAAAAATTGTTTAAAGTTAAAAAGAGGCACAAAATAAGCCCAACCAAAGACAAATGCACAAAAATGTGCCCCAAAACTTTGAAAAGATGTGCAAAGCACCACATGTGGTAATTCTCTTCTTTCCAAATTCGTTTAATCTCTTAATTCAAGTTGATCTAATGTTCATTTATATTCTATTGAACTTTGAAATATAGAATTTTTTTTACATCTCACTTGTAATGATTTTCAATAATCAAAATGTCTAAATTGAATCATGTCTTTGATAAATTCTTCTTACTTACAATGTTATATCATTTCATAAATTTATGAATTTCTATGATTGACCTAATATCTTTAGTTTAAAATTGCATACTCTATGTCAAATCACAATTTAGATTAAATTTTAACAATGAATTTCATATTATTATTTACATTTCTTGTCTTTTTCTTCTTCACTTTTTGTTGCTGTCAAAAAGGGGGAGAAATTATTATGTTTGTATTTTTGTTTTGTTTGTGTTTTGTGTTTTCTGTTAAAATTTTTGAAAAAAAAAAAAATTTAACAAACAAAAATTTTTGTTCTTTAATGCCTCCTTAATTTTTAATGTACTCATAAATTCAGGGGGAGTTAGGAGATAAGAGATTATGTTTTAACTTGAAACCATACTAATAATAATTGTTTTGCCATCATCAAAAAGGGGGAGATTGTTTGAATAGTTGCTATTTGAATGATTTATATTTGTGCAACTTATGTAGTTTTGATGATTCCAAACATTATTGTTCAGATGTATAATTATCTCCTAACAATTTAGAAGATTTGCACTTGCTCTTGTGTATACTAACATTTCAGGAAAATCAGACTCCAGACTACGAAAACTTCAAATCAAATTCAACATGAGAAATTTTGTTTATTTGAAGTGTCTTTTCTTTGAATTAATTTTGAAAGGGAGTGATTGTAATTGAGTGAATAAAATCACACACACAAACTAAGGAGATCTTGAAATTCTATACTGATCGTACAGGACGATATATATCGTACTGGACGATCTGTCAGTTATCTCCTATAGAGCATTTGGAACGAATAGGAACTTGCTTCGAAAAATTTTTCTAAGTCCTATTCGTCCAGGACGAATTTTTATATCGTCCCCGGCGATGGGCGCTCTGGAAAATTTTCGTACAGACGAAAATAAATTTCGTACCGGACGAACAGCTCTCTGGAAAATTTTCGTCCAGACGAAACCATATTATCGTCCCCGGCGATGGGCGCTCTGGAAAATTTTCGTCCAGACGAAATAAATCATCGTCCAGGACGATCGGCTCTCTGGAAAATTTTCGTCCAGACGATCAAATTTTCGTCCAAACGATAAACCGACTTAGGACAGTTTTCAGCAGTTTCTAGAACCGACCTTGTAATAACCGTTCGTACTGGACGAACCTAGTTCGTACAGGACGATCAGCTGTACGAAGTCATTTCGTACACATATACAAATTGGGTCGTTTCAGATCGTTTAAGTAAAATCGTCCAGGACGATCCACGATCGTACCGGACGATCCACTGCGTACAGAATTGAAAACTTGCAGTTTTTGGGCGGTTTTTCTTGTCTTTTGTATAAATACTTCAAATTAGACTGCCACCCAATCTTTTTGTCATTTGATCTTCGTGCCTATTGAGAGAATAGTCAAGGGAGAGTGGAAGAGAGCATTTAAAGGAGGATTCCTACCATTGGAGCAAGAAGGCTTCACTTGGATTGCTAAGGTAAGAATCTCTACTTGTGAAATTGGATTCCTTCACTCTTTTCTTTCTTTCTTTTAGGTTCTTGTGAGAAGATAATTCAAGAAGGTCCGGTTCTCTGCCGACACTTGGAGAGTGTGAACAGCCGTGGGTTCTCTGCCTACACTAGGAGAGTGTAAAAGGAAGAAGGTTCTCTGCCTACACTTGGAGAGTGTGAACAGCCGTAGGGTTCTCTGCCCACACTAGGAGAGTGTAAAAGGACGACGGTTCTTTGCCAGCACTGTGGATTGTGTAAAAGGACGACGGTTCTCTGCCGCACCGGGGAGTGGTGAAAAGAGGGTTTTGTACAGGCTTCTCCGCCTTGCTGTGGGTGCTAAAGGAGAGTCACTTTGTGGTATTAGTGCAATACTCAGAGGGTGCCTCTGAGGAGTGGATGTAGGTCTGGTTATAGACCGAACCACTATAAATCTGGTGTCATTTACTCTATTGCTTTTACGTTTCCGCATTTTAAATTTCTGTTTTAACAACTCTGTGGTTGAAAAACATTTTTCTACAAACTTTAAAAGACAATTTCATTTCGGTTCAACTTTAATTTTAAGAGGGTTCAAAATTTTTTTTAAAAACTACCAATTCACCCCCCTCTTGGTAGCCTTGGGACATTTACTTAGGCTTAACAACCTAATTACTAGACTCAACATGTTAGACCTAGGAACCCAAACTAGTTTGGGTTCACCTTTATGAAATTTATAATCAGATGCATGTGTGATATGTCTAGGTTTATGCATCTTAGTTCTTCACACCAAATTAGGTTTCATCTTTAAAGTGCAGGTGTGAGATATATGTCCCAAAAATCCATAATTGTTACATTTAACATTATGAAAAATATTCCTATGTTTTCTTTCATATGATTGTCTTCTAAGGGATTTCATGAATTTAGGATAATATTTAGGATTTGTAAAATCTTCAAGTTTAGGGGGGTTCCTATTATCCTCGAGAGCTCTTATAGTAAGTTTAAAAAATGAATTCATATCCTCCAAGATTCAATTTGTATAATTGATTCTATATGTCTTGCTCTCAGATTCATCCTTAAATTTCTTAAATTCTTTTTCAAGTTCAGCATAGGATGATTTTAAATTCTCAAAATTTTTATTCAAGTCATCATATTCATCAAGTAGTTTCATGTGGTTGCTATCAATTAAAGCATGATCTTTCCTAAGGATTTCGTGTTCCTTATTAAGCTCTTCCAATTCTAAAACTAAACTAGCATGCATCTTTTTCGTTTTCCTATATGCATCATGCATGTGTTCAGAAACTTCAAACAATTCATTATAAGTTAAATCACATACCTCTTCTTGATCTGATTGTTCAGATTTATCTGCCATCAAGCAAAGGTTGGTAACTTCTTCTTCTTTTTCAGTCTCAGATGAGTCTGAAGCTGAGTCCGCCCAAAAAGCCTTTTGAAACTTCTTCTTGCCCTTCTTTACCATTGGTTTCTCCTCTACCTTCTCCTTGCTAGGAGTGGCTTTGAGTTTTGGACAATCAGTCTTTATATGACCTGGTTTCCTGCATTCATAACAAATCACTTCATTAGAAACCTTGCCATTTCTGTTATACTTACCTCTATTCCATTGCTGGCGTCTCTTCTGCTTCCTCTTTAAAAAGCTTCTGAATTGTCTAGTCATCAGTGCAATATCGTCTTCATCCTCAGGTTGTGAGTGTTCACTTTCTGACTCTTCCACATTTAGTGCAATATTCTTGTCCTTTCTTGGTTCACCTGCATCAATCTTTCTTTGACTTACTCTTTGCTCGTAAGCAATGAGTGAACCAAGAAGATTGTCAATTGAATAAATGTTCAGATCTTTAGACTCTGTAATTGCAGTAATTTTAGCATCATATGCAGTAGGTAAACAACGAAGAATCTTATTAACCATTTCAGCATTTGTTAATTCCCTACCAAGTGCATGCAAAGAGGTGACAATTTGAGTGAATCTTGTGTACATGTCAGATATAGATTCATTAGGTTTCATGCGAAATAATTCGTAGTCATGTAACAAGATATTGAGTCTTAATTGCTTAACCTCATTTGTCCCTTCATAAGTAATACAAAGTCTATCCCATATGTCTTTTCCGCTTTTACAAGTGGAAACTCGCATGTAGTCTTCAGATTTTAAAGCACAAAAGAAACTATTTAAACATTTCGCATTTAATTTTGCTAAGTCACGTTCTTCTATAGTCCAATCTGCATAAGGTGTTTCTACCCTAATTCCATCAACTAATCTAGTTGGTTTTGTGTAACCTTCCTGGACTAGCATCCACATGTGATAATCAAGTGACTGTAAGAAAGTAGACATGCGTGTTTTCCAAAAATCAAAAGGAATATTGTCAAACAGTGGAGGTCTAGTGATAGAGTAACCCTCAGGTGTGTTTCGGTTTCCAAATGTAGCCATCTACGTTAATCAAAAAGTAGTTCAAACTTATGATTTTGAAATAATGCTCTGATACCACTTGTTGAGTCCAGTAATTAGGTTGTTAAGCCTAAGTAAATGTCCCACGGCTACCAAGAGGGGGGTGAATTGGTAGTTTTAAATATTTTAAACCCTCTTAATAATAAAGTTGAACCGAAATAAAATTTTCTTTTAAAGTTTGTAGAAAAAAGTTTTTCAACCACAGAGTTGTTAAAACTGAAATTTAAAGTGCGGAAACGTAAAAGCAATAAAGTAAATGACACCAGATTTATAGTGGTTCGGTCTATAACCAGACCTACATCCACTCCTCAGAGGCACCCTCTGAGTATTGCACTAATACCACAAAGTGACTCTCCTTTAGCACCCACAGCAAGGCGGAGAAGCCTGTACAAAACACTCTTTTCACCACTACCCGGTGCGGCAGAGAACCGTCGTCCTTTTACACAATCCACAGTGCTGGCAGAGAACCGTCGTCCTTTTACACTCTCCTAGTGTGGGTAGAGAACCCTACGGCTGTTCACACTCTCCAAGTGTAGGCAGAGAACCTTCGTCCTTTTACACTCTCCTAGTGTGGGCAGAGAACCCTTCGTCTGTTCACACTTTCCAAGTGTCGGCAGAGAACCGGATCTCCTTGACTGATCTTCTCACAAGAATCTAGAAGGAAGAAGGAAAAGAGTGAAGAAATCCAATTTCACAAGTAGAGACTCTTACCTTAGTAATCCAAGTGAAGCCTTCTCGCTCCAGTGGTAGGAATCCTCCTTTGAATGCTCTCTTCCACTCACTCCTTGGCTATTCTCTCAAGAGGCACGAAGATCAAATGACAAAAAGATTGGGTGGCAGTCTAATTTGGACTATTTATACAAAAGACATGAAAAACCGCCCAAAAACTGCAAGTTTTCAATTCTGTACGCAGTGGATCGTCCTGTACGATCCTGGATCGTCCTGGACGATTTTACTTAAACGATCTGAAACGACCCAATTTGTATATGTGTACGAAATGACTTCGTATAGCTGATCTTCCTGTACGAACTAGGTTCGTCCAGTACGAACGGTTATTACAAGGTCGGTTCTAGAAACTGCTGAAAACTGTTCTAAGCCGGTTCATCGTTTGGACGAAAATATGTTCGTCTGGATGAAAATTTTCCAGAGAGCCGATCGTCCTGGACGATTATTTATTTCGTCTGGATGAAAATTTTCCAGAGCACCAATCACCGCGGACGATAATTTGTTTTCGTCTGGACGAAAATTTTCCAGAGAGCTGGTCGTCCGGTACGATATTTATTTTTGTCTGGACGAAAATTTTCCAGAGGACTGGTCGCCTCGTACGATGATAAAATTCGTCCGGGCGAAAATTTTACAGAGAACCCATCATCCGGGACGATAATAAAATTCGTCCTGGACGAATAGGACTTAGAAAAAATTTTTTTAAGCAAGTTCCTATTCGTTCCAAGTGCTCTATAGGAGATAACTGACAGATCGTCCAGTACGATAAATATCGTCCTGTACGATCAGTATAGAATTTTAAGATCTCCTTATGTGTGTGTGTGAGATTTTATTCACTCAATTACAATCACTCCCTTTCAAAATTTAATTCAAAGAAAAGGCAAACTTCAAATAAACAAAATATCTCATGTTGAATTTGATTTGAAGTTTTCGTAGTCTGGAGTCTGATTTTCCTGAAATGTTAGTACACACAAGAGCAAATGCAAATCTTCTAAAATTGTTAGGAGATAACTATACATCTGAACAATAATGTTTAGAATCATTAAAACTACATAAGTTGCACAAATATAAATCATTCAAATAGCAACTATTCAAACAAAGGAGAGACACTTCGTTAGTGCAATACTCGAAGGGTGCCTTCGAAGAATTGATGTAGGTCAAGAATTGACCGAACCACTATAAATTCGGTGTGATCTTTCCTTGTTTTACTTCCACATTTATTTATTTTTGTACTCTAATTTCTATGGTGTTTTTTTGTTTTAATTTTACTTTACCTAAGAAATCATTTTTAAAATACCAATTCACCCCCCCCCCCCCCTCTTGGTTAGCCTCGGGATAGTTCTTAAGGGCTAAACATCCCTAATGAACTTTTAAGTGGTATCAGAATGAGATTCATAAAAACTAAGTTTGAAAACTTTTTGAACTTTCATTTATGGCTAACAACGGAAATCATAATACTGCAGAAGGGTATTCTATTACCATACCACTTTTATTTGATAATATCCCTTTTGATTTTTGGAAAACTTGCATGTCTACATTTTTACAATCAATTGATTATCGCATGTGGATTCTTGTTAATGATTGTTATACACCTCCAACTAGAAAATTGAATGGCGTTACTGTTCCACTTCCTTTTACTGAATGAACTCTAGATGATAGGGATTTCACACAATTTAATGCAAAATGTTTGAACTATTTTTTATGTGCTTTGAAATTGGAAGATTACATGCGTGTTTCCACTTACACTAATGGTAAAGAAATTTGGGATAAATTGTGTATCACCTATGATGGTACTAATGAAGTCAAGCATTCTGATTTGAATAGTCTCTTGCATGATTACGAACTTTTTCGTATGAAAACTTCAGAATCGATTTCTAAAATATATACAAGGCTTACTCAGATTATTTCTTTATTGCATGCATTAGGAAGAGAACTTTGTAACTATCAAAAAGTAAACAAAATTTTAAGATGTTTTCCTTCGTCTGTTGAAGCAAAAATTACTCAATATCTGAATCTAAAGATTTAAGTACATATTCATTTGATAACTTACTTGGTTCACTCATTGCTTACGAGCAAGGGGTGAATTAAAGAAATCTTGATGCAGATGAAAGGAAGAAGGAGAAAATGGTGGAACTTAAGGCAAATGATTCGGACACTGATTCTTCTAGGTCTGAAAGCGATGATATTGCTTTAATCATAAGATAATTTAAGAGCTTTTTAAGGAAGAAGCACAAGAATCATCAAAAGTGGAATAAAGATAAGGGTAGCAAAAATTTTAAGAATTCTAATGAAATAACTTGCTTTGAATGTAGAAAGCCTGGGCACGTTAAACATGATTGCCTACGCTTAAGGCACACCCAAGTAAGGAGAAGGGTGAGGAGAAACCAAACCTCAACAAGGACAAGAGTAAGTGATTCCAAAAGGCATTCTGGGTAGATTCTGCACCAGATTCCTCTAAAACTAAACCTGAGGAGGACACAACAAACTTGTGCTTAATGGCGAACAATAAGCTTGGTTAAAGGGACCAAGAAGAGGTATGTAAAATAACCTATGAGCAACTCCTTGAAATTTCTGAAAAAATACATGCATAATATAAGAAACTTAAGAAAACTCATGCTAGCCTAAAATTGGAATTTTTTAATTTACAAAAAGAGTATAAAATTCTTCTCAAAGATCATTCAACAATTGATTCAAATCACATTGCTTTACTTGATGAGTTTGATGTGTTAAATAAAAAGCATGTTGAGTTATCTGATTCTCATGATTCTTTAACATTGTCCCATTCTGAGTTAGAAAAAAGTTATAAAAAATTAGAAAATTTAAAAACCTTTGAAAATAAAAAATCTTCATTTCATGCATCGCATAAAAAGCATCACCATAGGAGTAGATTAGTGCATCCTTTCTTGGAGCTAGATGTTTTTCATGTGGCATGCTAGGACTCATAGCACACACTTGCACTATTTATCATAGCTCATATTGGGTCTGGAGACCCAAGTTACATGATCCACAGCATGCATTGCATTCTACTTTCCATAAGAAGGAACCCAAATATGTTTGGGTTCCTAAATCTGACATTTGATAATATTGTAGGCAAGCTCTCACAAAAGACCTCGTGAGAGCATGTGGTACCTGGATAGCGGATGCTCTCAACATATGACTAATGATGTCAATCAATTCATGGTGCTGGAGACCAGGACAGGAGGCAAGGTGGACTGAAACACAACTTGCTCTCACGAGATAGGGTAGGAGCAGGTATAATTGGTAATTCCAAGAATCTTCTAATGAAAAATGTTTTTCTTGTAGATAGACTGAAACACAACTTGCTCAGCATCAGACAGCTTTGCGACAAGGGCTTCATCATAAATTTTTTGGCAAATTCATGTATTATGAGCTTAAATAATAACACTATTTTACGGGGAAAGCGGATCAACAACGTTTACATGCTTGATTTAAATAACATTGAATGTACTGCTTCATTTTGCTTAAAAACTACTATTGATGATTCATGGTTGTGGCATAGGAGATTATGTCATGCAAGTATGAAATTCCTTAGGAAAGTGACCCAAAAAGACCTAGTTAGAGGTGTCCCAAAGCTTAATTTTTTAAAAGACCATCTTTGTGATGCCTGCTAATTAGAAAAGCAAATCCACTCCACTTTTCACTCCATTCAGGATATTAGCACCTGTAGACCATTAGAAGTCCTTCACATGGATTTGTTTGGACCCGTTAGCACTGCCAGCTTGGGAGGAAAAATCTATGGTTTTATGATTATCGATGACTACTCGAGGTTTACTTGGATTAAATTTCTGTCACACAAAAAGGAGTCATTTGATGAGTTTAAAGTCTTTTTCACTTGCATTCAGAGAATGCTAGGTTGTGAAATCTTGACCATTCATAGTGATCATGGGGGAGAGTTTAAAAATGAGATATTCAAAGATTTTTGTGAGGAAAAAGGGATTAGCCACAACTTCTTAGCCCCTAGGACCCCTTAGCAGAACGGGGTAGCAGAAAGGAAGAATCGGACCATAGTGAAAGCTGTTAGAGCCATGCTTACTGAGTATTCACTTCCAAGATACTTTTGGGCTGAAGCAGTTAACAATGCTTGTTATGTATTGAATAGGGTGAATGTTAGAGCCAAATTAGATAAGACACCATATGAGATCCTTAAGGGTAGGACACCCAATATTTCCCACCTTCATGTCTTTGGTTGTAAGGTTTTTATTCAAAACAATAGAAAATCTCACTTAGGAAAATTTGACCCAAAATCTGATGGAGTGCTTTTAGGATATTCTAGTATTGGGAAGTCTTTTAGGGTGGAAGAGACTACACATGTAGTGTTTGATGAGTCTGATCCTAGAAAGCCTAGAGTTGAGGATGATGATAATGATGGAGAGATTGCCACTGGATTAGAAAACTTGGAGAAGGGGGCAGAGCACAAGAACACTAACGGACTAGGAGAGGTTACCCAAGGAGTAGAAAATGTAGATGTGGAGGAAAGGGTTGATTCTTCGCACACTTTGCCTAGAGATTGGAGATACTCTTCGAGTCACCCTAAAGATCTTTTTTTATGAGACCCTTTTGATGAAGTTAAGACTAGACATGGACTTAGGAAGGAAGTGAACCACTCTGCCTTTATCTCAATGACTGAACCCACCAACATAAACTAATGAGTTTTGGATCTTAGTCATGTAGAAGGAGTTGAACCAATTTGTTAGAAATGATGTTTGGGAGCTTGTAGAAAGACCTAAGGGATAAAGTGTAGTTGGAACCAAGTGGGTCTTTAAGAATAAGGTGAATGATTCTGGAGTGGTGGTTAGGAGCAAGGTAAGATTAGTGGCTAAGGGGTATAACCAAATAGAAGGGATAGATTTTGAGTAGACTTTTTCCCCTGTAGCTAGAATGGAAGCCATTAGAGTGCCATTAGCCTTTGTCTGTTTTAAGAGATTTAAGCTTTTTCAAATGGACATTAAGAGTACCTTTTTAAACGGGAAAATAAAAGATGATGTGTTTGTAAAATAGCCCCCAGGTTTTGAGAGTTCCCAATTTCCAAATCATATTTTAAAATTAAAAAAGGCCTTATATGGATTAAAGCAGGCACCCAGAGCTTGGTATGAGAGGCTTAGCACATTCTTACTAGAAAGAGAGTTTATTAAGGGGAGTGTAGACACCACCCTTTTCCTGAAGAAAGTAGGAAATGATTTACTCATTATTCAGATCTATGTTGATGATTTAATTTTTGGATCTTCTAATAAAAGGCTATGTGATGATTTTTCTAAAATAATGAGTAAAGAGTTTGAGATGAGTATGATGGGAGAATTGTCCTACTTTTTGGGGTTTAGCATTAGACAATTAGATGATGGAACTTTTTTGAGCCAAATAAAGTACATAAAGGACATCTTGAAGAAATATGAAATGGATAAAGCCAAGCCAATTAATACTCCCATAACCTCAGGAATTCAATTAGATAATGACCCAAATGGAAAATTAGTTGATCAGAAGAAGTACAGGGGGATGATTAGATCTTTACTTTGCCTGACTGCTAGCTTACCTGATTTAATGTTTATTGTTTATCTTTGTGTTTGATTTCAAGCTGACCCTAAGGAATCCCACCTGACTGCAGTTAAGAGAATTCTTAAATACCTTTTAGGGACCCAAAATATAGGAATCTGGTACTCTAGGCACAGCACTTCTTTTTAGATTATTAGATATTTTGATTTTAATTTTGCAGGATGTAAAGTGGATAGAAAAAGCACTTATGGAACTTGTCAATTCATAAAAAAGTCTTTAGTCTCCTGGTCTAGCATAAAACAAAACTTTGTTGCTCTTTTCATTGATGAAGCTGAGTACATTTGCTTTAGAAAGTTGTGTGGCCAAAGTCCTTTGGTTAAAACAACAAGTACTGGATTTAGGATTACCTGTAGGCACCATCTCTATTTTTTGTGATAACACTAGTGCCATATGCATTTCTAACAATCCTATCCAACATTCAAGGACTAAGAACATTGACATTAGGCATCACTTTATTAGAGACCATGTGACTAAGGGAGACATTGAGTTACATCAAGTGGAGACTAAGAATCAACTGGTTGATATAATTACTAAACCACTGGCCTTCAACACTTTTAGTAATTTAAGGACCAGATTGGGGGTGATTGACATTAATGCATGAACTTAATTTGTACTGATTTCTTTGCTGCATTTTTCTCATTATTTTTTATTAGTTTTTGTTTTGCTTTTGGTACTTTATTTTTCAAATCATCGCTGAATTGATATCTTATGCCTTATTTTTTATTTTAAAAATTTGTAGTCAATATTTTACATCTCTTAATATACTAAAGGGTTAAAAACACCGTTGATTATGTCTCTTTCTCTAACCTATTTTGGTGGTAAAATTTTCTTTTCTAATCAAAAGTCTATCTCAAATTAACGACTGGATTTTTCAATTAAGATCTTTTTCTACCTTGCTACCGTAATATAGCTTATACTATAATAATCAAAAAATTTATGTTACTTCAAGATTTCTCATTATCATGCCAATGCATCTCTCACATGATTTTTGATTCTGTTTTGTGGATTATTCTTCCTTATAATAGAGAGTGAATTTTTCTTCTCTAATAGCTGGAAGATATACTCACAACTATAAATATTTAAGAGTTTTTGAAAAAGAATCTAGCTTGCAAAAATAATAAAAAAAAGTGGCAATGATGCCAAAAACAAAAGATACGAAATGACGCCACACACAAAGTACACCATTCAATGGACAAAAGGCATTAAATGAGCCCATCAAAAAGCAAGCTATCTTCCTTTCCTCCTACTCTTAAAACATAGAAGATTTCATGTATCACTTGAGATTTTTAAAGACTTGATTTCAAATTTCGTGATTGTAACAAACTACTTTGATATATTATTCTATTAGAAATTTTTCTGAAACTAAGTCTTGATCGAATCTCTTTTTCTTATCCAAATGTTTTTCTAAGTAAGGCCTTTTGATTTCAAAAGAAGATTTTGCCCTAAAAGATGTCCGAGCTTAGGGATAACATGATCGGATATTTTACTGCTTTTTAGATTTTTGAAGTTTTTAACTCATTAACTTACACATTTTTAAAATCAATCACGTGGAGACTATATCATGTTCATTCCTTGATTAAAAAAAAAAAACTTTTTGGCTTTTGTTTTATTGTTGTTATTTTTTTATCTTGTTATTTTTGGGCCTTCTCTGATCATCTTCATCCCTCCTTTGATTTGAAATTTTTTTTGTCATATCATCCGGATCGATGTTTACATCATCCTGGATGATAAGTTTTTTGTGCTTCAAAAACTCCATCTACTGAATATTCTGACTTTTTTGCTCTCATCGTCCTAGACAATCCTTTATCATCTAGGACAATATGATCGACCTCTGCTATAATCATCTTGATCATCCTGGCCGATATCTTTTTTCATCCTGAATGATGAATTTATAGGTTATCATCTCATCCAATACACCTGATCATCCTGGACGATATACGTGTAAGTATGTTTAAAATCTTTAAAATCGCCTAGGACGATCCATTTTTGGACAATCGTCCTGGACGATCCACTGTTCGTCCTGGACGATACACATGGCGCATGATTTAAAACATTTTAAATTCGGCCGGTACGATCCATTATTGAGCATCATCCTAGATGATCCACCTAATCGGCATGGATGATCTACTTTTTCAACAATCATCCTGCCTGACTCCTCGGGAGGATTGTCTATGTTTAATCATCCCGGCTGATGTCTGATCGACCCAGACGATCGGACCGCCTTTTTGACCAATCAGATTATTCATAATAATTACACCAGATCATCCTTGATGATCCTACGATCATCCTAGATGATCTGTCTGATTCTTTAAATAGAGCCTGAATTGAGCCATTTTTTCTTCACACCTTCTCTTGGGCTTTCTACTTGCTGTTGCTTACTATTTCCTTGCTTTTTTCTTCTATGTGGCTGGCAAAAAGCATGCTCGTCAGATGTTTGGTAGCTCCTTGAAGGGCACGCTAGACCCTCATTTTTGGGAGGCAAACGATCAAGCTTCCTACCATCATTACAAGGAGTGCGACATTACTCTCTCCCAAACAACCAATCTAACATATCTCTCTTATCCGATACTGGATCTTTTCACCCACACTTCTCTTTACTTTATTCTCACCCTCGCAGTCCCCTTTAGTTCTGAACTTCTCTTTGAATTTTATGCAAACCTCCGCATAAATGTTTCATACACTGCCCTCACCTCTTATGTGAATCGACGTCCTGTCGAGATCACATATCAAGATTATGCTGAACTATTATAGCTGTCCACCACTGGGGATAAGCTGCATACCCTTGTCTCTGATCGTGACTTTAATTTCTTCACTACAAATCACTTTCTTCGCTACACCAACGCACACTTTCATGTTGGAGAGACTAGCTCTTTACTCAAATATTCTAGGACAATCCAGCATGTTCTTCGCACTTCTATTATTTCAAAAGTCAGGGACCGAGTCCACATCACTCCACTTCTTTCACTTACTACCTTTTACATTCTGGTCCATAGAGAATTCTATGCCATAGACCTGATCTTTCGCTACATCGAGCATTTGACTATCATTCAAGATCCAGGTCATAGAAGAAAACCCAATCTTGCTTTAGGACACCTCATTACCTATGTTCTAGAATTTAAATACCATCTTCAATATCCTGCTCCTCCCGACCTTCAGCCACCCGTCTACTCAAATAATTCCTTCGTTTCCCTTCACAACACTCATCTCTACTTAGGGGTTGGCGAAGCTCAGGGGGCAGAGGAGGAGGAGGCTCCAACTCCTATTCCTGAACCTATTCCTCTCCTCAGCACTCATAGCTGGATCAGTTGGTGGAGATATTTGATCAGTTTAAGACCCGTTTCGATGCCTATGTTACACACCAGCAGCAGCAGCATGACTAGGACATGGCCTGGTTTGTGGAACAGTTTGCTATGCTCTCTAGTTACTTTCAGCCACCACCACCACCTCTGTTTGATGATCACAAACCCTCTTTTCTCTTATTTTCTTTGTGTTTTTCTACTTTGTTTCTCTTCTAGTTTTTGTTTCTATTTTCTGTAGTTTTTTTTTCTTATTTTTTGTTTTAGTTTCTGTTATGTTTTTATTTGTGTTATGTTGTGTTCCCTCCTTTTTGTGATGTCAAAAGGGGGAGTAGGTTGATGTATCTTGTACTTTGAATTATGTAACTTAGTTAACTGCTTTTTCATCACATTGTTTTTACTAAACTACCATAACTGCTTGGAATTCTTTGTTTATGTTTTTCATCATCAAAAAGGGGGAGATTGTTGCAAATCTGAGATTATGGATTAGACTTTTGATGATAGCAAATATTCATGTTTTTCTTTGACTGCTTTGCCTACTAATTTTCAGGACCACAAGATCGAATGCAACTCAAGCGAGCTCAAGATTGGGTAGACCTAGGTTGAGTCAAGTATGTATTTTTTCCTTTATTGAGTCAATTGTAAAAGTGGTTCCTGATGCTAAATAACCTTGCACACACACACTTGAAGGGTTTTCTAAGTTTTCCTATTTTGAGTACATCATCCTGGATGAAGATCATATCGGCCAGGACGATTCAACTAAAAATAGAAACCCTAATTAGGGCATACTTATTAAGCAGCCATCATTAAGCAAAATGTCCTGAACGATACTTATATTAGTCAGGATGATAGGCTGAAATCAAAAAGAAATAGCCGCCATGATCAATTTAGGTATTCTTTATTTCAAATTATTGGCTAGGACGATCTATACATCGGCTTGGACTATACAGAACAATTATGCCTAAATTAATTTGGCAATTATGGAAAGCAATTAAGACTAATTGGTACAATCACATCGGTTGGGCCAATCGTAGAATCGGCCGGAACAATGTCCTGGACGATTGACATCGGCCAGCATCTATTCCGGACGATGTTCAGGATGATTTTACTCAAATTTGAACTAATTGGCTAGGACAATATTATATCGGCCTGGATGATGTAACCAATTTTCTTTGGCTCGTCACAAATCGTCCCGGCTGATTGAGCTTATTTTGTACTTATCAGCTAGGACGATATTCCTATCTTCCTGGACGATAATGTTAGTTCTTGAAAATCTATTTAAAGGACCCAAATTTTCTCATGCAATAAGACCTTGAGTGCTGCTATCTTGACCTGAGAGAGCCTTGGGAGAGGGGGGGGGAGAGAGAGAGAGAGAGAGAGAGAGAGAGAGAGAGAGAGAGAGAGAGAGAGAGAGAGAGAGAGAGAGAGAGAGAGAGAGAGAGAGAGAGAGAGAGAGAGAGGGAGTTGGGAGGGGGAGTTTGTGAGAGGGTTCACAAAGGTTGCTCCAAGCGAGGTTCCAAGTCGTCATCTCCGTTCTTTGTCCTTCGTCCTTGGGAGGTTCTTGGGAGGTCTACTTCAGCAAAAGGTCTGGGTTGTCTACCCGCTTTAGGAGGAAGCAAAAGAAGTCAGTTCTTTACCGCACCAACGTTGGTGAAAAGGAGTCTGTTGTAAAGGCTTCTCAGCATAGCTGTGGGAGCTAAAGGAGAGACACTTAGTTAGTGAAACACTCAGAGGGTGCCTCCGAGGAGTGGACGTAAGTCAAGGATTGAACGAACCACTATAAATCCAGTGTGATCTTTCTTTATTTTTCTTTCGCATTTATTTATTTTTGTACTCTGATTTCTGTGGTGTTTTTTGGCTTTAATTTTTTGCTTTACCTAAGAAATTTTTTTTAAAATACCAATTCACCCCCTCCCCCCTCTTGGTTAACCTCGGGATAGTTCTTAAGGGCTTAACATCCCTGACAAACTTTCATTGAGTACCAATCAAAATGAAGATCTATTTTCTCATTAATAAATGGATCATTAAGGATCACATCAACTTATATGGCTTATTGGTAGAGTGTATAAAAGTATTATCTTTGGAATTTGGGTTTAAAGGAGGAGAGGTTTTACCTCTAACCTTTTTACATCACTGTGGATAATAAGGTTATGGTTATATTTTTCTTATACTTTTGAAATCTTTCCATAGTAGACATATCCAAATTATCTCACCTAATGATTTGAACCATGTCCTTATCACCAATAGCTTCTATAAAAATATTAAACTTTGGGTTTTTTATGTAGTTCCTATATTATACAACCTGTTGGTTTTTCAAAAACGAATACAATTTATAACCTAAATTGGATTCCTAATAGATAGGTATTATATTATCTTTATTCGTATGTACTCTTTTACATTTTCTTTTATTATTTAATTTTTCAATCCATGACCTTGCCCTCTAGATGGATTGTCCATTCTACCATGTCTTCATGAAATAGAGGAAGAATGCCAATAAATAACATGTTCAATGTCAAAATGCCACTCATTTTCTTCTCTTTCTTTTTCTACTTCTTTTATTTTTCTTCTACATCATCAAGTTTACAAATTTTCAAGAAGATAATAGATTTCTTAGGTAGATAGTATGAAGCATCTTCATAAATACTAAATTTAGGAATAAAAAAATTGTTGTAGATTACATTTATTATAGTGCTCTACTCCTTTTCAAGAGTACTTGATACACTGATGAAGGGTGGAAGACACCATTCTATATTCATGGAGCTGGGGTCCACGCAAGAAATCCTTATAACAAGATTGAAAAAGTATAAAATGAAATTTGGTTTCAATTTTCAAGATTTCTATTTCCAAGAGAAGATTTATTAAACTCAAAGCTATCTTACCTTTTTCATTGAATCCTCAAATTTTATCTAGTCTAAACAAAGTTTACAAGTATCCACTTTTAAATATGCAAGAGTTCTAATTGTTATGATGTTGACAATTGCATCTGGATTAATAAGGACACAAGTCAAATTAAAATTGTTTATATTCACACAAATGTATAATGAAAGACTATGATCTACGATTCCCAATAGATGATCTTCATCTAAAAATGTGACTCCTACAGCATCCTAAAATTGTAGAACTTATTTGAATTGTGCTGATGCTATCTGAGCCATACAAATGTCTAGGCTGCGTAAACATTTGACTAAAACCTTCCTTATTTCATTATAGTAAACTAGAGTTTAAAACATATTTTGTTTCATTGGCAGCTTGTTTAGATGTTCTATGATGTTTTTAATCCATGTTAGGAACTTCGAGATGTACTACATCTAAATTATATACTGGTTGAGATAGATTTAAAGTATATGGATTATTTATAATTTTTTTTTTTTATCGATAGCTAAAGCTCTCAGAGGTAGAACCTTACTATTGTCATGGTTTACTTAAACTACCTCTTTTGGAGAGGAAATATTAGGTTGGGTTTCTTGTTTATTATTGATTATCTTAAAATTTTCCTCTAAAGGACTATTTGATAAAGTAATTTATATTCAATGTTGATAGGATTACCATGAACATCAAGAATAAGGGAATCATTATTAGACATATATTGAAAAAATCCTTTGATTCTTTTATTTACATTAATAATTCTCAGAAATAATTTTTTTTGTCATTTGAGTTCTTACTTGGATATTTATTAGTAGAAATAAACCAAATATAAATGGAATCCTTTTTCATTGACTTTGTATTACTAAGTAGGGGAAAAGTCCAACAATGTTAAAGTTTTAGGAAATTTAGACTCCCCATTTGTAAAAAAAACCTATTTTGTTATATACAATTTTAATTTTAGCCTTGTATTCCTCCTTTAAGACTAAATAAGCTTGCCATACTTGTACTTCTTCAGGCTCTTTGGTCTAAAGATTTTTCTATTTTTTTGCCAAGAGCTACTAGATCAACCTTTGATGGAACATTATACTCTTTTTAAACAGTTAAGTTTTACATTTGAGTTATTTAAATATCTCCCTTTTCACTTATAGAGAGAGATATGACTGATATCCAAACTGCTGATCTTTTTATGGTCCACTGAACTACTTATACAATGAAGGTCGACTTATATTTTAACATAAATCTATATCGATTATTTTCCCTTGTCAATAAAAGATGTTGATCCTAATTTATCTTATAATGCTTTTGAGGCTTTAACTTTTCATACATGCTAAAGACTAATCCTTCAAGAGAGAAAGTTGAGAAGCTTCCCCATTAATATTAGTGGCTTTGCTAAATAACTTTTTAAAAGTTTAATTATAAAATCATTGAGTATAAAGGCCATTAGTCCATGAATACTTATTAGAAAGATATATATATATATATATATATATATATATATATATATATATATATATATATATATATTTTTTTTTTTTTTTTTTTTTTTTGAGAAAAGAAAAAACTGCATTAAAATGAAAAAACAAAGCAAAAACAACTACAAAGTTTATTCATCCTTTATTATTTTAAGAAATGAAGGAGGAACCTTATCCAAACATAAGTCTTCCCAAGTAAAACTACCAACAACAGTATAGCTAGCACACAAATCCACTAGCTTATTACCCTCCCTTTTAATACATTTGAAAATAACATTATTAAACTCTTAAAAGAATTCCAAATTTTCCATACCTTTGATCCCTTGGTTCATCGCACGGTGAATAACTTTGATCACATTTGAATTGTCACATTCTATGATTGCTCCTTTATACTTGAACATCCAATCCTTAATCACCTCTTTCAAGGATTTAATAGCAAGCATTTCCAATTGATTTATGTCCCAATGAGTATAAGATTTACCAAAAGCCAATAAGAATCTTCCTTTGCAATCTCTTACAACACCACCAACTCCTGCTCTATATGAAGAACAAAGGGAGGCATCTAAATTGATCTTCAACCAACCGGGTGGTGGGGGATGCCAAGCATTAGACAACCAAAAAGACTGATTAACCCCCCCATTTTCCGGATATAAGTCAAAAATCTTCATAGAAAATGAAGACAAGCTAATAGCATTAGCAGCTATGAAGTTAGTACTTTCGGCAATCCCATCATGCACCAATTTGTTTCTAGCTTTCCAAGAGAAGTACAACACATTATAGTAAAGGTTGATAAACATACCATTAACCTTGGATGTTGTATCAATCCATTTGCAACATTCTTCAAAGCTGCCAAACACCGGAATATTAAACCCCCAAACATTTAGTAGTAAAATGACCTCTCTTACTTTTAATCATTTAAATAGAATATGTTCGATATCTTCATTTTCAGAGTAACAGCTGGGACTTATATCATCTTCCTGTAATCTTCTATGCTTTAGGAACTGAAATGAAGGTAATGCTTTTTTAAACAACCTGTCATAGAAAATCTGCACCTTCGGTATCACCTTTGCCTTCTTGATCCATACAGTCCACCTGAGAGTTTCTTGATTCTGATACCAGGATTCAATGATCAAACCTAAAATAGTCTTTCCTGAATTCTAATATATAAGCTCCCTCTCATCAACATTCTATTCTTCATTTATCTTGATTTGTATAATCAGATTAATCAATTCAATACCAAAAAACGTTTCCAGATCTGCTATCTTCCATCTTCTATCTTCAATAAATCTGCTTAATCTCAAATCTCCATCAACTTGTGAAAGAAAAAAAATTGGCCATTTATCAATACTTCTATCAAGAATCCAATTGTCTTTGAATACATCAATATTTGAGCCATCATCTATACTCCATTTGATCAAAGGATTTAGAGCTCTTCCACCGTTACATAAAATTTTCCAAGAGGAAGAAGAATTTTTTTTGACATCATAAAAACCAGGTCTCATTCCGTATTTAAGAGCTAAAATTTTCTATATAAGAGAATTATTGTTAGATAGATACCTCCATGTTATTCTTTCCCTAAGAGGAGCCACTCTAGAAGAAGGAGAGAACAAGCCCCCACCACCAATGTTTTTGGGTTTACAGATCTCCTCCCAGCTGATGTAATGCATCCCCATCTTTCTACTAGATTTATTCCAAATAAATCCTCTACAAAGTTTTTCAACATCTTTCAAAATTCTGATAGGAATCAAAGAATGGGTGCTGAAGAAATTTGGAATAGCAAGGATAATTGAATTAACTAGAGCAAGTTTTCAAGCCAAGGATAAAACCTTACTCCCCTAAATATTAAGTCTCTTGAGAGTCCTCTCAATGATAAAGTAATAATCCCTTGCTACTAATCTTCTCAAGGCTATTTTTAAACCCAAATAGAAAAACTCATTAACTGGTTTAAAGCCCACAGCCCTTGAGACACTTTTCTTCCTTCTTCTATTCACATACTTCCCGAAAATCATTACAGATTTACCATTATTAATGGATTGGCCAATCCAATTACAGTAATTGGAGAGAATTGTCTTGACTTCACGAGCAGCTTTTTTTTATGCCTCAGAGAAAATGAGGATGTCATCTGCATAAAGAAAATGGGAAATACGAAAACCATTCGTACTAGAATTAATACCAACTGAAGACTGTGCAAAGACATTGGATAAAATCTTAGAACAAAGGATGAACAACAACGGTGATAATGGGCATCCCTGACGAAATCCACTATCAGCTTTTATCTATTATGTAAGCTTTCCATTTATGATAATAGAAAATCTTGGATTCAAAACACATTCCAATATCAATTTTGAAAACTTGGGCGGGAATTCAAAAAAATCTAAAATTTTCATGAGAGTAGACCAACTCATAGAGTCATAAGCTTGTTCCATGTCTATTTTGTAAGACACCATTCCTTTGGATGACTTAGAAAATCTGAGCTTATGAAATAGCTCTTGAGCTATCAGTAGGTGATCAGATATTGATCTTCCTTTAATAAATGCATCTTGCTCATCCGAAATCAAAGGAGGAATCACCTGAACCAATCTGTTCAAAATAATTTTTGCAACCACCTTGTAGATAGAATTGCACAAGCTTATGGGCCTATAGTTGGAAGGCAGCATGGGATTAGGAACCTTAAGAATGAGAACTATCAACGTATCCTTCCAATCCTTGTCCATCTCCCCATAAAACAAGAAATGATTTATAGCATTAATAAAGTTTACTTGAATGATTTTCCAATAGCTTTTACTAAATGAATAACAGATTCCATCGCTACCTGGTGCGATATTCCCTCCAAGATGATGAATTACAAATTTAATTTCCTCTACTAAAAAGTCTTTGGAAAGCATACCTTTATCTTCATTGCTTAATACCATCCCAGGTTTCGGCCAGCCTTCAGTATTGCATTTCCTCTGTTTCCACTTAGACTTAAAGAAGTGCCATATTACCTTTTCTATCTGATTTGAATCTTCCACCACCATTCCCAGTTCATTTTTAATCTTGATAATTATGTTTGAGCTCCTTCTAGCATTTGCAAAGGAATGATAAAACCTTGTGTTGCCATCACCATCATATAACCATTTAGATTTGACCCTTTGCTTCCACCAGCCATTCAAACGAGATAATGTGATGTTTAATTCATATGTTTTGCTTTTAATAACCAGCATTCCTCATCAGTGAGCCAACCTTTATCAGATTCTGAAATCTGTATTTAAAGTATTTCTTCCATGAGATAATCTTTGAGCAAATTCAGATTTTTCAATTTGGCTTTACTACAATAAAAAAGATATTTTAAGGATCTTCTAAACTTAGAATTCAAATTTCGAGATGGATTGCCAGAATAGTTTTTGCTCCATTCCTTTTTAACCATATTAAACAAGGCAGGGTATGATGCCCATATATCTTCAAATTTCAAACTTCTTTTAAGTGGAGCAACATGAGAATTAATGTGAAGAATAATAAGACTATGATCTGATGATATTCTAGCAAGGTGTCTCAAAACCAAGTTAGAAGAAAAATTCATAGCCTTAGAGTTAAGGAAGCACCTGTCAAGCCTTTCCAATATCCGAGCTCCTCCAATTTTGTTGTTGCACCATGTGAACAAAGGCCCAACAAAACCCACCTCATGATAATCATTATTTGTGATGAAAGCCTCCATTTCCTTCGGATCTTGAGAGAAATGAAAAATTCTCCCACCTCTCTTGTCTTCCATAGAAGTGAGACAATTGAAGTCTCCTCCTATTACCATTGGATACTCTACCAAAGAGTACATTTCCAATAATTATCAAAGCTCCCTTCTTTTGAGCAAGTCTTTACTTCCATATACTGAAGCAACTCTCCATTTATTTTTTCCATTAATGCATAAGTCTCCAATAATGCATTGAGAAGTAGAACCAAATCAATGAAAAATCTGCCAATCTAGAATTCCATAATGCAACTATCACTCCAGAGAGACCAACCGAGGGTACCACAACATGCTTCCAATCTTCACTCATCAACTTTTTAGCTTCATCAACATTGAAAGAGGAGATTTTAGTTTCCAATAAGGCTAAAAACACTACATTATACAATTTAACAAACTCCTCATTGTATAGAGAAGCCCCTTTTTTCCTGGCTCCTCTAATATTCCAGAAAGCCAATGAATTCATGGTCGAAAACTTGTGGGGGAGGACCCCACACTGCCCTTCGCTTCTAGCTCTGATCTTATGCTTCTTGTGCTATTGTTAATAGGCCCAAGATCTTTTAATTGCTTAGACTTCTTCTTCTTGACCAAACTGGAATCCTCTCCAATGTTCAACTGCATAATAACATCATCCTTTCTCAGCTCTTCTGCTTTCTCATTCAGAGAAATCTTGTTAGCTGTAGAGTTGGAATCAACATCTTGAATAATTTCCCCATCTTCTACTGGTTCACAAAGAACATCAAATTTGTTCTTAATCAATGGAAAAGTAACTTTATTTATAAGTTTTCCACTATGGGTGACTCAGCCAAGGTAGTGATACCACAGCTATCACAGATTGCCTTACTGCCAGTTTCTTTTATTGTGGCCATACTAAGATTTTTTTTCAAACCTTCTCCATTAACAATTTTGTTGTTTGGTTTTGATTTTCTCCACACCTTTTTCACCAAAGGCTTATGATTTTCTTCCTTGAAAAAACTAACTATTTTTTTCCTTCCATGATTTACAACCAGCCAAGGTCCTTATTTGGAATCACCAGCCCTTTCTTCTTCATCTACCTTATCTAGTTAAGCATTAGTTGCACCTGAAACATCCACAGCATTATTCTTCTCTTGGACTTTTGAAGCTTCTTTCCCTTCTCTATAAACATCTTGACCATGCCCAATTAATCAACAATTGAAACAAAAGTTTGGAATGCGTTCATATTCTATTTTTTGGAAGAATTTACCAGACGATCCTTCAACCCAGACACCAACTGGTAGCTTTATATCAAGTTTGATTCGGACACATACCCTTCCAAATTCCCTTCTCCCCCATTGGAACATGTTTCTATCTAACAGAATTTGTTTTCCAACCATAAAAGCTATTTTCCATATGTTTATGTTTTCCCAACACTGCAAAGGAAGATTAAGAAGTCTTATCCAAATAGGTGATGTTAGGCCTTTTAAGGATGTCGGAGAGAAGCTTTTGGACCACCTGTCCATCCCAATTATTTTACTATTAACAAACCAAGGTCCATTAGTAAGGACTGATTCCACACTTTGAGATTCCTGAAAAGAGCAGAGGATCCATCCCATACTAAGCATGCTAAGATGAAACTTACCATAATGTGCCCATTGCCTCCTAAGATCAGAACTTATAGCTGACAATGGAGCTTCACCTCCAAATATTTTAATTACCAAGGAGTTATTGAGTCTCCTGGCATTCTCCATTTCATTTTCTTCATGTAGCTTCATAGTAATACCATCTTCTGCTAAGAATTCTCCCAATTCCAGTTCAGAAATCGGAATGTGTTCTCACTTCCTCCAAGCATTTGATTGATTAGCATCAGAAATACGCTCAGGAATAGTAAGATTTTCCCTACCTTCATTATTCCCAATTGAGTCTACCTCTCTTACTTTAAAGATATCACCGTGTTCCTCTGATTTTTGAGAATAATCATCTTCTTCTGTAACACTTTCTTGAATTCCCATTGCGTCTTTGATTGGAGATGAAACTACTTTATTGATTGAAACATCATTAACTGCTTTTTCTTTTGCCCAAACCTCCTCTAAATGAATAATCTTCTGAATAGGTAACATACTTGAAGGAGATGCTTCAAAATTATCATTGATCAACAAATCTGAACCAAATTTGATTTTCATTGCTTTCTCTCCCATGCAAATATCATTGCCTTTACCCAAAACCTCTAGTTCCTTCTAAGCAACAAATCTGCCTTCATTAATTGCCAAGTTCATACCCCTAGCTTTAGAACTGATCGTCTATTTCAGATTAATCTTTCCATCCCCAAAAGCTGGAGGAGAAGATGAGTAAGCTTTGATTGGCATTGACGGATGCTTAGAAGAAGTCAGGCAATCAAATTAGAAACCTCCGGCGAGAATCTGCCGCCATCCTGATTCCGTCAAACCCGTGAAGAAGGAAATTTGAAAATTTCCGTTCAATTTCTCAGACTTTCTCTCTCTAAAATAATTAAAATAAAGGACTTTTAATTATATATTAGAAGGAAATTTGAAAAATTATGATCAATTTCTCAGACTTTCTCTCTCTAAAATAATTAAAAGAAAGGACTTTTAATAAAACATATTAGAAGGATCTATATAGATTAATATTATTGTAACTATGGCTCACATCTTTATCTAGGGTTCCTCCATCTTAGGATGTAATCTTCTAGGTTTTAATTCATAGATCCCTGATAATCCTATGGTGCTTTACTCATGAGAATTTTTTGATAACCATGGTTTTCAACTCATTATAGGTACAAACTGATCTACTAGGTAGTTTAAAATAGCAATAAAAGTGATATTAGGTAAATTATTGATAAATTATTTGAATAACAGTGCACCATTGCCTCTAGCATTATAATAAGTAGCTTTGAAATGCACATGATGTTATTTGGGGCTTTCAGTGCCATAAAAAATTCTTATGATGGTTTTACAAACAATTTTTGATAGGGGTATAAGTCATATTCCTCCAGGTATGGTCTACCTATTAGAACATATGGAGTATCTTGAGAATGAGCTAAAACTTGTATAACCTAATGTTCTACCATTTGGTTTATATTGTCTTATTGAGTTTATTCTTTTCTACCTTAATTAATTTATTTTCTACTAGTTCTTTATTAACGCCATTAGCTTTATTCATCTGCACTGGCTCATTAGATAGTGACTCAGTCTATACATTTGATCAGGAGATTCTTTAATATGCATGAATGCCATCATAGCCATCATATCTTCATTTTTCTTATCCATCCGTGGCATCTATTCATACTTTTGATTTAACTATTCTATGAGATATTGAGTTAAATCCACTATATCACCTTCATACACTTCAATATCTATGAGTTTTTCATTACCTTTAGCTTGTTTTTTCACAATGTATAGATGTATCATAATCTACCATGTTGAAACACCCAGATATTTCATTATCTTGTGAATTTTTTTCTGCTTCTCTATAGCTTCATATTCATTTATCTATTAGATACTCTCATTTAAATGATCCATCATTTCCTTGATTGATCTTTCATCTACATTATGTGGGTCAATTATAGTATATTCTCTAACATATAAAAATTTAACTATAGCTTTGCCTTATATTTTCCTTTCCTCTACTATACATTTTTAATAAGTGATGAGTGTAGTCAAAGTGGCTGCCATTTTAGGCTGCCAAGGCTTTTTCTTATCTAATAATAAGACTGGTTGATTTGTTATTTTTAACCACTTTCTATCAAAATAGGAAGATGATTGGTTACTTAGTAAATGATGCTAGTAAACTCTTGGTGAATGATGACCTAAATGGCTACTAGAAGTTCCACTTGAAATTTTCTTAAATTGATTAGAGGATGAAGGTGATACAAGATTATACCCTCATTAGGCTAATATATCATATCCTAAAGATTTAATAGGAGTTTGCAAACTTTGATTACTAAGTACTATACATTGATGAATATCAATTGGGATGTTGTTTTGTCTTCAATGATAGTCAATTGTTACAACATGTTTGTGACCTTCAAAAGTCACTCTTCCCTTAGAAGGAGGTGAAACTCCTTTCTTTTGATATGAAGTTTCAATCCAATTTTAGAAATTATATATCACATCCTTAACATTCTTGAAAGATTTATTCTTCAATTATCCATAACTATCAACACAATTATCAATCAATCCATCTAGAAGAGATTAAACTCTCTCTTTCATTCAGACAAAGAGGGAAGAATTTATTGCTTGGACAATGGAGGGGAGGAGAATTAGTAATTCTTTTGCAACTTTCTTCTGCCTCAGTGTTAGACAATAGATTGAAATGACTTCAACCCAAAACCAAAGAATTCTCCATAACTTTTGGTTTTTCAAGATTTATTTTAATGCCACCTTAGTTGTAGCAGTCATCAACATTTCTTCCTCTAAAAACTTGGCCTTCTCAGCCTTCCATCTCTGATGAAAGTTACTTTTTTGGCATTGATATTTAGTGAGTGATTAGGAGCTAAGGATGACCAAATCTCAAACTTATTTTACAGAGGATAAACAATATATTTTAGTTTCTAATTGTTAGCGAATTGTGGGAATGTTAGTCTAGTAAAGATAAAGGGTTTGGTAGCTATGGGAGTGGCTACATATCATTTCTGAATTTTGAATTCCATAGTTTGTATGACTTCAAACTTGGGAGCAACAAATTTCAATTCATTGATAGTCATAACAAGGTTTTCTACTTTGGATCCAAGTTTGATCATATTAGCATGATAAGAGGATTTTCAAAAGGAGATATTCAAGTTATAAACAAAATTGAAGATTAATTTTGTAGCCATTTAATTTTATAATTAAAAAAGAATTATATATTAGTTATTGAAATCATGATCTGCAAACTAAATAATAAGTCCAAAGAATATGCTAAGTTGAATTTATCTATTCCTTAAAAAAAAAAATTAAAAGATTAATGATGGTGGGTGACATTATTTTAACAATGGACCCAGTCCACATATTATCATCAAGCTACATAAAGAAATGATGTTGTAATGTACTATCCAAGGCTAGGAAATTAGATGACTCTAAAGTTTGGATTTAAATTGATTATTAAATAAATTTGGAAGAGTTGAAAAATTAAAGAGTGTTTGATTTTGAATTCGTTGAAATTTGATTGTGTGGTGATTAATTAAAATCTAATTTTTGCATAATTTATTGAATTTAATTTTGATAATTGGAACATTCATTGCTTTTATCAAAAGATGAAATGAATGAAAGGAGGAACAGAAGGAGGTAGCTTAATTCGCTGTGAAAGTTAATCTACTATTGATCTAATGTCTTATTTCCACTAAAGATAGAAAGTTAGCCCAATCTTTAGTGGAGTTTACATAAAAATATTATGCACAAATAAATGTGCCACTAATTTGCTTTTATTTCTTAAGTCAAATTTACATAGTTAGCAATATACTACCTTGGAAGATAGACTAATATTTCACTAGAAATTTGAAAAGTGAAATGAAATATATTTTATAACTAAATGAAACATCATCATGCTTAATTCATGCTAAAGGATAAAAGAAACATTCACCAAACACTTTAAAAATGAAAGTAATCATGGATATGCTTAAGTTTGCCTCAAAAATATTTTTTTCTTGATTTAGCAAATGAAAGCATGCTTATTTTAAATAGGGATCTTGTGCTTCTATAGAGGTTACTCTTTATCATTAATTATAACTCTGAAGAAGAAACTTTTGAATAATGGGAAGATTAGACTTATTTTAGATTTTAAAGTTTAACAAATTTGGTCTAATAGATTAAAGGTTTCAATTAATCAATTTAAAAAAAAAACAATTAGGGTTTATAAAACTTTTTTAATGGTAAAATTTATCCCCAAAAGGAAGTTTGAGTGGTACAAAAGCATATAAGCTTATGCTCGCTGAGAGTGGACTGCTAGCTAATAACCTAAGCAAATATATTTAAAATAAATATTTTATCTAATGCATGCATGCAAAAAGCTACTTTTGATAACATATTCAAGGATTATGTTTGCAATCTTATATTAGAGTTAAGTAATATGAGTTAGGTTAAATACACCTAACTGATACAGTTTTGGCGCAAAGATGCCCTAAACTATAATTTTTATTTTTAGTTAAAACTAATTTTACCAAATTTTGTAAATTTTATATTTTTTAGAGGAAAATGAAAACATAATGTTCTTAAACCCATAGGAAAAAGTAGAGTGACCCTATAATATAATGGGCCCTCTATTCATTATCGAGACTTTTGTTCTTTGGTTTAGTGTATATAACAAAAAATTAAAAAGATGTATGTATGCAAGTTAGAGTAAACATGATTATATATACGATACCACTATGATAATCCTAGAACTAGCATACATATTTAAATCTACAACCCATATGAATGCTATGCATGTCACATAAAATGGTATGAAATAACATTGGATAAATAAAACTTTTCTTCAATTATTTTTACTGTAGAATATAAACTAGGGTCTATTGAAAAGAAAGGTGGCCAAGCTACACCATAATTGGCTTAGATTTCTACTCTTATGAATATAGGTTTAATTATTTTTGCTTATTATATTCTAGCTCCATGCATCTTTTGAGATTCTAAAATATATTGCTTCTGACGGGAAGAGAAAGTATTTCCTTTTGAAGCCTTATATGTATAAGTAAATTTCCTCGCAATCTAGATACATTCCAAATAATTTACAATTGAAATTTTACTTTTAAATTTACACTGAAATCATGAGTATATCCTAAAGACTCAATACTATAAGCAAAAAATAAAAGCAAGAAATAAAAGTGCGATGGAATCCAATATACAACTTGTAAACATAGTGCACTATGCATGTAAAAAAGTGTCAATTTGTATGATTATATATAATTTTGAAAATAAGTAAACATAAGATGCCCTCCAAGTAAGGCATCTTCAAGCACCCTAAAATAACCATCGTTAAGCCTGTGTTAGTTGTCATAATAAACCACCTACAATGTGTGAAGAAGGTTGTATGGCTTTGATATGTTTGAATGAGTTTTAATATTTTAATTATTTTGATTTGAAATCATTTGTTTATCATAAGTAATATTGGGTTTAATTTAAGTTTAAATTTCATTAATTTGGTATTTTATTAATTATGATTTAAAATTTTTTGAGTTTAATTATTTAATTTTGAAAAAACATTTAAGCTAATGACTCTAAAATGTAGAAGCATATAACATAAAAGTCCTAATGCATTTATTCCCCCATATAGAATAGAGTGATTACATAGAGTCTTTGAAGTTTTATACTAATAATTTGATTAATGATTTGGAAGATAGTTATTATAAAGAATATGTTAATTAAAATACTTTAAATTTCATTGAAGCACTTTACCCAAAATCTTATGCTATTTGAAAGAAATGCATGTAAACCTTCCAAAATATATCCAGTAAATGGATAAAAGGATTTAATGTATTAAAAGTTTAATAAAGATCTATAAATTTAATGCATTTGTGTCCTCCAATGGAATCAAACACAATACATATATGTCTTTTTTAAATAGTTTATGTTTTTATTAAGTGAGTTGATGTATTAGCTTTAAGTTTAACTTGTTAAGTTTAGTTAACTTGAGTTTATGTAAGGCAATTTGAGTAATTTAGTTTAATTTTATTTATTTTTTATTTGATTTAGTTTCTCCAAATTTAGTTTTTTTTTATTTAATATATTTTTGATTTATTATTAATTATTTATTTAATTCCTTGAAGAAAATACTTGGTTTAGGTTTTCATTGATTAAATATATCTAAAATATTAATGTGATTGATAGTACTTATTAGGAATAACATATGGATACACCACTCCAAATTTAAGATTAATTGAAGTAAAATTTAATTTTATCTTAATTTATTTAAATAATTACTAATTAAAGTTTATTATTAAATAAATTTCATTTATTAAAAATTTAATATTTATTTTAAATTTCCTATTTGTAAGTTTGATGTAAGTTTTTTTAAATTCATTTTATATTTTTATGATTTTCTATTTAAATTATTGTGAATTTTAAGAATTTTAGCCCCAAATATTTTAAGATGGAAGGTCAAGAGTGGATTGAATGTATAATCCAGGATGATTTAAATATCGTCCAGGATGATATGACCAAAAATTGAAATACTGGAGATACATGGAGATGATCATAGAAGGCCCAAAAATAAGAAAAATAATAGTTAAAGATAAAATAAAATAATGAAAAAGATGATAAAAATGACAAAAAGAAATGAAAACAAACATTTTTTTTATCAACGCATGCATATGATAAATTTCCCATGTGATTGAATTAAAATTTTTTAAGAATCATTAAGTTAACCTCGTCAAAATCTGAAAAATGGTAGAACAACCAATCCTGTTAGCCCTAGCTCGGACTTCTCACAGTGAAAACCATCTTTTAAAAATAATGATCTAACTCAAAAAAATTAATTAGATAAGAAAAAGATATCCGTTCAAAACTTGGTTCTACAAAAATGTCTTATAAAATAATATATCAAAGTAATTAGTCACAATAATGAATTTTAAACATAGGCCCTTGAAAGTATCAAGTGACACAGGAATTCTTCTATGATTTAAATGTTTGAAAGAGAAGGAAGCTTGCTTTTTGTGGGCTCATTTTATGCCTCCTGTCAAATTTGTTGGTGCAATTTGCACATCTTTTAATTTTTGATATACTTTATGTATCTTTCAATTTTTGGCGATCATTGTGCATCTTTTTAGTTTTTCTTCTTTTTCGGCTCATTTTATGCCCTTGTCATATTTTTTTTTGCAAGCTAGATCCATTTCAAAAATTTTAAATACTCTTTGTTGTGTGAATATCTTATAGATATTAGAGAAGAAAAACTCACTCTCTAATATAAGGAAGAGTAAACCATAAAGTATAATCAAATTCATTTGATAAATGCACTGACAAGATTACAAAAGCTTGAAAGTAAGTTAATGACTATGAACATTATCGATATAATATAGATTACTATAGCAAGATTGAAAAAATCTAAATTGCAAAGTCTAGTTGTTAATTTGAGATAGACTTTTAATTAGAAAAGAAAATTACACCTCTAAAAGAAGTTTTAGGAAGGGAAATAATCAACGGTGTTTCTCCCTTTAATTGATTTAGGGATGTCAAATATTGATAACAAATTTTGAAAAGTAAAAACATGGCACAAATATCATTTTAGTAGTGATCAAAGAAAAAGAAAAAAGAAAAAAAAAGTAAATTTAAACTAAAGAAATGAAAATATGAAAAGAACGATAAAAATAAACAAATAAAACTAAAGTGAACAAAAAGAAAAGAAAATAACAAACATTAGATCGAAAAAACAAATTTCAGAATTCAATAAGCATCAAGTTCATGCATTTATGCCAATCACACTTAATCTGGTCATTAAAATGGTGAATGTGCTCAAGGCCAGTGGTTTAGTAAAGTTATCAGCCAGTTGATTCTCAGTTGCCATATGGTATAACTCAATGTGTCCTTTAGTCACATGGTCTCTAATAAAGTGATACCTTATATCAATGTGTTTGATCCTTGAATATTGGATAGGATTCTTAAAGATGCAGATGGCACTAGTGTTATCACAAAGGATTGGAATTATGCCTACAAGTAATCGTAAATCTAGAATTTGTTGCTTTAACCAAATGACTTGGGCCACATAACTCACTAAGGCAATGTACTCAACTTCAACAGTGGAAAGTGCAACAGAGTGTTATTTTCTACTGGACTAGGAAACTAAAGATTATCCTATGAATTAGCAAGTCTAATAAATGCTATTTTAATCAACCCTACATCCTATAAAATCAGAATCAAAATATCTAATTATTTCAAAAGAAGTAATGTTCCTCGGATACCAGATTTGTAAGTTTTGGTTTCCTAAGATATATCTAAGTATTCTCATAACTACAGTCAGGTGGAATTCCTTAGGATCAGCTTGAAATATAGCACAGAGATAAACACTAAACACTATATCAGGTTGGCTAGCAGTTAGGAAAAGTAAAGATCCAATCATTCATCTATACTTCTTTTGATCAATAGATTTTTTATTTGGGTCCTTATCCAACTGAACACTAAAGGTCATGGGAGTATTTATTGGCTTGGCTGTATCCATTTCATATTTCATCAATATTTCATTTTTATACTTTGATTGATTTAAAAATGTTCCATCATCCAAATATCTTATGCTAATCCCCAAAAAGTATGAGAACTCTTCCATCATACTCATCTCAAATTCCTTACTCATTAATTTAAAAAAATCATCACATGACCTTTTATTCAAAGATCCAAAAAGTATATCATCAACATATATCTTAACAATGAGTTAATCATATCCTACTTTCCTCAGAAAATGGGTGGTGTCTACTCTCCACTTAATAAACTCCCTCTCCAGTAGGAATGTGCTAAGTCTCTCATACCAAGCTCTAGGTGCCTATTTTAATCCATACAAGTCAATTGTTAATTTATAAACATGATTAGAAAATTAGAAACTCTCAAAATGTGGGGGTTGCTCTGCAAACACACCTTCTTTTATTATTCCATTTGAAAAGGCACTCTTGACGTCTATTTGGAAAAGCATAAATACCTTATAATAGGCTAAGGCTATAAACACTCTAATGGCTTCCAATCTAGCAATAGGGGCAAAGGTCACCTCAAAATCATTCTCTTCTATTTTTTATACCCCTTATCCACCAATCTTGCCTTATTCCTAACCACCACACTAGAATAATTCATCTTATTCTTAAAGAATCATTTGGTTCCAACTATACTTTATCCTTTTGGTCTTTCTACGAGCTTCCAAACATCATTCCTAATAAATGAATTTAATTCCTCTTTCATGGCTAAGATCCAAACCTCGTTAGATAGGGCTTGATTGATGTTTGTGGGTTTAGTCATTGAGATAAAGATAGAGTGGTTCACTTCCTTACTAAGTTCATGCCTAGTTCTAACACCTTCGAAAGGGTCTCCTAAGATAAGTTCTTTAGGATGACTTAAAGAATATCTACAATCTCTATGCAATGTGTGTGTAGGTTCTACACTTTCAATCATATTTGCATTTTCTACTCCTTGGATAATCTCATCTACTCCTTTAGTGTTTTGGGACTCTGCCCTCTTCTCTAAATTATGAACTCCTTGGGTAATCTCTCCAATTTCATTTTCATCATCAACTCTAGACTTCTTAGGATCAGATTCAACAAACACTATATGAGTATTTGCCTCCACCACCAATGTCCTCTTATTAAACACCCTAAAGGATTTCCCCATACTTGAATATCCAAAGAACACTCCTTCATCATATTTTGGGTCAAATTTTCCTAAGGGTGACTTTCCATTATTAAAAATAAAAACCTTACAGCCAAAGATATGGAGGAGGGAAAGGTTGGGTGTCCTACACTTAAGGATCTCATAGGGTGTCATACCTAGTTTGGCTCTAACATTTACCCTATTAAACACAAAACAAGCTGTATTTACCGCTTCTTCCTTTTAGTTACTCATTTTGCTTAGGGGTCCTAAGAGCTGAGAAGTTATGACTAATCCTTTTATCTTCACAGAAGTCTCCAAAACTCTCATTTTCAAACTCTCCATCATGGTCACTATTGATGGTCAAGATCTCACAACTTAGCTTTTTCTGAATCCAAGTGAAGAAGGATCTAAACTCATCAAAAGACTCACTCTTACTTGACATAAATTTAATCCAAGTAAACCTCGAGTAGTTATCAATAATCCCAAATCCATAGACTTTCCCCCCTAAGCTGGCAATGCTAATGGGTCCAAACAAATCCATGTGAAGGACTTCTAAAGGTCTAGAGATGTTAATATCCTTAATGGAATGGAAAGAGGATTGGACTTTCTTCCATAGTTGGTAGGCATCACACAGGTAGTCTTTGGTGAACTTAAGCTTGGGGACACCTCGAACTATGTATTTTTAGGTCACTTTCCTAAGGGTTTTTATACTAACATGACATAACCTCTCGTTCCACAACTCTGACTTATCAGCGACAACTTTTAAGCAAAATCATGCGATAGTTTTTAAGCAAAATCATGCAGCACATTCAATATTATTTAAGTCAATCATGTAAATATTGTTGATCCATTTTCCCTATAAAATAGTGTTATTATTCAAGCTAATAATGCATGTATTTCCTAAATATTTTATGATGATGCCCTTATCACATAGCTGACTGATGCTTATCAAGTTGTGGTTCAGTCCATTTATAAGCAAAAATATTTTCAATGAAAAGATTCTTGGAGTTTTTTATTATATTTTCACCCACCACATTCCTAGTGGTATTATTTCCAAGAGTGACCTTGCCTCCAGCCCTAGCCTCCAGCAAAATGAATTGGTTAGTATCTTCTATCATGTATTTTGAGCATCTACTTTCTAGGTACCACATGCTCTCACGAGGATTTTTATAAAAGTACACCTACAAAATCATCAAATGATAGATTTAGGAATCCAAAAAATTTTGGATCTCTTCTTATGGAAAGAAGAATGCAATGCATGTGTGTTATACTCTTAATTATGCAATTTGGGTCTCCACACCCAATGTGTACTATGATGAATAGTGTAAGTGTATGAAATATGACATAACATGCCTCATGAAAAACATCTAACACCAAGAAAAGGGTTTACTAATCTACTCGGGTGGTGATGCTTCTTCTTAAAGCTATGTGATGCATGTAATGTTAGTTTATCATTTTCAAATGCTTTGAGTTTCTTTTTCAACGCTTTATTTTCAAATTCATAAGCTACCACTTCCATGCTTTAATTCTTAAACTCTTTGTCAAACTCAACATGAGATGTCTTAAAGGAATCATGTGCATCAATTAATTAGGTATGCTTTTTATTTAATACATCAAATTCATCAAGTAAAGATATGATTGCTATCAAGTGTGGAGTGATCATTAAAAAAAACTTCATGCTCTTTTTCCAAATTTAAAAACTTCAATTTCAAACTAGCATGCAATTTCTTAAGTTTTCTATATGATGCATGAATTTTTAGAGAAACTTCAAGTAATTATTCATAGGTTAGTTCATATACCTCTTCTTGGTCAGACTAACCAAAATGATCACCTACCATCAAGCACATATTTATTGTCTTCTCTTCAGCTTAAGTTATAGAGGAGTCTGATGCAGAATCTGCCCATAATGCCTTTTGGAACCGCTTCTTATCCTTTATGAACTTGGGTTTCTCCTCACCCTTCTCCTTTCTTGGGTAAGACTTAAGTGTAGGACAATCAGCTTTGACATGTACTAGCTTCCTGCATTCAAAAATAATCATAACATTATCAATTTTAAAAATTTTATTATCCTTACCTTCATTCCACTTCTGATGGTGCATTTGTTTCTTCATTAGAAATATTTTGAATTGCCTCATAATTAAGGAAATATCATCACTTTTATAGTCAAAAGAATCAGTGTCTGTATAATTAGCCTTCAGTGCCATAGTTTTATCCTTATTTTTCTCACATGCATTAAGTTGACTTTGGTTCAATCCTTGCTCATAAGTAGTGAGTGATCCAAGAAAGTTATCAATAGAATAAGTATTCAAATCCTTAGATTCAGTTATTGAGTAATCTTAGCATCAAAGGAAGAATGCAAGCATCTTAAAATTTTATTAACATTTTGATAGTTAGTGAGTTCTCTTTTTAAGGCGTGTCGTGATGTCACAATTTGAGTAAACCTATTATACATGTCAGATATTCATTCAGTAAGTTTCATACAAAAATAGTTGTAGTCATGCAATAAAATATTCAACCTAGATTGCTTAACTTCATTTGTTCATTCATAAGTAATACACAATCTATCCCAAATTTCTTTACGAGTAGCACAAATTGAGACACACATGTAATCTTTCAATTTAAAAGCACAAAAAGATAGTTCAAGCATTTTGCATTAAGTCATGCTAAAATCGTATCATCAATAGTCCATTCAGTAAAAAGAAGTTTAGTTTTTATTCCATTAATTTAATGTGATGGAGGTGAATAACCTTCTTTAACAAGCATCTATATATGATAGTCAATCGATTGTGAAAATGTAAACATACGAGTTTTTCAGAAAATAAAAGGTATATTATCAAATAAAGGTGGTCGGGTAACAGAATACCCTTCCGTAGTATTATAATTACCAGAGTTAGCCATGGATAAAAATTCAAATTTTTCAAAAAACTAGATTTTATGAATTCTGCTATGATACCACTTAAAAGTTCATTAGGGGTTTAATCCCTTGTGAACTAGACTGAGGCTAACTAAGAGGGGGGGGTGAATTAACATTTTAAAAATTTTTCAAATAAGAATCACAATCTTAAACTAAACCAATAATCACCACAAGAAAATTAAGTGCGGGAATTAAATATGGAAAAGCAGTAAGAATGAACACACAAAATTTTATAGTGGTTCGATCAACTTGACCTACATCCACTCCCCAGAGCCTCTCCTCAGGGTATTGCACCAAACTCAGTGACTATCCTTTTGCTCCCACAATAAGGCCGAGAAGCCTGTACAAAACCTCCTTTCCACATACTCCGATGAGGCAGAGAACCCAACTCCTTTCACTTTCTCCTAAAACAGGCAAAGAACCCAACTTCTTTTGCTTCCTCCTAAAGCAGGCAGAGAACCTCATTCAATTACTGAAATAGGCCTCTCTCAAACCTATAAGGAAATAGGGACGACGATTAGGGAAGATGCTTCGGATTCTTAGTTGGTGAAACATTTATGAATCCCCTCATAAGATCCTCTCTCTCTCCCTTACTTTCCCTCTCCTCTTAGCTCTCTCAGGTCAATATAGCAGTAAAAGATACAATCTTAGGTAATTAAGTGGTCTTATATAGAAGAGCTCCAAATTTGCTCTTAATTGCAATAAATAGACATAAATTGTCTAGGTAGATCGATGAATCATCTTGTACGATCAGTACAAATTCAACTCAATCAGCCATGATGATCTTGGAGATTTTGGATGATTAAAAGACTTGTTTGTTCTGATCATCCATGATGATATGACATCATCCTGGATGATTAGTTCAAAATTATTGAGTACCATCCAAAACATCACCCTAATTGCATGTCTAGATGATGGAAAACAAAACTGATTATTCAGGATGATTTCATGATCATCCTAGATGATTAATTTTAAAATGTCAAATATAATTCAAAACATCGTCCTAATTGCATGTCTGGATGATAGAAAAATAACTGATCATCCAACATAATTTTGGATAGTCACGGGTGATTAGTGGAAAATAATACATATTTTCTAGAACATCATTCTGGTCATCCAGAAAAAAACTAAGGTTTGTTTAATTTATCATCCTGGACGATCTTGCAATCATCCAGGATAATATGATCGAGCAATCAAACCTTAATTTCTTTTTTTAATTACCAAACTAATTTAGGAAAAATTGCATTGCATCGACCAAGCTGATGTATTGGATAATGTCCAAAACTAAAATATGCCTAAAAGATTTTGGCAAATGATTATTTCTGATTTGAGCCTATTGTCCTGGATGATGCTAATCGTCCATGACGATTTGCTTAAATGCGGTCGCCTTAATTACGATGCCTTAATATTTTTTTTTTTATTTTTAACTGATCATCTAGGAAGATTTGGGATAATCCCGGATGATATAATCAAAGATAGTGAACGCTACAAAATAGATAAAAATTTTCCCTGAATGTGTTTGTGCAAGGTTACTTAACATCTGGACCCATTTTGTTATAATTGACTCAAGAAGAGGTAAAAACCCATGACGTGCACTTATAGACTGACTCACTCTTAGTCTACCAAATCTTAGGCTGGCTTGATTTGCAATTGACCTTATGGACCTAAAACATAAGCAAGAAAGGCAGTCGTAGAAAAATAGAAGTGTTAGAAATGTTTGTTATAATCAAAATTATAATTCTTAAATCCAAATTTGCAGCAGAGCCCTTTGTTCCTTAACATTCAACTTCCTGTTAATGCGGAATGTCATGATGGTTTTCAGCCTTTGGTGATTAAAGAACCTTCAGAGGTTCCTATTAACATCTCAAAGTAATTCACTGGAATGAGTAAGCAGGTGTTCGAAGGTTCTAGATCTAAAACTCCTCGGTCTACAAGAAAATCAAAACAAGTTAATTGTGAAGCTCTGATATGAATTTGTTTGTAAATAAATTTGGAAATGTGATGGCTAAAAGTGTGACGGTCCTCCAAGGAGTCCCTTTAGTCCATAAAAATATTGATTGCCCATCAAATTTTCATTGTTTTTCTCAGAAAGGGGTTCTAAATGTTGTTATTCAATGAAGTTTTAATAAGGATTTTGTCTTTTAGTTGATCAGAGGTAATCCTTAGGCTAAGCATCCTCACATTAAAATCATTTAGTTAAAGAAGATTCATTTATGTCTAAGGATGGGGTGGTAGTCAAGTTGCATAAGCCAAATATTCAATCAAATTTTGAAAAACTTTAATACTTAGTGGTGGTTAACATTTTTGGTGAAGAAGTACCAATCCAATTAATTGGCGGTAAATTAAGGCATCAATGCCTACATTTTGGGAAATTCTATATGACTGTGCTTGGTCTAGGATGGATTTTATGTTCCTTTTATTCATTAGAAGCCAAGGAAAATTTGTTATCGGGTGGACCTTGGTTTGTTAAAGAACATATTATGGGACTTAATAAATGGTCATCTCATTTTTCTCCTACATCACATAAAGGTCTATCTTCACAAATTTGGATAAGAATGCTTAATCTTCCCCTTTATTGCTAAGATGAGATTAATATGTCTAGGATTACTTCGTTGGTTGGTACTCTGCATATGATAGATGGTAACATGTTTCAATGGGGAAGATGGGAATTTGCTAGAGTTTCTGTCCGTATGAAACTTGATAAACAATTGCCTTTAGGAGTATGGGTGGATGGTTTGGTAGGAGGTTTCTTCAAAATGTTGAGTATGAGAAGGTTTCATACTTTTGCAACAAATGCAAGAAAATTGGTCATTTGATCAACGATTGTAATTTCAAGAAAGGGGATGGTAAAGAACAAGTCCTAGAAAAAATTGGATCCATTGAAGAAGTTCCTGGAAATACAAGTTCAGTGGAGGGTACTAAAGTGATAGAAGATTAATATGCTAACTCCAAGTATGGACCTTGGGTCCATGTTAATTATAGAAAGAAGAGGAAGACTAAGGTGGTTTAAAGGAATAAATTTTTGTTCCTAAAGATGTTAAAGATATGACTTATAATTCTAAACCAAACTTTATGGATAATCATGTTGCTGGACTAGAAGTTAATGTGCAAGATTCTGTTGCTCATATTTTAGATGGCACTAAGATAATCGTTCTGGAATCAATTGATAAACTTTGGTCAATTCTGGTTATTCCTCTCGAGTCTACAGAAAATTTAAGAGATGTGGAAATGGTTTCTACTACTAAAAATAATATGTTTAAAGTAGTAGAAGCTATTGAAAAGGATGGTGTTATTATTAGAGAAGAGACTAGTATAGAGAAATCTGGCTTGGGGGAAGGAGAATTAGGGAATAATGACTTTGAGAGGGAATGTTTGAAAGCTACTTTGGCTGATAAGGAAAAGATTTTGAAGGCAAGTTCTGGTATTTAAGAAGGATTGGTTATTTCTATTTCAGGGAATTCCAAACCAAAATTGATTAAGGAGCTAAAATCTCTAGGTCCTTTAAGTTCTTCCATGAGTGGTAGAAAGACTAAAAGCTTGAATAAGAGAAGGGTCGGGTGTCCTTCCCCTTCAATGGTTAAATGAGTTCCAATGTTTTTCGGAACTGTAGATGGGGTAATAAGAAGGAAGCATCTCTTTACTTGAAAGAGATTGTGAAAGATTGTGATGTTTTTTATTGGTATTGTAAAAACGAAGATTTCTTTGACTGACAAGGGGGTATTATAACACTGTGGAAATCTGATTTGCTTATATTCTCAATTTTGAATATCTCTTCCCAATGTTTAATGGGGAATTTAATTATTTGAAGAATAATTCTAATTTGTTGATATCAACAGTTTATGGTGATAGTGATGTGTATAATAGAAGGAGTTTATGGGAGTGTTTGGGATTTTTGTCTAATTCAAACCTTCCTTCTATCATAAGGGGTGACTTTAATTGTATCTTATCTCAAGTTGAAAAAAGAGAAGGGAAAATATTTAAATTTTCTCTTGGTCCCCAAGAGATAAAATCATTCATGAACTTTAATGATTATCATGATGTGGGGTTTATTAGACCAAGGTTTACTTGGTGTAATATTAAAGGTGGAAGTGCTAGGATTTTTGAAAGACTACATAGATGTCTATTGAACACTAAAGCGCTTCAATTAATACACCAAGATACAACAAGACATTTAGCAAGGGTAGCATTAGATCATTGTTTGATAATTTTGAAAATATTCATATCTATGGATAAAAAGAAGGTTTTCCTTAGATTTGAGGATGTTTGGGTATCTTACTCATCTTCGGCAGCCCTGGTTCGTAGAATGTGGAGTAAGGTTTCAGTTCGTGATCTGATGGACAGCTTTAATTTAAAGTTCCTTAAAACTTTAAAAGCTTTGCATTATTGGAGTAGAGCTAACATGGAAGAGCTATCAGGTTCAAAGGAAAAGCTTAAAAGGGAAGTGACTGGTCTCCAAATTGAGGAGGTTAATAATGGTGGACTATCTGATGAAAAACATTTGTTACTTTGGTCCAAGGTTAATGATTTAAATGTGCTCTTGCTCGGCTTAACGTATGGGGGAGACAAAGGGCGAAAGTAAAGTGGTTGGGTGAAGGTGAAAAAAACTCTAAGTTTTTTTGTGCAGTTGCGAAGGGTCGAAGGAATTCCAATTTCATTAAACTGATGAAGGATGACTAAGGAAACCTCATGGATACTCAAGCTATAATTGGAAAAATTTTATTTGATTTCTTTAAAAATAAGTGGAGGGAAAGGGACTGTTTGCTGAATGGTTGGCCGCCTTCTCTTTTAAAATTGAGCTTTGAAGATTCTTTGCTTATGTATGTTGATCGTTCCTTTCTTGAAGTGGAAGCTGTGGTGAAGGAATTAGGTATGAATATCTCTCCTAGAGTTGATGGCATCACTTACTATTTCTTAAAATATTATTTAAATGTCATAAGTCAAGATGTGTGGTTGGTTATTCTTCATTTCTTTACATATGGTAAAATGAAGGCCAAATGGAAAAAGACTTTGGTTTTTTTTATTCCTAAGATTAAATATCCTACTCTTCCTTCTCATTTTCGACCGATTAGTTCATGCTTGTCTATTTTTATAATTGTGGGGAAAATCATAATAAATAGGCTCATGAAAGTTATTAATAAACTTGTTTCAGATGTGCAAGTGGCTTTCATAAAAGGAAGGATTATTAGATAATATTTTGCTTGTTCAAGAACTTTTTTAAATCTGCTATTGGAATGTGTCACTAATTACAAATTTTTTATTCTCATTAATGGCAATAATTTGTAATGGATTGAAGCTAAAAGTGGATTTTGTCAAGGTTACCCTCTTTCTCTATATTTGTTTATTCTTTGGTCGTAGTTATTATCCAATTAATTTACCTGCAAAGGAAATTATTTGGGTATAAAAGTTTCTTCGAAGATGAATCATTTGATGTATGTGTTAACCTCTCTTTTACTCAAGCCCTAGGTCAAAGGGTTTGGCCTGGTCAAATTGACCAAGCCAGGCCCTAAGACCTCTCCCATTCAATTCAACGGGTAAACTGAGTTTGTTGAGTCCTGACCTAGGGCCAACCTGGTTAACTAGGTTAACCTGGGTTGACACAAATTGACCCAAATGCCTTATTTTGATTTCAAATTAAATCAAGAGCTTCAAAAGCTCATTACTCTCCTCCCTTGGACTCAGTGGGTAAGACCCAACTAACTTGGCCTAGACATATGCCCTGAGTCAACCCGATTGAAAAGGTCAACCTAGGTTGACCCTATTTGGACCCTCTGAGCCCAAATTGATTTTGTATCAATTCAAAGGCATATTTGGATCAACTATCTCGTCCCTTGGCCCCATGTTACGAAATTGACCAGGTCCACTCATGGATCGGTTATCCCAAGCCTTGGTTGGTCAAACCTAGCATATTTTGGTCAAAATCTCTCCATTAAAGGGATTTAAGTCTATATTATTACTTCCCTCATGCAAATAACATGATAATTATCCCCTCTCCCTCTAAATTAAACCCTACATCTAATCCTAGCCATTGATCCTAGGGTGGAGCTATAAATAGAGACCTTAGGGCTCCTCTACATTAACTATTGCTCTTGATCTCTCCCCAAGCATCCTTAACCCGAAATTCTTTGTTTGAGAGCACCCACATCCTCCTCTACATCTTCCAAGTTAAACCCCAGTAGTCAAGGCCGTTTCCAGTGAGTTCTTAGGCGACCCGAGAGTTCAAATTAATCTTCCAAAGCTTCCTCTGTTCGATATAGTACTTTTCAAGCCACGATTTATTAAACTAGAAGAATAATATCGGATCCTTAATTGAGAGTTTTCTCTATCCCTAGTCTCGAGATGTAATTAACCATAGGGGCTTGCAATCGTGCAAAATGGAACTCCACCATCAAATAAACCCCACTTGAGCTAATGTATCAGGTGGGGAAACCTATTATTATGATTCGGGTCATATATATTATTATCCATCAGGGTGCGCTAGCAAGATCCGCTATCCACAATGGTTAGTCGTATGTACAATATAATCCTCCCTTCTATTAGCCCATTAGTGAGAAGAGTGGAGGCCTACGATCGTCTCTATTCGTCAGGGTGGTCCGGTCATATGCCCTCTGCACTCTGCAGCCAGTGGTGTCTTTTCTGAGGACCAAAGTATGGTGATGACGTTATTATGATTTCTGAAACCAAGTTCAAACATGTGAGAAAAAATAGAAAAATAATTTCTAATTACTACTTGTGGACGAGACAAGTGGTTAATTATGATAAATCAAGTATCATTTTTAAGAATATGATTGGACGGAGATCAAGAAGGAAACTAATGAACTTAATGAAATTCAAGGAGGTAAAAGAGATAAATTATCTTGGGATTACAATGGCATTGAGGAGATTGTTGTCATCCAATTTTTTAAATCTGGTGGAAAAAGATTCTTGCAAGATAAACATTTGGGGAAACAAACTTATTTCTTTAGCAGGAAAAATTATTTTAGTAAAATCTATGGTACAATCCATTCCAGTTTTTATTGCTTCACATTCATTGGTTACTATGAGTATATTGAAAAAGATTGATAAGTTTTGTAGAGATTTTATTTGGAATAAACAAGGAGGAAATCGTGGTCTACATTATATGTCTAGGTATGATCTTTGCAAACCGATTATTCATGGAGGAAGGGGGATTCATCTAGCTGAATTTATAGCAGGACCTTTCTGAGCTAAGTTTGCATGGGATTTCTACAAAAATCATTATTCTCTCTTAAACAGATCTATCAAGGCAAAATATGGTGATATCTGGAATGCGGATTATATAAGAAATAACTCTAATAGTTGGAAAATCCTTGTCTGTGGGATGGTTTATCTTAAGCCTCTAGTAAGATGGAAAATTGCTTTAGGATCTTCAGTTAACATCTTAAAGGATTTTTGGATTCTAGACAAAATCTTGGAAAAATGGCCAACCTTTATTTCTGTGGAAGATGATGAGTTTCCTTTGCTTCAAGATTTCATTACTGATGGTGTATAAAATTTGATGAAATTATAGATATGGTTGTACAAAGTGTAATTCATATCATAACTAAAATTCAAATATTTCTAAACAATCTTCATGATCATTTGGCACTCTTGTATAATTATTTCTCAGGTAAATCTCTTACTGCTCCAGTGGCTTTATCCAATAGGAATTATGGAGAGAAGAAGGATTATGGAAGATGGATGAAAAAGATGCATTTATCTCCGCAAGTGGAATGTTTTTGGTGGCGTGTTCTAAAAAATGCCATACCAACTAATCACTTCTTATTTTATAGAAGAATGGTAAATAATAATTCTTGTCCAAGGGGTTGTTTGGCAATAGAAAATCTAGATCTTGTGGTAGAAAACTATTCTAAAATTCATATGATTATAGCAAAATTGAATGAATGGGGGAAAATATGTGCCAACTTATTATTCTTTTACTGATTGTATAAGGAAACTGGAAGATATATCAAAATTCAATCAATTTATTCAAATTTTATATTGTTCAATGGTGTTCGTTTCTTGAAAAAGCAGGAACCGAATAAAGCATGGAGATATAGAGGTTGGTTTGGGATTCATTACAGCTATTGCTATTAGTATAGCTTCTAATGCTTTAAAGTTTATCTATTCATTCAGCTGTCTTTTTTATCTTTGCATCCTCCTCCCCCCGAATGGATTAAAGTGAATATTGATGCAGCTCTTTTACAGTCTAATGAACAAGGTATTGGGGGAGTTTTTACAGATCACAATGGAAGGTTTCTTTCAGCCTTTGGTTTTAAATGCACTCATTGGGACATTGGATATTTTGAACTTGTAGCTTTCCGTTCTTTGAAGATGGTTATTAAAGATTGTATGATGGATGCTAAAGGTATTATAATTGAGGGAGATAATATGAATGTGATCATGTTTCTTCAAGTTTCGGTTGAAAAAGCTAGTAGGGATAGTATTATAAAGACGAAATAGAAGATTTATTTTTCCTTGAATATTTTGGATCAATTTTATTTCATTTTACTTTTAGAAAATCTAATGAGTTAGTCGATTATTGTGCTAACTTAACGCTAGAAGATGATTTTTTTTGGGATGATTTATCTTGTACGTAATAAAGTTCCTCCTGCTTTTTTTTGTTTATTAAAGGAGGATTGTGATAGTTTGTCGATCACTTAATAGTTTTTAATAAGGCTTCTTTTTATATTTTAATGCTATTTGCATTTTCATCAAAAAAAAAGTGTCTAGGAAAATGATAATATGTGAGGAACATACCATACTTTAAAACACTCAAATTTCAGCCCAAAATTCAAGTACTTATGGAGCAATTAAGGAAAAAATAGTCAGCATTCAAATCCAAGTTACTTTTTATACACTAAGTAAAATGCTTTGATTTTATTTTTAAAGGATAGAGCTTTAATCTTCGGTTCCATAGAGTATTAACATGTAATATTTTGATGAGAAATGGATTTATTTTTATTTTGGGAAGTCCTAACATTTAATTGTAATTAATAAATAGATTAAGTTGAATATCCAGAGGTGGTGCTAACTCAACATCAGACTTGCATGTAGTGGTAAGTAATTGATCCATTCAGAAGGTGGTTGAAGACACATAACCACGTTGGTATACTTTGTAATGGTTGGATGTTGCAAGATTTGGATGGATTGGCCTTATTTAGATGGGCGAGGGATGGTCCTTTTCTTGGGTTTCAAAGGAATCAAACCAAAAATTGATACAACAAAATGTTGCATGTCTAAAAAAAATAGAAGAGATAGATGAAAGAGATTTCATCTTCTTGTTGAGATTGTTGCAATTTAATTTTTCAATTGTTGAGATTCTTATAACTTTTGTATTTTTTATGATTCCAAATATTATAATTTTACTTACTGTTTCCCCTAACATATTTTGAATATATTGCTTTTGTTCTTTGTGTGTACTAACATTTCAGAGAAATCATACTCCAGATCGTTGAAGACTTTAAATCATATTAGTTTAGGGTTCATTATAAATGGTGTATGTATTTTAAATTTTATTGAGTCTGAGAGAGTGTGATTGTAATTGAGTAATTATGCACACACACACCGGGAGTGTTTAAATTTTGTAATTTTTTAAACTGATCATACTATATGCATTCATTTCGCACGAGATAATTTGTGCAGTTATTCTCTCCTACGATCAGTTAAACGAATGAGATGAAAAAAATTTCTATGTAGTGATCGTACTGTACGATGCTTCTTCATATCAATGACATCCAAAGTATGAAATGGATGGGGTCCCTTTTCGTCCCGATGAATTCAAAATTTTTTCTTAACTAATCATATTATATGCTTCCTTGTTCGTATAAACAACGTTTATAGTACAAATTGGATGGGTCCCTTTTCATCCTAATAAACCCAAATATTTTGTGAACTAATCATATTGTACAATCACCTGTTCGTACAGATGATGTCCAGAGTACAAATTGGATAGGTCCCTTTTCGTCTGGGTGAATGCCAAATATTTCTGAACAGTTCGTACTGTGCGATGTCATGATCGTATATACGATGACTAGAGTACGAAAATATGGGGTACCTTTTCATCTCGATGAAGTTAAAAATTTTTCTTAACCATTCACACAGTACGAACCTGGTTTGTACTAGACGATCATCATGTATGAAAAACATTCAAACAAATTCGCAAAAGGGGAGTAACTTTTAGTACAATACCTGAAGAGGGACTCTTCCAGGAGAGAACAAAGATCTTGTTGAACCAAACCACTATAAATCCTTGTGTTTTTTTTATTTATGTACTTTAATTTTTTAGCAATTAATATTTGTGGTTAAAAAGCTTACTTTAAAAAGATAATCAGATTTAGAAAATTATTAAATTAATTTTTTATTAAAAAATCCTAGAGAATTTTTAAATTACTAATTCAGCCACCCCCCCCCCCCCCCCCCCCCCCCTTTTGGTTAGCTGTGGGACAATTGGGTAGTTTTAACAACATATACGGAATCAAAATTTGGTATCAGAGCTTTGTTTCAAAAGGAGTGTCACTTTTGGTAATAGTGCAATACATGAATAGGGAGTCTTTAGGGGATGGATGTAGGTCTTGTTGGATCGAAGTACTATAAATAATTGTGTTCTTTTAATTTCTGCATTTAATATTTGTGGTTGAAAATCTTATTTCAAAAAGATAATCAAATTTGGAAAATTGTTAAATCGATTTTCTATTAAAAAATCAACACTTATATCCTTAGCGAGCTATAAGCCCTAGTATTGGAAGTTTTTTTAAACATTATAAAGGATGAAAGACATTGAATAGAACTTCAGACAAGGCTTCCTCTAGGTCTAAGGAAGATTTTTTGTGAGTTTAGAAGCTCTTAATGGCATGGTTTAAAAGTTATTTAAAAAACCTAGGCTAGGAATTAGGTTTTAGGATTTACCTCGGTAAAAAAGGGTCTTAAAACTTATTTGATAGATTATTTTCTTTCTTAAAGCCTAACGAGAAAGTTGCTGAAAAACTCGAGCATGGAAGATATCTTAGTTGGATGTTATTTATGCTAGGATAGAAATACTCTAGATCATCTTCGATTATTTCTGGTGGCAGGCTTCAATCACTTGTAAAATAATGGAAAAACGTAGAATAGACCCAGGGAAGCAAAACAAAAGTAAGAGTTTGGCTTGAGAGGTAGAAGGTAGTGATAAAAGTTGGTGTTAAGGTTTTCACAATTTTTACACTATTCTATGCAATTGGAGAAGATCCAAGGGTTGGGCTTCATCAGGTGGAGGCCCCAATTGTTTTCCATGTGTTTAAGATTGTTGGGGAACATTCTCTAGGTCAGGAAGTGGTATGAAAATTCATAAAAGGACATTGCGTAATTTTCTAATGCGGGCCACTAGGGGTTAGAATTGAACTAAACTAGTGGTTGGGGGTTAGTTAGAGCATTCTTATGAATAATCTAGAATATGTTTGAGTGGCTTGACCAAGCAAGAAATTAGTTTAGAAGAAAATTTAAAGAGTTTGACCACAATAAAGAATTTGGAATTATTTTAACTTTGTTAACCAGCTATCTTGTTAAGGTGGCTGGGATAAACTCTTGGGAGTCCCTAGAGACTATTTTCATATAATTTAGGAGATTGAAAGTAATCGATATGAGTTTTAATATAAGGGATGATTATGTAAAGTATTAGAGTTTCTAGGGTGAGTTGACCAAGTAAACTCATCATAGGATGACTCGCCCATTCTTTGGGTTCAACAAGAGCATCAAATTTAGTGAGCTTGAGGGTTTAAAATGGTTGATCTAATTATGATAAATAATTTGACCCAAATTATCTAGGTTTGATTAGTTACAAGTGGAATTGACCCAATAAATATTTCGCAAGGCCAAGTTAATCAAACACATTCAATTCAAGAGGAGCCAAGTTTATATTTATTTGGTGAAGTTCAGAGGAGAATTAGGATTTGCAATAGTTGAATCAAGTGGTTTGAAAATTTTGGGTGGGTTTAACTTGCTCAATTATATTAAATGGGTCAATCACTGGCTTAAGGAAGTAGTCCTGATAGATTTTATATGTTCAGCCCCAAATGGTGAGATTTAAATAAGGATTGAAGTCAAGGAGTTAATGTACTACATAGACTAGTGCACTAAGTATGTTTCATGTTGATTGTGATTTAGGGTTTTTATATTTATTTGACCACAATTTGAAAGGAGGTCAAAAAATAGAAGACATCCAATGAGGAAGGCCTAGAGTAGTCTAACAAACTACTAGAAGAACTCCAGGAACAAGCCACCCTCCAATAAGAGGAAATTAAGCGAAGAAAATTCAAGTATTATAATCTTCACGTTAAATAGAAAACTTTCTAAAAATAAGATTTTGTCGTAAAGATAGCAGGCCCAACCACATTTTATGCCACACTTTGAAAACTACCTTGCACTTGGGATGGTCCCTGTATCATCAATAGAAAACCTGGTCCAGGAGCCTATCAACTATGACAAAATAAGGTACAACATCTTTAAATACTATTACTACTATTTAGAAATTCATATGACAACTATGCATATACCTAAATGGTTTACCTGTAATTCATCTTCTCTGAGTTTTCTTTCCTCGATTTCTGTTTTTCTTCTTGTTCCTTTCTTTGCTTGTTTACTGTTTTCTTTCAGAACAACAAAATCTCTAATTTCTCCAGCAATCATTCTACCGCCCTTGCTACAGTGTATGAAACACTATGCAAAAATATTAAGGTTTCACTGTGCCGGACCATGCTACAGGATTCTCTGCACAATGCCGTTCTTGCTTTCACTCTTTCTTCAAACATTAGCCGCAGCCTGCTTTCCCTTACATAAACCACGGTTCTCGTAAACTAATGGAAGGCAATACATTCTATGCTTTAATAATCAGCATTGAATCCTCCTATCCACTGATTTCATCATCAACAGTTGCATGATTCCATAGGGTTCCGCTATTAGCGTGAAAAGCATTTGGAAAAAGTGGCCCCACAATGCAACTGCCACCACTTTATAGCCAATGAAAACACCATTTGGAAAATAAGAAATAATTAACTTAATTTAATATGCTATTTATTACTAATGTTAATGTTTTCTTAAAAAAAATTAGAAAGTATTATTTAAACTGATTTAAACTTTAAAAAAAAAATTATATGTTGAATTTTTTTTATTACGAGAATTATTTTTGGTTATTAGAAGTTCTCACTTCTCCGTGTGCTCTTCTCTCACCTCCTTCTCTTCTTCGTCTAAAGTTTCATCTCCTAGGATCTCTTCGAATCTCTGGTTTCTTCTACGATTTTCTCTCATCTCCTTCTCGAGCATAGTGTTGGTCAGGTGTGTTCACCGTGCACATCTCATCAGCCTCAAGAAGAACACTTACACTGCTCACTGCTATTTGTATCTAATTTTTTTTTTTCTATTTTCTCCATTTAGAAGCTTTACCTATGAGCATCTATGGGTGTTTTGTCATGTCGATTTTTTACACTTACTCACCTTCTTTAGCGTTCTGAAGGAATATTTTTTTACGGATTTTTCAATTTGTTGTTCACTTGCTCATTTGTTAAATATTATCTTGATTTTTTCTGGAAATTTAAAAAAGTTTGGCATACATTCTGGTATCTCTGAGATTGGTTCTATCTAATTTGTTGCTGGCTTGCTTTTTAGTTCTGAATTTTTGTGTTATTTACATGTTATGATTATTCTTCTTCTTAGTCATTTCTTGATACACACTGTGATGTGTTGGTATGGATGTCTACATTATTGTATGTTTGTGGTTTTTCATTTAGTGAGTAATTCATTGCATTATTAATATAAATTAATCTGTTAGTCTCCTTCGGTTAGTTAAAGTGTTATACACTTATGCTTTTATAGTATTCAATAAGTTATATATATATATATATATATATATATATATATATATATATATATATATATATATATATATATATATATTAGAGTATTGGTTAACATGTTAATTTTTGTATTGTTATGGTTACATTGGAAAAGTTGTTATGTGGCATTTGGGAAGGAGCCAAGGACCCCAAACTTGAAACTGTAATTGATGATATTCTTAGTTTGTATGTGAACACAAGTGATAGAGAGCAGGGTGAAAGTTGAGTTGTTGGATGATTTTATTTGGTTATTGTTATCTCCTTGTTTTAAGAATTTGAGATATGAACTTCCTAATATAACAATTGTCATGTTTATTATTTATTTTCTTATAAGTTTTAATTTTGTTTGAAGAACAACATTTTATAAGAACTTTAATGGTTTGTGATTTTCTTATTTGCTTGGTAGCTTACTCAAATTGATATGCCTTGCACAGCTGCAAGCTCACTAGGTTGCATATGTTCGAGTTCTTCAGACAATCAAACTTTATATTTGAAAAGTGAAATTTTCTAATTTGTGATTTGCAATTTGTGAAATTGTTAAGTTTGTAACTTGTTATATGTGGTCTGAAATTTATTATTTGAATAAATATTTATGAATAATGATGTTGAATTTGAATATTTGTAATTTTGTATTATTTATAAGTTTTTTAGTTTTAAAAAATTCAAATTTCTTTGTTTTGAAAGTTTTATGTTATTTAAGTTTCAATGTTTCATTAATTAAATCAGTATTTTAATTAGTTTATTTTAAAGTTAAAAAAAAAATTAAAGTTAAACGGATTGGTGTGTCAATTTGGGTCGACCCGAACTCATATTAGGTCTTGTTCCATTTTCTTAAATGTGTCGGGTCATATGATGATGGGTTGGTTTCGAATTTGAACTGAATCTGACTCAAAAAGTCATTTTTACTACTCAAGAAATAGCTAAGTAGCAAAATACCTATTCGATCATGTTCTACCTTCTATCATGTTTCAGCTTTGCATTTGTCGTCTCCTTCTAATAAGATGTTTGAAATAATATAAAATAAATATGAGACCTTATCTTAACGTGTAATCCTTTTCATAGAAACTTTTTCATGATATTGAATAAGTAAGAGTCTTTAACTTTAATGTCCGACCACTTCTTTAAAAACTGTTAAATAATATTAAAATAAATGATTGCCTTTGCCTAACTTGCTCTACTAATTTTCTAACAATAATAGTTGTTAAAACAATATTAAAATAAACGAGGGACCTTTTAAGTTTCTTTCCGTCTCTTTCAATATGAAATATAACAAATTGATGGATTGAATGGGAAATTCATAAGAAATATTTGAAGGCACTGTAAGATAATATTTTTTAATTTAAAATTATTTTATTTTTATTCTTTATATTATAATAAAAAATAAAAATATTCTTGATAGCAAATACTTTCTTTTGACATTAAAAAAAAAATATTATGGCATCCAATCAAATCTCATCGACTGCTATCTTTTTACCGAGGCCATGTACCAATTTGTAGAAACCATGGCCACTTTTGAAGGCATCCTTGTTGGCTTAGAATCCTACTTCCTATGAACTCGCCATTGAAAAAATAATAGAGCACTAAAGATATGTAGAAATTTAGAAACCGAGAGTCTGAGAAAATCTGAAGAAGAATGTTTTAGTATTTTATTCAATCAAATAATATAGGAAGAGACATATATAAATATATATATGTAAGGAAGAATAAATAATGTAATAGGCTACGGTAATGCGCGAGTTTGTTATAGAAATATGATGAGAATTTGTTATGATAAAGAGCACTGCTGCAGTAGTACTAAATATTGTCAGACAAGTGGAATTTCCGAGCTAGGGAAAGTGATGTTTGGCAGTTTGCTGATCAACGTGCATATCAAATGTGGATTATCAGTCCCCATCAAATTGAGTGTCCAAGAACTAAAAAGTTAATTTGTTTTGTATTAGCTGACATCAAGATGGAGTAAGAGCTTTTGTTAAGATGTCAGTTAGTTGGTCTTTGGAGTCAACTTGATGAACTGTGATTTCATGTGATTGAATGAGATGTGAATGAGATCATTAACAATGTGGTTGTCGATCTCTATATGTTTTATACGAGCACCAAATTTGTTGCAAGTACTATGGAAGAGGCACTAAGGGAAATCACGTGATTACCGTCGGATGTTCCAACGAATACTTATGCGTCGGTATTGACGACGCATGTAATGGTGCATTGGTGCGACAGAAAATTTGCGACTTATGTTCCGGCGCAAAGAATGCCAGAATATTTCCGGCGTCATTTGTGCCGGTCTGTGCGCCGGTCTGTGCGTCGGAATCAAGCAACTACCGACGCATTCGTCGTTGGAATTATCGATTGAAAGTCACCTTCTTTTTATATCACATTTTGCGTCGGTAATGCATTGGAACGTGCGCCGGAAGGGTTTCCGGCACATTACAAACATCAGAAGACATTTAGCGATGCATGCCGAACCGACGCAGGAAAATCTGATGGAAATGCGCCTGAAACCGAGGATTTTCGTCGGATATAACGGATTACCGGTGAATACTGTTTGCCGGTAACAGCGTGTTTTCCTGTAGTGAGGGTTTGTAACAATGAAGTGATCTGGCAATTATAAGAGGTATGTTGAAGTTAACAAGAAGATGATGGGGCCAGATAATGTATATAACAGTAGTATTCATGGATCTATATTCAGCTTAGGTGGAACACTTAGCCACTGTGGGTTGTTTGTTGACAATCTAGTATGGTAGGGTGTTGACAAGGTAGGAGCAGAAGACTGAGGTGGAATGACGGCTTTGAAAGTTCGTTAGGGATGTTAAGCCCTCTATGAACTTAGTCCCAAGCTAACCAAGAGGGGGCGAGGGGGGGGGGGGGGGGGGTGGTGAATTGGTATTTTAAAAACTCTTTTCACAAAGAAAGAAAATTGCATAAACCAAATCACACGACAGAAATAAATGCGGAATATAAAAGCGCGGAAGCAAGAAAAAGAACATAGAAATTTATAGTGGTTCGGTCGACTCGACCTACGTCCACTCCTTGGAGGCACCCTCCAAGTATTGCACTACAAAACGTGACTCTCATTTAGCCCCCACGGCTAGGCGGAGAAGCCCTCACAAGAACCTCCTTTTTGCCACCCCGGCAAGGCAGAGAACCTACCTCTTTTTGCTTCCTCCTAAAGCTGGCAGAGAACCAAAACCAAAAGCAAACTCCTTACCTCTACCGACCCTTTCACGGATGAGAAACTCTAGAAGAAGATGAAGTAGAGCGATCCTTGAAGCAACCCTTGTGAATCCCCTCGCAAGCTCCCCCTCACAAGATCCTCTCTCTCTCCTCTCTCTCTTTCTCTCCTCAAGGTCTTCTCAGGTCAAGGCAGCAGCCAAAGGTCTTGAAAAAATGTTGAACAAGAGCTCTTAAATAGAAGAGCTTCAAAGGAGCTCATTAATTGCAAGTTGCTGACAATATCGTCCAGGCCGATATGGACATCGGCCTGGCCGATCAGTACAAATCAATGAAGATCGGACAGAGCATAGCCCTGGATGGAAAACAGGACGATTGAATATTGGCTTGATCGTCCAGGCTGATCTCACGATTGTCCTGGCCGATCAATTCAAATCAGAGGAAAATTGTCTTGATAATAGCTCTAGATACGAGCTGGCTGATGTTTATCTTCCTGAAGTAACTTAAGGTTTTTGACTGGATCGTCCTGCCCGATCCTGCGATCGTCCAGGACGATATGATCGTATCAATCATCCTTAATTACTCCCTTGATTCTTGATCAATTAAGGCATAATTTGTGAATATCGTTCAGGCCGATACGTGGATCGTCCTGGCCGATAATTTAAAAATACAGTATACCTTAATTGACTATGGCGGCTACTTCTTTATGTTTTGAGGTTATCGTCTTGGCCGATAAACGTATCTTCCAGGCCGATATGTTAATGACGGCTTCCTTAATTAAGAATCCTTACTTAGACTCTCTGTTTTTAGCTGATCATCCCGGACAATATAAATATCGACCGGGCCGATGTGGGCAAAAACAGAAATTCTAAGCCCCTCAAGTGTGTATGTGTAAGGTTACTTAGCATCAGTCTCTTTGACCATTACAAGTAGACTCAAAAGGTGAAAATCAAAAGTACAGACTGACTCAACCCTAAACCTACGCAATCCTGAATTGGTTTCTTCTTGATCGTCCGATCTTCAATTCCTGAAAAGTTAGAAGCAACAAGTAGTCCAAGAGAAATAGTATTTGTCAATCATCAAAACATAAGCCATGAAAAATAGATTTGCAACAGGCTTATGGTATAGGAAACTTAGTTTGAATCGGAGTAGAGGTGAAGTGTGAGGTCGCTGCAGATGATAGGTAGTACTAGATTGATGGAGCCTTTAAGGTATCTCACCTACCATTTCTATTTCTAGAAATCTTTATTAAATGGTGTAGAGAGAGTTGTTATTTGCATGTTTTACATTCTTGCAACTTGTATTATTTTGATGATTTCAAATATTATTGTTTTATATATCTCCTAACATTTTTTAGAAGATTTGTTTTTGCTCTAGTGTGTACTAACATTTCAGGAAAATCAACTCCAAGCAATGAAGACTTCAAATTATTCATTTGTAAATTACAAGTTTTGAAATGAGAGGGAGTGATTGTAATTGAGTGAAAAATCACAACACACACTCTTGTGGGACAATTTTTGTGAAATGATCGTATGGGATGAACCTGGTTCGTACGGGACGATCATGTTAATTAACCCTCAGAAGAGCAATGGATCGAACAGGCGTGTAGAAAATTTTCTAAGTCCTAATCGTCGAGGACGAATTTAATATTCGTCCCGGGATGAATGTCTCTGGATTCTCACCTTGCACTGTTCGTCCAGACGAAAAATATGGTTCGTACCAGGATGAAACTCTCTGTATGAGATCGTACAGGACAAAATAAATTTTTGTCCCTGGACGAAACTATAAGTATAAAATCATCCCAGGATGAAACCTATTCGTCTCAGGACGAACATAACCGACTTACCTCAGTTGGTTACATCCTGTAGATTTTGGGAACCAACCTATGTAATAACCATTTCGTACCGGACGAATATAGTTCGTACGGGACGATGAGCGCGTACGAACATAGTTCGTACCAAAATACATTAGGATCGTTTCTGACACTTTAAGTAAAATCGTCCGGGACGATCCACTATCGTACTGGACGATCCACTGCGTACAGAATTGAAAACTTACAGTTTTTGGGCAATTTTTCTTGTCTTTTATATATATAATTCAAATTAGACTGCCACCCAATATTTTTGCTCATTGATCTTCGTGCCTATTGGAAGAAGAGTAAAGGAAAGAGTGAGAGAAAGCATTCAATGAAGGATTTATGCCACTGGAGTGTGAAGGCCTTGCATGGTGTTAAAAGGTAAGATTTTCTACTTGTTATTTGAGATTACTTCACTCTTTTTCTTTGTTTCTTCTAGATTTTTTTGGAAGAGATCTATCAAGGAGATCCGGTTCTCTACCGACACTAGGAGAGTGTAAAAGGACCAAGGGTTCTCTGCCCACACTAGGAGAGTGTAAAAGGACGAAGGGTTCTCTGCCCACACTAGGAGAGTGTAAAATGACGACGGTTCTCTGCCAACACTAGAGAAAGTGTAAAAGGACGACGGTTCTCTACCGCAGTGGGTAGTGGTTATTGCAACCCATGACCCCAAGTTTGAGATTTTGATGATACCAAATAATGAGTGTTTTGGAACAACTTTTCATTAAATATTATTTTATTTGCTATTGTCCTTGAGTACTAACATTTCAGGAAGATCACAAGTGACTCATAATGAAAGGAAGACTCAAGACTGGGTATATTAGGAGTATGAGTCAGACATTGTTCTTTTCTATTTATTTTATTTTTACTTTATTGAGTCTGGCTACAAAATGCATAAGAGCAAGAGCAACCATGCATACACACAGGGGGAGAGTTTGTTTTTTAACTGTAAAATATAATTAAATTTCTTCTCTGTAGATCGTACTGTACGATTTTAATTCAAACCATACGATCCAAGTTATGTGGACGATTCTGTGAATAGTTCATACTGTACGAATATATTTATACTGTACGATATGTTCAGATCCAAAACCCTAGCCGTAGTTTAGTTTAAGTAAGTGATTTTGCGCCGTTCGTACTGTACGCTATTTTTTAAATACTTACTTAAATTAACCTGTGATTAGTGCATGTAATCCAGGCCTAATTATGTTTTGAACATCGTACTATACGATAGTGATCGTACCATACGATGAACAGAGACGACATCTGGTCGTCCAGACCATCGTCCTGTACGAATAGTATTTTATGGATCGTACCGTACGATATTATATCGTACAGTATGAATTGTTTTTAAACTGTTCGTACATCTTCGTACCAGGACGAAGTCTGTTTATGAAGATCGTACTGTACGATGTTGAATCGTACTGTACGAACAGTAATGACTACTTTTGAAATCAGAGGTTTTTGGAGCCCGTTTTAGATGTTAATCTTGTCCTTTTTCAGTAAGATTTTACAGAGAGGGTGAACGTGATTATAGAGGGATTCCAAGGGAGAGAGCTCTAGAGAAGTTCTTTAGAGTTGAGAGAGGAAGGAGAAGGCGAGCGTTGTTAGGGAGAAGAGGTGTCAGGGAGATCACACGGTTGCTCCGAACTTGTTGCATCTTGCTCCTCCTATGGCCCTAGAAGAATTTGAGGGAGGATCTCCAAGGGAAAGGCTTGTCTACATCCGTGACCTCGAGGTTCTCTGCCTTCTCTAGGAGGGAGAAAAACGAGAAGGTTCTCTGCCATCGCCAGGAGGGCGAAAACAGAGTTTGGCACTCCGCCACGCCGGGTTGGTGAAAATGAGGTTTGTAAAGGCTTCTCCGCCTTGCCGAGGGGGGCAAAAGGAGAACTATTTTTGGTAGTGAAAATCCCGGAGCGGAGGACTCTGGGGAGTGGACGTAGGTCATATTTTGACCGAACCATTATAAAAATTCTTGGTGTATTTTTTCCTTTTCGTCATTTATATTTTACTTGCTTTTAATTTTTCATAACTATTGCATTGTGAAATTTGTGGAAGAAAACTTGCTTAAAATTTTGTTGTAAAATTTTAAAAATAACAAAAAGATTAGAACTCTTATTTAGGGTTATTTTTATTAAGAAAAAGATTTTCACAATTCACCCCCCCCCCCTCTTGTCATTTAGTAATTTTAATTGGTATCAGAGCAATTTCAATTGGTATCAGAGCAATTTCAATTGGTATCAGAGCAATTTCAGTGGTGAAAAGAGTGTTTGTAATGGCTTCTCCGCCTTGCTATCGGTGCAAAAGGAGAGACACTTTTGTTATTAGTGCAAAACTCAGAGGGTGCCTCTAGGGAGTGGATGTAGGTCTGGTTTAGACCGAACCACTATAAATCATGTGTCTTTTTATTTTACTGCTTTTTACTTTCCGCATTTAATTTTGTGTCTTAAAAATTGTGGTTGAAATTTTTTTTAAAAAATTCATTAAAGTTTAATTTCGGTTCAATTTATCAAAAGTGGGGAAATTTTTAAATTCCAATTCACTGCCCTCTTGGTAGCTTGGGGACATTAACTTAGGTTTAACAACCTATTCACTAGACTTAACAAGTGGTATCAGAGCTTTGTTTCAAAATCATAAGTTTAAACTACTTGTTGATTAACGTAGATGGCTACATTTGGAAACTGAAATACACTCGAGGGTTACTATATTCCTAGACCTTTACTGTTTGACAATATACCTTTTGATTTTTGGAAAACACGCATGTCACTTTCTTACAGTCACTTTATTATCGTTTGTGGATCTTCGTCCAGGAAGGTTATACAAAACTAACTAGATTAGTTGATGGAGTTAGGGTAGAAACACCTTTTGCAGATTGGACTATAGATGAACGTGACTTAGCTCAACTTAATGCTAAATGTTTAAATAGCTTCTTTTGTGCTTTAAAATCTAAAAACTACATGCGGGTTTCCACTTACAAAAGTGGAAAGGATATATGTGATAGACTTTGTATAACTTATGAGGGGACTAATGAGGTTAAGCAATCAAGGCTTAATATCTTGTTACATGAATATGAATTATTTCGCATGGAACCAAAAGAATCCATTTCTGATATGTACACAAGATTCACATAAATTGTCACCACTTTGCATGCACTTGGTAGGGAACTAATGAATGTTGAAATGGTTAATAAGATTCTTCATTATTTACCAACTGCTTATGATGCTAAAATTACTGCAATTACACAGTCTAAAGATCTAAACATTTATTCTATTGACAATCTTCTTGGTTTACTCATTGCTTACGAGTAAGGGGTTAGTCAAAGAAAGATTGATGCATGTGAACCACGAAAAGAGAAGAATATAGCATTAAAAGTGGAAGAGTCTGAGAGTGAACACTCACAACCTGAGGATGAAGATGATATTGCATTGATGACTAGACAATTTAGAAGCTTTCTGAAGAGGAAGTAGAAGAGATGCCAGCAATGGAATAGAGGTAAATTTAACAGAAATGACAAGGTTTCTAATGAAGTGATCTGTTATGAATGCAGGAAACCAGGTCATATCAAAACTGATTGTTCAAAACTCAAAGCCACTTCTTGCAAGGAGAAGATAGAAAAGAAACCAACTATAAAGAAGGGCAAGAAGAAGTTTCAAAGAGCTTTTTTGGCAGACTCAGGTTCAAATTCATCAGAGACTAAAAAGAAAGAAGAAGTCACCAATCTTTACTTGATGACAGATAGTATAGATCAATCAAATCAAGAAAAGGTATGTGACTTAAGTTATGATGAATTATTTGAAGTTTTTGAACACATGCATGATGCATATATGAAAATGAAAAAGATGCATGCTAGTGTAAGTCTAGAATTGGAAGAACTTAAAAAAGAACATGAAATTCTTAGGAAAGATCATGCTTTAATAGATGACAACCACATGAAATTACTTGATGAATACGATGACCTGAATAAAAATCATGAGATTTTAAAATCATCCTATGCTGATCTTGAAAAAGAATTTAAAAATTTTAAGGATGAGTCAGAGAGCAAAACATATCGAATCAATTATACAAATCGAATCTTGGAAGATATGAATTCATTTTATAAGCTGAAAATAAAAGCACTCGAGGATAATAGGATCCCCCAAACTTGAAGATTTTACAAATCCTAAATTTTATCCTAAATATATGGAATCCCTTAGAAGGCAAATAAATGGTAGAAGACTTAGGAATACTTTTTCTAATGTCAAATGTAATAATTGTGGATAATTTGGACATATAGCACACACCTGTACTTTAAAGATGAAATTAGATTTGATGTGGAGACATAAGATGCATAACCTAGACATATCATACATGGATCTGATTATAAATTGCTAAAAGGAGAACCCGAACTTTTTTGGGTTCCCAGATCTAAATTTTGATATTTTTGTAGGGTCGCTCTCACACAAGACCACATGGGAGCATATGGTACCTAGACAGTGGATGTTCAAAGCATATGACTGGAGATACTGCTCAATTCATAACACTAGAAGTTAGGAGGGGAGGCAAGGTGGTTTGACCAGGTATGATTGGAAACTTGAAAAACTTTTTTGTTGACAATGTATTGTTGGTTGATGGATTAAAGCATAATTTGTTAAGTATAAGTTAGCTATGTGATAAGGGTTATAGTGTAATTTTTTTCCTACTAGCTGCATATTAATCATAAATGGTAAAGATGTGTTGAATGGAAAGAGGGTAAACAATGTTTATATGCTAGATTTAAATTGCATTCATACTCCTACTGCCTTTTGTTTAAAAATTGTTTCTGACGAGTCATGGCTTTGGCATAGGAGACTCTGTCATTCTAGCATGAAAAACCTTAAAAAGATTACCCAAAAGAATTTAGTGAGAGGTATACAAAAACTAGACTTTAATAAGGACCACCTTTGTGATGCATGTCAATTAGGTAAGAAAGTGAAGTCCTCTTTTCAGTCCAATAAGGATATTAGAACTAGTAAACTATTGGAAATTTTACACATGGATCTTTTTGGACCAGTTAGAACTGTAAGTTTAGGAGGAAAGGTATACAGATTTGTTATAGTGGATGATTACACTAGATTCACTTGGGTTAGATTTCTATTTCACAAGAGTGAATCTTTTGAGAAATTTAGAAATTTTTTGACTTGGATTCAAAGGAAATTAGGGTGTGAAATTATTTCTATACAAAGTGATCATGGAGGAGAATTTGAGAATGAGAGATTTGAAAATTTTTGTAAAGAGAAATGAATTGATTATAATTTTTTTGCACCTAAAATCCCTCAGCAAAATGGGGTAGTCGAAAGGAAAAATAGAACATTAGTAGAAGTCGCCCGAGCAATGTTGGCAGAATACTAACTTCCTAGATATTTTTGGGTTGAGGCGGTTAGCACTGCATGTTATGTTCTGAATACAGTGAATGTGAGATCCAATTTAAATAAAATACTGTATGAATTGCTAAAAGGGAGAACACCTAATTTGTTACATTTGCATGTTTTTGGTTGCAAGGTGTTTATTCATAATAATGGAAAATCTGCTTTAGGAAAATTTGATCCAAAATCAGATGAAAGAATTTTTGTTGGATATTCAAGTGTTGGAAAATCATATAGGGTATTCAACAAAAGAACTTTAGTCATTGAAGAGACCACACATGTTTCTCTGATGAATCTGAAAATTTGGAAGAGCCAAATGTTATTGAAGATTTTTTTTTTAAATGTTATTGAAGATGTGATTGAGGACAACTCCCAAAAGATTGATAGAATAAACTTGGAAGAAAATATGGAAGAGAATTTGGATATAGAAAACCTTTTGCCTAGAGATTTGAGATATTCTAAAAATCACCCACCGGAATTGATTATAGGTGAACCAAGTGAGGGTGTTAGAACTAGGCGTGAATTAAACAAGAAAGACAATCATTCAGCCTTTATTTCAACTATAAAACCCACTAATATTGATCAAGCACTTTCAGATGAATTTTGGATATTGGCCATGCAAAAAGAATTGAATTAATTTGTATGAAATAAAGTTTGGGAATTAACTTCAAGGCCAAAAGATCAAAGCATAGTTGGAACAAAGTGAGTATTCAAAAATAAAATGAATGACTCAAGAATAGTCATTAGAAATAAGGCTAGATTAGTTGCTAAGGGGTATAATCAGATTGAAGGAATTAAGTTTTAGGAGACTTTTGCCCCTATAGCTAGACTTGAAGCAATTAGGGTTTTGTTAGCCTTTGCTTGTTTTAAGGGTTTCAAATTATTTCAAATGGATGTGAAAAGTACATTTTTAAATGGGATAATTGATGAGGATGTTTTTTTAGAACAACCTCCAGGATTTGAAAATTCTAAATACCCAAATCATGTTTTCAAATTGAAAAAGATATTATATGGATTAAAGCAGGCACTTAGGGCTTGGTATGAGAGGTTAAGCACCTTCCTACTTGAAAGATCTTTTAAAAAAGGAAGTCTGGATATAACCCTCTTTTTAAAGAAATTTGAGAAGGATATACTCATTATTCAAATTTTTATGGATGATATCATTTTTTGATCTTTAAATAAAAATTTTTGTGATGAGTTTTCTAAAATAATGAGTAGTGAATTTGAGATGAGTCTAATGAGAGACTTAAATTACTTTCTAGGCTTTAGCATTAAGCAACTTGAGAAATGTACATTTCTTAGTCAAACTAAATATGTTATGGACATCCTTAAAAAATATGAAATGGATAATGCTAAACCTGTTAGTACACCAATGAGTTCCTCAGTTCAGTTGGTTAAAGACCTTAAGAGAAAATCTATTGATAAAAAAAATTTAGAGGAATTATTGGATCTTTACTTTACTTGACTTATAGCAGACCAGATATCATGTTTAGTGTTTGCTAGTGTGTTAGATTTCAATCTGATCCAAAAGAATCACATTTGGCAGCAGTGAAAAGGATTTTAAGGTACTTACTAGGAACTCAGAACTTAGAAATTTGGTATCCAAAGTTTAGCTCTTCATTTGAAATTATTAATTATTCATACTCTGATTTTGCAGGATGTAGGGTTGATAGGAAAAGCACTTCAGGAACATGTTAACTTATTAGAAATTCATTAGTTTTATGGTCTAGTAGAAAACAAAATTCAGTGGCCCTATCTACTGCAGAAGCAGAATATATTGCACTAAGAAGTTGTGTGGCACAAGTACTTTGATTAAAACAACAATTGATTGATTTGATTAACTATAGGCACTATACCAATTTATTGTGATAATACTAGTGCTATTTGCATTTCAAAAAATTTTATTCAACATTCAAGAACCAAACACATTTACATAAGGCATCCATTTCATAAGGGATCATGTATCCAAGGGAGAAATTGAACATAATCATGTTTCAACAGAAAATCAACTTGCAGACATTTTTACAAAACCTTTAGCCTTTGATACTTTCAGTACATTAAGAACTAGGCTAGGAGTGATTGATTTAAATGCTTAGATAAAAATGTTTTTCTGCAAAATTGATATTTTATTTTTGTTTTTATGTTCATTGTATTTTTGTTTTATTGTTTTGTTTATTTTTTGTGTGTATTTAAGTTTATCTTGTTTATTTTTATTCATTTTTATTTTGAGTGTGAAAATGAAAATTTGTGGTCATCATCGTCTGGGACGAAAATTTTTCGTACGAGATGATGTGTGTAAAATGACAAACTGCGTGATTTTGAACCTTCTTAAGAGCAGTTTTTAATGTAGTTCGTCTGTACGATCGTCACAATCATCCGGGATGAAATATTTTTCAAACGACGGGACGATTGAATGCAGCAGTTGAATGGATAAGACAATTTTTATTTTGAACTTCGTCCGTACGAACCTTTTGTTTGTCCAGACGAACACATGTCGGTTCATGGCGGGGGACGATTTTCAACTGCCATTAAAACGAGTTAAATTTCTGATCGTCGATACGAACACATGTTCGTCTGTACGATCATCTTGGTCAAAAGCCTGTACGAAAGGATGCTTCAAAAATTGTATGTTTATGAAAAGTCGTTATTTTTTAAACTCATTCGTTCGTCCATACAAAACATTTTCGTATTGGATGAATCTAATTCGTACTGGATGAATGAAAATTTCGTTTGGTACGAACAGTCGTTCTTCTTTAAATTAACGACAATTTTTATTGAACAGTCACTTTTACACATCTCTTTCAAACCTTTCCACTCTTCAAATCTCTCAATGGCAAGTTCTAGCAAGTGCCAAAAGATCTTGGCTAAGGGTCCTCCAAGAAATACATCCAAAACTTCATTTCTAGAGCCAATGAAGAATCATTTGCTAGGGTTGTCTCTGCAAAAATCACCCCATCTAGAGTTCTTCTACAGGATCAATTAACCTTTAAGGTAATGCACTTGTTTGCCTCTACCCAATTTGGTTTAATCCTCACTTTAGTACACTTCTATAATAGAGAAACCTTAAATTATTTTTTGGCAAACATGTCATTCAACTTCGACCATTCTGTCATCAGTTTTTTTGTTTTCAAAAAGAAAATTGAAATCACCAAGGATGACTTTGTTATCTTCCTAAACTTAAGGACTGATTGCTTAAGAGTACATACCTTAACCACCACAAGTTTTGATTGGACTGAAGTTAATCGTGTGATTAGAGGAATAAGAGTTAAGGATCATCTGCCTAAAGTATAAACTTTATCGCGTGAAGCCCGTATCATCTAGCACGTACTAAGAACTTCCATTATACCTAAAGCTGGTGATAGAGTCAACATTACCCCTCTTCTTTCTACTGTTACTTACATGATTATGACAAGAAAACCTATAGATGAGGCCCAACTCCTAATAGACTACATTTATGGTCTCTCTGAAATTGGTTATGTTGATCATAAAAGAAAGAAGAACATAGCCTTAGGACATCTGATTTCTTATATTTTGGAAAAGAAGTATGATTTAATATATTCAGAACAAGACTTTGAAGAACCTCTCTACTATAATGACGCATCCTTTAGGGCAATCTTCAATAAGGATGAGCCAAGAAAATCTCATGTAGTTCTGAGTGAAACAGAAGAAGAAGCTGGACCTTCACATGCTGCTCGACCAAATTATAAGGATTTAGTTCAAAGATTTGAAAATTTAGAGACTCATTTTGATCAAATTGAAACTCACTTGCAGCAGCAAGATATTCAACACAATTAGAACATGGGATTTATGTGTGATCAGATAAATGCTATTAATTCCAACATGTTTATGATGAGTAGTTACTTCAACTTCTTTGGTGCAGCACCACCTCCTCTTCCAGATCAGGGTCCATCTGAATAATTTATTTAGTGTTTGTTCTATGTTTCGTTGTAGTTCATGTGTTAGTGATTTCCTTTAGTTTGTTATTTTTTCTTTGTTTTAGTTGTGTTAATATTGATATCTTGAACTTCAAATTGTAATAACTTCATCTGATATCAATATATGTTTTAATATTTTGTTGTTTAATGTTTTAGAAATGTATGTTAGACTTTATGACATTCATTTTTTTTAATCTTAATAGTGTTTTATTTAATTTGTAAATTAAAATTAATTTTATTAGAAAATATAATTTTTCTAAATTTAAGAGATGCTTATAACTTGATATTATTATGATTTTCAATTCCATGTCTCAAATATTTATGCACTTAGAAAAATTTGAAATTTTAGATTATTGATTTTGAAAAGAATTCAATTACTCTTTTAAATTGTACAAATGTACAAAAATAAAAAAGAATGTGCAAAAATTTGCAATGACAAAAAGAGGCACAAAATAAGCCCAAAGTAAAAAGATGCACAAAAATGTGCCATAAAAATTGAAAAAGATGCTCAAAGCGCCACATGTGGTAATTACTTCTCTCCAGACTCTTTTAATTCCTTAATTCAAATTGATATAATGTTCATTTATAATTCATATTGAAATTTGAAATATAAAATTTTTTATTCATCCTTAGTGCAATGATTCTCTTTATCTTCATGTCTAAATTGACACATGCCTTTGATAAATTCTTTTTATTATCTATGTTATATCACTTCATAAATTATAGGAAATCTTATGTTTTTCTAATGTTTTGATTTTATTTGCATACCTTATTTCAATCACTTTCAAAGATTAAAATATCAAATGAATTTCATACTTGTGCTTACATTTCTAACCTTCTTTTCTTCTTCACTTTTTGATGTTTTTAAAAAGAGGGAGAAATTATTTGTTGTGTATGTTTTTGTATGTGTGTTTGATTTTTGTATGTGTATTTGATTATTTTTTTTTGTTTTGTTTTGTCTTTTGTGTTGTTTTGTGTTGTTATTTTGTCTTTTGTGTTGTTTTGTGTTGTATAAAAATTTTGAAAAAAATTTTTTTTTTAATTCAAATGCCTCCTTATTTTCATGAGTTCATCATTTCAGGGGGAATTTAGGAGATTCTTAGAATTTGAAATATTACAAACAATAATTATTTTGCCATCATCAAAAAGGGGAGATTGTAGAGAGAGTTGCTATTTACTTGTTTTACATTCTTGCAACTTGTATTATTTTGATTATTTCAAATATTATTTTTTTATATATCTCCTAACACTTTTTAGAAGATCTATTTTTGCTCTAGTGTGTACTAACATTTCAGGAAAATTAACTTCAAGCGATGAAGACTTCAAATTATTCATTTATAAATTACAAGTTTTGAAATGAGAGGGAGTGATTGTAATTAAATGAACAATTACAACATACACTCTTGGGGGACAATTTTTGTGAACTGATCGTACGGGATGAACCTGGTTCGTACAGGACGATCATGTCAATTAACCCTCAGAGGAGTAATGGATTGAACAGGTGGGTAGAAAATTTTCTAAGTCCTAATCTTCCAGGATAAATTTAATATTTGTTCTGGGATAAACGTCTAAAGATTCTCACCTTGCACTGTTAGTCCAAACGAAAAATATGGTTCGTACCGGGATGAAACTCTCTGTATGAGATCATACATGACGAAATAAATTTTCATCCCTGGACGAAACTCTCTGTATGAGATCATACAGAACAAAATAAATTTTTGTCCGTAGATGAAACTCTCAGTATAAAATCATCCCAGGATGAAACATGTTTGTTCAAGGACGAACTGAACCGACTTACCTCAGTTGGTTACGTCCTGTAGAATTTTGGGAACCGTTCTATGTAATAATTGTTTCGTACCGGATGAATATAGTTTGTACGGGACGATGAGTGTGTACGAACATAGTTCGTACCAAAATATATTAGGATCATTTCTGACACATTAAATAAAATCGTCCGGGATGATCCACTATCGTACAGAACGATCCACTGCGTACATAATTGAAAACTTGAAATTTTTGGGCAGTTTTTCTTGTCTTTTATATATATAGTTCAAATTAGACTGCCACCCAATCTTTTTGCTCATTGATCTTCGTGCTTATTGGAAGAAGAGTAAAGGAGAGAGTGAGAGAAAGCATTCAAAGAAGGATTTCTACCACTAGAGCGTGAAGGTTTTGCGTGGTGTTCAAAGGTAAGATTTCCTACTTGTGATTTGAGATTACTTCACTCTTTTTCTTTCTTCCTTCTAGATTTCGTAGGAAGAGATCTGTCAAGGAGATTCGGTTCTCTGCCGACACTAGGAGAGTGTGAAAGGACGAAGGGTTCTCTGCCCACACTAGGAGAGTGTGAAAGGACAAAGGGTTCTCTGCCCACACTAAAAGAGTGTGAAAGAATGAAGGATTCTCTGCCCACACTAGGAGAGTGTAAAAGGACGACTATTCTCTGTCAATGCTAGGGAAAGTCTAGAAGGACAACGGTTCTCTGCCGCACCGGGTAGTGGTGAAAAGAGTGTTTGTAAAGGCTTCTCTGCCTTGCTGTGGGTTGAAAAGGAGAGACACTATTGGAATTAGTGCAATACTTAGAGGGTGCCTCTGGGGAGTGGATGTAGGTTTGGTTTAGACCGAACCACTATAAATCGTGTCTTTTTATTTTACTACTTTTTACTTTCTGCATTTAATTTTGTGTTTTAAAAATTGTGGTTGAAAAACTTTTTATAAAAAATCATTAAAGTTCATTTTCGGTTCAATTTATCAAAAGTGGGAAAATTTTTAAATTCCAATTCACCCCTTCTCTTGGTTGCTTTGGGATATTTACTTAGGTTTAACAACCTATTCACTAGACTCAACAAATGGGTTATACATGAATTGACAAAGATGATTCGTAGTGAAGGAAATCGTATTGTATGTTTATTAATGATTGAATTTATTTTTAGGGGTTTTTTATGCCCTCTATTTAAGCTTTCTCAAAAGACTTTGTAAGAGTCTTTGGCAGCCATTGTGGCTTCATTCTTATGCAGAAATTTGAAGAGAAAACTTGACAGGGAGAGAGGAAAGGGTAGAGTTTGAGAGGGAGAAGATCCTTGGAGGAGGTTTCAAGGGAGTGTGGAGGAGATTTCACATGGTTGCCCTTGAAAGCTTGCACCTCAGTACAATTGGATTTAAGGTTCATCTTGAGAAATATTTTGGAAAGAAGAAGATCTCTTTGGTGTCAAAGGATCCGACTCCTCTGTCGCGCCGATGAAGGTATAAGTGATTAAGTAAGGGCTTCTCCGTTTAGCTGTGGGAACAAAAGGAGAGTCATTAAAAATTTAGTGTAATACTTAGAGGGTTCCTCTAAGGAGTGGACATAGGTTAAAGTTTGCCGAACCACTATAAATTTGGTATGTTCTTTTCTTTATTATTTTTTCACTTGATTTTTTTATTTATTTTTGATGCGATTAACTGTGTGGGTGAAATTAATAAATTATATTTTTATTGTAAATGTAATTCTTTTCAACATCAAGTTATAAAAAGATTTTTTTTTTGTTAAAAAAGTTTTTAAATGTCTAATTTACCCTCCCCCTCTTAGGACATAACGTAATTTAAGGAGGTATTAGAGCGGGGTCTAAAAATTAGTATTTTTGAAAACCTTTAGAAAACCGATTATGACACAATTTTGAAATCATAACATTATGGAAGGCTATTCAATCATGCGACGACCTTTACTTGAAAATATTTCTTTTAGTTTTTGCAAAATTTGCATGTCTATTTTCTTACAGTCAATTAATTATCAAATGTGACATATGATTCAAACTAGTTATTTTATACCCTCAGGTATTATAGATGGAGTCAAAATTGATATTTTTTCTACTAAATGGAATAGAATAGAATAAATCAATTCTCAACTAATTGCTAAATACTTGAATTATTTTTTTTGTGCGTTAAACTATGAAGATTGCATTAAAATCTCGACATGTACTATTGACAAAGAAATTTATGATAGATTATGCACTATATATGAAGATACTAGTAAAGTCAAACATTCTAAGTTAAATATTTTAATGCATGATTATGAACTTTTCTGCATGAAATCTTATGAGATGATCTTACACATATGTTCTAGGTTAACTCAGATTTTGATATCATTGCATGCTTTAGGTATAGAACTTTTGAACTTTGAAAAGATTAATAATATTCTATATTCTCTACTTGATAAATTTAATGCCAAAGTCACAGCTATATATGAATCAAAAGATTTGAATTCTTATTCTAGAGATAATCTAATAGGCTCACTCATTGCCTACGAGCAAAGAGTTAGTTAAAAACTTTTGAATACAAGTGATGAGAATACTATAGTGCTAAAAGCCAAAGACACGGATGAATGTGTCATAGTAGATGATGATTGTCAAGAGATAGCATTGATAACATACAAATTTAAAAATCTATTGAAGCATAAGCATAAGCATCAATAGAAGTGGAGCAAAGGTAAAAATGATAAAAATATTAAGCTTTATTCTAATGTTATTTGATTTGGGTGTAAGGAAACCAAAACATATAAGATTTGAATGCCCCAACTTAAAAACACTTCCTGCAAGAGAACAGAGTTAAAATAACCTAATTTTATATGGGGAAAAGATAAAAAGTAAAAAATATCTTGAGCAGACCTAACTTCTAAATCATCAGAATAGGAGCAGGATCATGAGGTATAAGCATGTTAAGGTTTGTTTGTGATTTTTGTTTATGTATTTTTATGTGTTTGTTTATCTAATTTGTATGTTTAATTTTTATTTTATTTTAAGCTTAATTTTATATTTTTATTTCTTTATTATGTTATTTTTTTCTTCTACATTTATTTTAATTTTAGGTGTTATTTTATATCTTATTTTTGATAATATCATTGGGCAAGAAAATATTTTGATTGATTGTATTTATATAATTTTTAAATTTTTAGTTATTAAGCTTTAAAATTTAAGTTAGAAAAAAATAAAAGAAAATCATTTCCCCTTGTTTCTAATGTAATTCTTTTAGTGAGGGAGAGTTTAGGAAGAAAAATTATTAGTTCACAAATTCAACCAATATTATTTACTATCGTAAAAAAGGAGAAGAATATAGCAATCCGAGCTTCTGAGTTTAGGATTTTAATGATAAAAAATAATACTAATTACTTTTTTAATTTCTCGTAGTATTTGTAGTACATATTTATTATGTGTTGACTAATATTTCAAGTACACCATGCACCATACTTTAAAGATTTAGGGCTCAAGATTGCATAAAATAGGTTATGTTAAATGAGTTTGTAATTTTCATTTCCTTAGGCAAGTTCTGTAATTATGTATGTTAACTTGGTGATCGTGCACACACATGCAGAAGGAGCAAAAATGAGTTTAAATATTTCAATTTTTCTATATATCATACTATATAATATGGATTGTACTATACTATCTGGTGTTACAAAAACTAATTAAAATATTTTTTTTTAATTTTTTTTTTAAATATTTTAGAAATTTAACTAATCTTATAGTACAAACACCACATCATAATAGATAATCTGTTATAATTAGAAAGCCCACCATCCATTAAATTAGATAAAACTTTGAATTTAAATAGTTATTCTAGTTGTATTGTATTATTTTGATCATAATGTATGATGTTTAAAACTTTGCCTAATTTAATCTTGTGATTAGTCAAAAGAACCTGGTTAAGTTTGATATTCTGATCGTATTATATGAATTAGATCACACTGTATGAACAGGATCGAACTGTACGATCAATAGAGACTATTTTGGTCTTCCCATGCTTCATTATGGATGAACTACATTTTGATTGAATTGATCGCACGATATTAATAGGTGATCGTATAGTATGAACTAACAAATTGAACTATACGTACAGTATAAACTTGTGATTATACAATACTATCAGGACAAATTCTATACATCATATTGAATGATCCTGAGTTCGTACGGTAAAATCTTTGATGGCTGAATTAATTTTTTAGGATTTTTTGAATCTCTCTATTTAAGCTTTCTCATAATACTTTGTAAGAGTTTTTGGCAGCCATTGTGGCTTAGTTCTTATGCAGAAACTTGAAGAGAGAACTTGAAAGGCAGAGTGGAAAGGGCGGAGTTTGAGAGGGAGAAAATCATTGTAGAGGGTTTTAAGGGAGTATGGATGAGATTTCACACAGTTGTTCTAGAAAGCTTGCACCTGTGTAACATCAAATTTAAGGTTCATCTTCCGAGAAGTTTTAGGAAGAAGAAGATATCTTTAGTGTCAAAGGACCAAGCTCTTACACCGTATACGGGAAGATGGAGGTGATTTTGTAAGGGCTTCTCTGCCTATATGTGTGGGCTAAAGAAGAGTCACGAAAGGTTTAGTGAAATACTCGAAGGGTGCCTCCAGGGAGTGGACGTAGGTCAAGGTTTGACCAAACAACTAAAAATCTTGTGTGTTATTTCCATTATTATTTTCACACTTTATTTTTGCATTTATTTTTATTGCAATTAACTGCGTGGGTAAAATTAAAAAATTAACTTTTTATTGTGAATGTAATTCTCTTCCACATCAAGTTATAAACAGATTTTTTTCATTAAAGAAGTTTTTAAATATCCAATTCACCCCCTCCCCTCTTGGCACATCTCGTACTTTCAAGGTGTTATAGTGATCCAATTATTTGGTAATAGTGGGAGGGCTTAGTGAATGGTTGGTCACATCAATAGATGAAGGTGATTTATAATCAATTAGGGACGAGATTTATTTGAAATGCTACATGCCTAACTTTTGTAGAATATTAAGTTCATATTATGTTTTGTGAAGAAAATAGGTATTTGGGATCCAAATGATTTGAATTATTAGGAAAAAGGAATTCGGGCAAAGGTCCTTGAGTGGAAAGCTTTACTAAATATCTGTAATGAGAGAGGAAATGACTAAGGTATTATTGCCTGTTAGGAGAATGTCATCGACATAAAGTCATATGCATATTTGGGAGTTATTGATGGTTTATATTAGAAGATAAGGTTCAAATTTGCTTAAGTAAAATTGACAAGACATAATTCAATTAGTGAATTTGATAATCCTTTGTTGTGGTGCTTGTTTGAGGGCATAAACGGCTTTATGAAGTAAACAAACATGAGAGGGATAAAGAGGATCATTGAAACCAGGTGGTTGGGACATGTAGATGGTTTCTTGGAGGGTACCATGTAAAAGGAGTTGGACACATCAAGTTGACAAATAGACCATTGATGGTGTAAAGCAATAGTAAGAAGAAGTTAGATTGTGGTAAGCTTGGTGACTATTCTAAAGGTTTCTCATTAATCAACACTATATTCTTTCTTGAAACCATGTGCAACAAGACGGGCTTTATGATGTTCAATGGTGTCATCTTAGTTAAGCTTAGTCTTATAAGTCCAACAATGGCCTTGTATTTGTTGGTTTCAAGGAGATAAAACCAAGAACCATGTTCCTTGGAATTTGAGAGAATTAAACTCATCAGACATGGCTTTAAACCATTCTTGAAATTTAGATGCTTGAGTATAATTGGTTAGAGTGGATGTAGTGGAGGATGTACTAACAAGTGTGATGATTTTATTTTGGTTTCAGATTTCTAGTTTGGTAGTGAGTTAACACTGGATGAGCTGAGAGTATAGGTAAAGGGAGGTGTTGATGTGTTGGGTGAATGAGATAGTGACCTGGTGGATGATTGGTTGCTGAGACAAGTGGGATAGAAGTTCACTGAAGAAGATTTTTGTAGAGAGAGTGAAGAGGCGTGGTATGGAGAAGAGGCATGGTATGGAGATGGGAGAAGCAGGAGAGGTAGATGTAACATAGTAGTTGTTGGAGGTAGATATGTAAAGGTCTATTTAAGAAAAACAACTTTTCTAGAATAGAAGGTTTTGTCAACTTCAGGATTGTAATATAGGTAACCATAATGGGATGTGGGATAGCCAAAGAAAATGCATGGTGTATAGCATGGGAATAGTTTGTGAGGAGCCAGTGGTTATAGCTAGGGGAAGCAAAAACACTCAAAAATTTTTAGGGGGTGATAGTTAGAAAGCTTTTTGTAGAGTAGTTGATAAGGAGACTTGAGGCTTTTATTTTTTGAGGGAAGCCTACTAATGAGATAGGTGGATGTGAGGATGGTGTCTAGAAAGAAAGATGGAAGCAGTGCAGCAGCATGTAGGAAAGTACGAGTGATTTCAAGTAGATGGTGATGCTTGTGTTTAGACACATCATTTTGTTTTGGGGTATATGAACAACTATGTAGATATTGTATGCCTTTGGAGCTGATAATGTTTGAAATTTACAAGAGAGATATTCACCAATATTATCATATCATAATATTTTGATGCGAGTGTGAAATTGATTTTCTTCCCTTGTGATGAATTAGGTGAATTTAGAGAAAGTCTCAGCTCTATTGTACATTGGATATAACTTGCAAATCTTTGAGAAATCAACAATTAACATAACAAAGTATTTAAAACCAGCTCTAGAAGGATTATTAGAAGGCCCCCAATATTAGTGTGGATTAGTTCCAAAATTTGTATTCATTAGAATGCTTTGAACTAAAAGGTATTGTGTAACTCTTGGCCACATTGTAAGAAGTACATAATAGAGGTTGAGAACTGATAAAAGAGAATTTTAAAAGTTTTGTAAGCTTCTTGCATGGCAGTGCTTATGTGCTAGATTTGTTAGCTTATGTGCCAGCTTCTAGTGTCATCATTATCTTTTGATGGTGAAGTGGTTTGACGAAGCTAAATTTTGATCCAGGTGAAGTAACCACAAGTATTTGAGGGTGAAAGATTTTGAAAATTTTAGGCCTAGCACCTAAAACTCTGGATGATTGAGAGATTAAGAGTGAGTAGCCAACAAAATTAGTTTTATTCATTTGTCACTATTATAATCTTTTCCACAAAAAAAAAAAAAAAAAAAAAAAAAATTGTTGTAGCTTTAAAAAGAAGCTTGCAATCTATTAAAAAATTCTAAAATGTCTAATTCACTTTAAACTCGCAAGACTCACTAATTAACTATTACAACTACCCATTACATTAATCTCTAATACGATATTATTGATTGGGGCAATGATGATGGTGAATGATTGCATAGGCATGATGTTGTTTAAAGCTCATTCGAGAAGAAAAGGGAGTCCGAAAAAAAAAAATATTTTTAAAATTCTAAAAACTATCAGAACTGTTTTTTTTTCTTTTTAAACAAATAAACTTTTAAAAATAAATAATCTAATTATTTTACTTACTATTAAGTAATTTTAAAAATAAAAAAAGAAAATATGAACAATAAATAGTCCGCCTAAGTTGTTCTAACTAATCCTTTGAGCTCGGGCCACTTAATTCAACTACGGTTAGCAAATAAAGCTTTTATTTGGTCTACACGCTTTAGTCAAAGACCGACTAGTTGTGATAGCACAAGACAAATGAATTAAATTTATTCACATGATGTGAAAAGAAACATATCACGGCTGAGAAATTAAGATAAAAAGACTGAATTAGTCTATATAATTAAGTTACATAGAAATCAAAACATGAATCCAACGCCTGTACGTAATAAGACAACAAGGGAATCGTCTGTGAGTTACGTAAATGATCTGTACTAATAGCGAATAGGGACGTAAAAATTAAAATAAGACTGATACATAAGATTAAATTATAAGTAGTAGAAGCCTGTAGTCTCAAGAGATAGGGCTAATTTTAAAAATAGTTTCCTTAATTACTTTAATAAGGATAAACACACTTTTAAAAAAAAAATTGCAAATGATTAGCCAGTTGATTTGGCAAGCGATTCACTAAGTAGGCCACCGACTGGCTATTGCATTGAACCAATCTCTGACCAAGGCCGTGACTGGCAAAAAGACAAAAAATAAAAAAAATAAAGAACATAATTTTAGCTTCTCATCAGATCTAAATCCTAATCTAAAAGCTTAACTATTCGTTATTATATTTTTTTTAATAAATTTTGAATGTATTAGTAGATACAATTTTTTTTTTAAAGTTTGTTGTTAAATTATTTTATCAATTAAACAAAATTAGATTTAAATTATTAACTTGTCTTTACATAAAATTATAAATTAAATGAATAATAATTATATTAAGGGATTCTTTTGATATTTAAATTAATTTTTTTATATGTTAGTTAAATTTAAAATATTTTCATAACTTAAAGATTAGAACAATTATTTTTATAAAATTAATTAACACTTAGTAGATAGGCAATTTAAATAATACTTTGTTTTAATTTAGAAATAATATAAACTATTAGAATACAATTATAATTAAAAATATGTATTTTTCCCCTTGAAAAACTAATCCAAATATTTATTTAAACTTCTAATTTATTGTATTGAATCCACTCTTTATTGTACGTGAGTTTAGTACGGGCATTTATTGAATGCAATGACTATTGTAGGCATTGGATTCCATAACCTATCATGTATGTTTTGTTTCTCTATACGTTACTTCGACCATATTGATCAAAGTAGTCTGTCATATTACATGAGCTGTAAAACTGTAATGTCCAATCAATTGTTACTGTAGTAGATTGAATGCAGTTGCAAAACTCATTTATTTATTTTAGTGTTTATCTTTGGTTCCTTGTGACTCCTTTATATAAGTGTTTATTGTTGCAAGGAGAAGAGAACTCAATGTAGTTGATTGTAATAGGTTTATTTTGCATATTATTTGTTTTCTTATTTTTATTACACTCTTAACCATAATGTATTTGTAATTTTTAAAGAAGGTTAGGGGCAACCCCACAAATGATTTAATAGATTATGGAGGTAGATGGCCGCAGAAGTTTGTGGCTAGATCTTTGGATACTCCACATGAGTTAATGCCTAAGGACAATGACATTTTTAAGTGCTTCATGAATGAATGGACATACAATAAACATTGCTTGCATATAGATTTTCTTGATAAGTCTATGAGTATACAATCCTATAGAATAGGAGATATGTTAAATAATGTGTTGGAAACATCTAGAGCATAAGTTCCTTGACCACGATTGTCAAATGGTTGGCTTACATTTTCTTCAAATGTGATGTCACGAGTTAAGTCGTGAAAGAGAAAGTGGACATTCAGGTGATGTTGGAAAGCAACCACAAAACCCTTTCAATGTTATTCAATATAGTCCTCGAATTTCAAGCGAGGAAGGATTCATGTTGGACTTCTATATGAATAAGATGATAGAGCGATTACTTGGACATAAGCATGTCCTACAATATGAATTCGAGCTTCACTTTTATTTACCTCATTTCTGATGAGGACAATGATTTAAATAAAAAAAAAATTCAATCTACATGCATCAATCATTGAACCATACTTCAAACTCTAAATGAAACTTTGTACATTGCATTGGCATAATGTCTTGAGCATTGACACATAAATCATCACTTAATAATTACCCCTGACCATCATTTGATCATCTAATTTATCACCTTTTAATCACCAAATGATTATCATTGATATGAACATTGTAAAACTAAAATTTCCTCAATAATTGATCTTCATTGATTAATTCAATACCTAAATCAAAATTAATCCCAAATCCATTAGGTGATTGTCCCAAGTGATAACCAGTTGATCACCTGCGCAATCATTGAAGAATATTATGATTATCAATAATTTGAATATTTCAAAATCATAAATTTTTTCAAGCCATTGTCTAAATCAAACCAAAATACAATCTAGTGATTAAATCCAATGCAAAATTAAAACAACAAAATTCAGTGTTCAATGCCAGCCCAAATCATTGGTCCATAACTTTTTTTTGGAGGAATTTTGGTTAGTTTAAAACCCAACCTAATGAACTTTGATTCATGATATGTAACTTGCATATTGAATAGGGATTTCCCTAGGGCAAACTACAAAAATTTAAAGGCATTTCAAGACCCTTAACCCCACAAACTAAAAATATTTTTATAGGCTACAAAACCTTTAAATATTTATAGCCCATGCCATTGAACATATCATATTGTGAAATTTGACATAGGAACCTTCACCAAAACCAATGAACATCACCATTGACCTAAATATGATGAATTGAGAAATATTAAAACTTGATTGACCATGATTAACCTCAAAACCCTAAACCTAAAAAACTAAATTTTTCTTAAACCTCAACATGACTTAGTCAAAATAAGCCATGTAACCTTCACAAAACATATTAAGAATATGAATTGAAATCCATTGAACCAAAAAACAATCCTTGGCAACCCTATCTAACCAAGTAAACCAAGGTTGACAAAAATGCCCTTTTATCTTTTAAACTACATTACGAGTAGGAGACCCCATTAAACCGTGGAACCACTTCCAACAAACTCTAAATGGCATTTTACAAGACATTGAATCAAGTTACAAGCCTTAGTCAACCTTGGTTAGCAAATCAACCATGGTTGATCTAATGACCCTTTAAGCCATTAAAATTATTTTTGAACCAAATGACCTAACCAATACATGGGACCACTTCCAATATGTCAAAAATGTCATTTGAAATGAGCTGGATCCACATTTAACCCCTGATCAAAACTAGTTGGCCAATTCAACCATAGTTGGTCAAACCTACCTTATACACTTAAAATTTCATTTCTCATTATTTTGATCAAATCATTAAAACAATCTCATAAGCACTATTCATGAGGTCAACATGAGTCTTCTAATTTTCTTTACAATTTGGACCCACTTAGTTTGACCAATATGGTTGAAATAAATGCTAAAAATGGTGATTTTCTTGGTGATAATCACCACCCATATTAAAATAAATTCTTTAAATTATTGTAGTTTTTGTGTTTTAACCCCATGCTTGCACCAACTAATTTGAACCTATGGTTTCACCTGGCTCAAAAGTATGGACGATACTAAGCAATTCAAAACCCCTTAGATGAAGCTCCAAACAGCCACAACCCAAATATTCTTGAGTTATCACATAGGTAGCCTTTAGAAATTTATTTGCATATTCTTAATATAGCACATGCCACCTAAGCTATCAATGCAAAAAAAAAAAAAAAAACAACCAAACTAACATATGTTCAATGATTAGTTTAAGCTTAACTTTCCCAATAACAATCCGTGCGCTTTCAAACTCTCATGGGCTTCTCAGTAGATCCCATTGGTCATTCTCTAATTGAAAGGGCTTATGGAATGACTTAGGGTAAAAACCTCAACCCTTTATTCAAAATTTCTCTCTCCTTGGCTTAGTTTAAGCAAAACTCTCTTTCCACTTGGGTCAACGAGCCAAAACTTTCCAGAATGATCTATTAGCTTTTATTAGTCAATACCATGGTGTCTTGGATTAATGACATGGGATGAATTTGACCACTTAGTGTCTAAGTTCATTTTCTCTCTCCTCTGAATAGCCCCCACTCTAAAGGCGCAATAGTTGAACACCTTGTTTGCTAGACTCCTAGCAAATCCTAAAGCTCTCTTATAGTCTTTCCCAGCCTTCACCTTCATCTGGGATACCTCTAATGCCAGTTTCAGGGAAGTTTGCTTCTTCCATTCTTAATAATTTTTTTATTTCTCAGTTGTTTTTCTCTTTCAATTTTATGGCACTCCCCTATTTAAGGGACCATGGGTTTTTGAATGGGTCTGTTGCTTCCCTTTCCTTTAAGGATGCTTTATCTAGTTCTTCTTCTACTTCAGTTTCATTCCCTAATATTAAAATTTCTTCTCATTGTGGTTTGCCGGCATTATGGGTTTTAGAAGAGGAAATAATGCTCTCGCTACTATTTTTGAGTTTACGTTAGTGGGAAAGTTCTTGGATTGTAGGCCATCAATGAATGCTATTAGAAAATTCTTCTTCAATTTGATATTGAATGGTGATTGCTCTATCACTGTCCTCAAACCCAAGAATGTCTTGATTAAGCTTTTTAACAATAATGATTATTGTAGGGTGTTTTCTCATCATTCATACTTTGTGAGTGATTATTTTATGTAATTGATGAAATGGACTCCTTCTTTAGACATTGAAGTTGAATCACCTACCATCAGATATGGATTTCATTTCCAAATATGCGACCTCGCCTATTTGCTCTACATATACTCTATGGTCATGGGTCACTGTTCGGCAGACCATTAAAGATTGATAATGCAACTTCTTATGGTTCACATTTGTTTAATTCTTGCATCCTAGTAGAATTAGATGTTACCATATATTACCCTGATAGAATTCTAGTCATACCAGATAACTTAGGTTACATCTAGTCTGTTTTAAAGGATAATTTCCCTGTTTATTATATGTATTACAACTCCAAATCTGCTACCTCACCTATTCGCTCTGCATATACTCTATGGCCATGGGTCATTATTCGATAGACCATTAATGATTGATAATGCAACTTCTTATGGTTCACGTCTATTTAATTCTCGCATCCTAGTAGAATTAGATGTTACCATATATTACCCTGATAGAATTCTGGTCAGCCCAGATAACTTAGGTTATATCAAATCCATTTTAATGGATAATTTCCCTTCTTATTATGTGTATTACAATCATTAGGTCATTTAAAGGTTGAATGACATATTTTACTTACGCACCTTAATAAATCTAGATTTTTTCCCCTTCTTTTGTTCATCCCTCTAGTGTCATTGGTGAGATTGTATTGCTTGGGTTTGGTGAAGCTGGTGGTGAGCTTCCCTTGGATGTGAATGGTTTGTCTGAACCTTTGTCTTCAAACCCTATTAGCCCTGTAATTTTGGAAGCTAATTTAGTGCTTGATATAGGGTATTGATGATGTTCCTGTGGTTCCTGCATTATCTTTGGATGTTTTTGTCCATCCTATGGATGTTATGGAGGGGTTCATACTATTGTGAGTTATGCCCTATTTAGTTCTCCTATGGTTAGTGTGAAAGGTATTGTCTTGGTTGATAGTCCGGTGGAGGTGTTGTTGGGTCAATGTGAAGCGAATATGATGGTGCATGTTGGATCAGAGGTATTATTGGGTCAATATGAAGTTAACTAGGTGGTGGCTGCTGGATCATCTAAGTTGGGTTATACATCAGGCATATCTCCTTTAACTATTTTGGATTCTCCATTGAATGTAATTGAACCTGCTTAATTTGTTAATGTTCTGGTCTCTCTAATTTAAAAGATGCGTTGAAAGCTTATTTGGATGATAAGTTCATAGATCCCTCTATTGATAATTACGATTGGATGGAGGCATCCTCTAATAGTAAGGAAGGGGAGGGGTTAAATTGGATTATACACATGATGAATTTCTTGAATTATATAGTATGAAGGTTGGTCATGTTGTTGACAAAGCTATCTCTCTCAGTGCTGGTAGTCTTCATAGAAGAAAATCATAAGAAAAATGTTTTAGGATTATCTTCTAGTTGGGTTTTCTATTCGAGCTTGGTGTTGGATATTGGTTTTCATTTTTGATTGTTGACATTTCAATTGTTTTTTTGTGAGATTAATATAGGTTTTGAGGGTTTTTATAGCATGGCAATGATGAGACAATTTCTTGCTCCCCATTCAAATGATTTGGCTTGTTGGCATCCACTGGTGATGTGATTTAGTTTGGGATCGAGACTATGCTGGTTATTTTGCGACTTCCTTTGTGTGGCATCATGCTTGATTCCTCCTCTAAATGGCCCATGCATGCAATTTGTATGTTATAGGAAGCTCATCATTAACTGAGCTTGGTGGGTTATTTTTACTTCTATCTTCATTTTTGTATTTTGCTCCTTTTTTGGCCAGTCTGTATGGCTTAGTCCATTTTTGGACTCGCTGGTATTTTCCTTATTGTTGAAATAAATTCCCCTTTTGTTAAAAAAAGTCTTTAAATCTTCAAGAAAACCCAAATAAGGGAAAAGAGGGAAAGAAAGAGAGAGAAAGGATTATTTAAAAGCAACTTCCAATCTAGCCAGATCGAGCACTTGAAGTCTTCTAGAGATTTGTAGAGGATCTCAATATTTTTTAGTCATGCCCAATATTAAGAAAATACAACCAATTTTTAATTTACAATCTCCCTTTCATGTTCTATGATCAAACCTTAATTTCTCCAAAATCACAAAGTATGTAGTCTTGAAACTTCACAGATTTCAAGATTAGGGTATCAAGATCATATGTTTCAAATTTCATCAAATTTTAATAGTTGAATCAAAAGTTATTGGCATTAAAAGTTTTAGTTAATTTTTAACTAAAAAGCATGGGTTAAAAAGAAATGTTCAATCAAGATACACATGCAATCATATAGTTTAGATTGAAACAGATGACATCACTAGTAAGAAAAAATTCTAACATGTGGTCCATTTGAAATTTTGAGAGACTTAGCCAAGCTATGCTGTCTGTTATCGCATCTTGATCTAATAGCTTGATTTTAAAGAATATTTCGATAAGTCATTATTTCGTAGCTTACCATGTGTCCTAGGTCGTGAAGGTGCAACACCACATTTCAATGATTGCTAATCATTTGTTCAAAAAGGAGCCATCTTTTTAATTAAAAAAATGAAGAAAAATACTTTAAATGCCTAGAAATTTCATAAATTCATTGAAAAATCATTTTAAGCCCAAATTGGGTGTTTTTTGGCTAATTGCAAAGCTTTTGAGCTGTACTTAATTTTCAAAATATCAAGAGCTTTTGGCCAGTAGATTTAGGGGAAAATAATGACTATGGTTTTCAAGTTTTCTTGATTTTCTCAATATCCATTAGTCAAAATAATCTTAAATTTAATGGAATATATTATGGTGTATTCTTGACATATCCTAAACTTCTTGTGTTTTGATTTGAAAAGATTTCTATGGGTTGAATTTTAAGTGTATGGGACCCATAAATTTTAAAATTCATATTTCTTTATGCAGTTAGAATTAGTTTTTTAATTTTTCTATTTTAAATTTATAATTATGCAAGGGTTAGCCAAAAATTGATTTTACCCAATTCCAGTGAGTCTAGATCCTAAACTAAATTATTGATACTATTGATGTATTGAGTTTTGTTAATTGATTTATAAACCTTGGGAGGCTTTGATGAACCCATATTTAGTGGTGTGAAGCACATGTACTCATGTACTTATAATTCAAATTTTATTATATTTGTAGGACATTTGGTCTATTGATTAGCAAATTAAAGAATCATATACATAATTGATAAAGGATCTGTAAAAACTAATAATAAATACAAATTAAATAAAAAAATTACAAAAGAAATATATCAAAATGCCCACAATTGAAATAAAATTCCCATAAGATTCATAAAAAAATAAAATCACAAAAATAAAGAAATTCCCTAATTAATTAAAATAATCCTAAAATTACCAAAATAATAATTATTTGAAATAATCTTTAGTGGTCGTTTATGACCATCGGGAAAGATTTCAAGAGGTTTAGAGTTGATTTGATAAAAAAATAAAAAATAGCTCCAATTAAAGAGTTAAATAAATTAAAAAATACTAAAATTTATAAAATTCACAAATAATTATGGAAAAAATCAAATTTAGTAAACTCAAATGAATTGGACTCATCTCTATATGTAGTATTTATGAAAAATATTAAAAATCTAAAATTTATTGTAAATAAAAAAGACCACATTTAGGTCAAACTTAGTTAAAAAAACATTAAACATGTAAAATTCATAACCAATTCTAGAAATATCAAAATTACGTAAACTAAAGAGCTTAGTTTTAAAATCATAAGTTTAGACTACTCTTTGATTAACGACCATGGCTACATTTGGAATTCGAAACACACCTAAGGATTACTCTATAACTAGACCTCCATTGTTTAATAATATTCCTTTTCATTTTTGATAAACACGCATATCTACATTTTTACAGTCACTTGATTCTCATATGTGGATCTTAGTTCAAGAAGGGTATACAAAACCAACTATATTAGTTAACGGAGTTAGAGTTGAAACATCCTTTGTGGACTGGATAGTAGAAGAACATGACTTAGCAAAACTTAATGCCAAATGCTTGAATAGTTTTTTTTGTGCTCTTAAATTTGAAGATTATGTGCGAGTTTCCACTTGCAAGAGTGGAAAGGACATATGAGATAGACTTTATATAACTAATTATGAGGGGACTAATGATGTTAAACAATCCAGACTCAAAATCTTGTTGCATTACTATGAGCTATTTTGCATGAAACCCAATGAATCCATTTCTAACATGTACACAAGATTCACACAAATAGTCACCTCTTTACATGCATTAGGTAGAGAATTAACGAATGCATAAATGGTTAATAAAATACTTCATTTCTTACCTACTACTTATGATGCTAAAATAACTGCAATTATAGAGTCTAAAATTTAAATATTTACTCTATTGACAATATTCTTATATCACTAATTGCTTACGAGTAAGGGGTGAGTCAAAGAAAGATTGATACAGGTAAACCACGAAGGGAGAAGAATATAGCACTAAAAGTGTAGGAGTCATAAAGTGATCTCTCACAACCTGGGATGAAGAAGACATTATACTAATGACTAGACAATTCAGAAGCTTTCTGAAGAGGAAGTAAAAGAGATGTCAGCAATAGAAATGAGGTAAATTTATTAGAAATATCAAAGTTTCAAATGATGTTATTTGTTATGAGTGCAGGAAACCTGGACATATTAAGTTAGATTGACCAAAACTCAAAGTCACTCCTAGCAAGAAGAAGATAGAGGAGAAGCCAATTAGGAAGAATGACAAGATGAAATTCCAAAAAGCTTTCTGGGCGGACTCAGCTTCAGACTCATCAGAGATTGAAAAAGAAGAGGAAGTCACTAATCTATGCTTAATGGCAGATAATCTTAGTCAGATCAAGAAGAGGTATGTGACTTATCTTATACTAAACTTTTTGATGTGTCTGAATACATACATGATGCATATAGAAAGTTAAAGAGACTACATGCTAGCCTGAACTTAGAATTTCATGAACTACCATGGGAAAAGGAGATCCTTAGGAAAGATCATGCTTTAATTGATAGTAACCACATAAAATTGCTTGATGAGTTTGACGATTTGAATATGAACCATGAATGTTTAAAATCATCCTATGTAGAACTTTAAAAAGAAATAAAAAATAATAAGGATAAATTTGAGAGCAAGATGTATCGAGTAAATTATACAAATCATATCTTGGAAGATATGAATTCATTTTATAAACTGAAAATAGAATCTCTCGAGGATAATAGGATACCACCAAGACTTGAAGATTTCCCCAATCCTATTTTGTATCCTAAATTTATGCAATCCATAAATAGCAGAGAAACTAGAAGATTAAGAAATCCTTTTTCAGGAGTCAAATATCATAATTGTGGATTGATTGGACATGTAGCTCACACATGTATATTGAAGAAGAAAACTCATTTGGTATGGAAATCTAAGATGCATAAACCTAGACATATCATACATGCATCTATTTATATGTTATAAAAAGGTGAACCCAAACTTATTGGGTTCCCAGGTCTAATATTTGATGTTTTTGTAAGATCGCTCTCACATAAGGCCTCGTGAGAGCATATGGTACCTGGATAGTGGTTGATCAAAGCATATGACTGGAGATATTACACAAATCATATTGCTGGAAGCTAGGAGTGGAGGTAAGGTTACACTTGGAGATAACACCACAAGGAAGGTGGTAGGGTCAGGTATGATTGGAAATATCAAAAACTTTTTTATAGAAAATGTTTTGTTGGTATAAGGCTTGAAGAATAATCTTCTAAGTATTAGTCAGCTACGTGACAAATGTTATTGTGTAAATTTTTTTTCTACAAGCTGCATATTAAGCCTGAATGGTAATGATGTTTTGAATGGTATAAGGGTAAACAATGTGTATATGCTAGACTTGAACTGCATTAAAACTCATACTACTTTTTATTTAAAAACAATTTCTGATGAGTCATGGCTTTGGCATAGGAGACTTTGTCACTCTAGCTTGAAAAACCTTAGGAGGATTATCCAAAAGAACTTAGTGAGAGATATACCAAAATTGGACTTTACTGAGGACCACCTTTATGATGCATTACAATTAGGAAAATAGGTGAAGTCCTCTTTTCAATTCAATAAGGATCTTAAAACTAGTAAACCATTGGAGATATTACATATGAATCTTTTTGGACCAGTTGTAACTATAAGTTTAGGAGGGAAGGTATACAGATTTGTGATTGTGGATGATTTCTTAAGATTCACATGGGTTAGATTTCTATTTCATAAGAGTGAATCATTTAAGGAATTTAGAAACTTTTTAACTTGGATTCAAAGGAAACTAGGATGTGAGATTATGACTTTTCAAAGTGATCATGAAGGAGAATTTGAGAATAAAAAATTTGAGAATTTTTGTAAGGAGAAAGGAATTAATCACAATTTTTCTGTACTTAGAACCGCTCAGCAGAATGGGATAGCCAAAAGAAAAAATAGAACATTAATAGAAGTTGCTCGAGCCATGTTAGCAGAATATTCACTTCCTAAATATTTTTGGGATGAGGCGGTTAACACAGCTTGTTTATGTTCTGAAAAGGTAAATGTTAGATCAAACTTAAATAAAACACCCTATTAATTACTAAATGGAAGAATACCTAATTTGTCACATTTGCACGTCTTTGGATGTAAGGTATTCATATATAATAATGAAAAATCAACCTTAGGATAATTTAATCCAAAATTAGATGAAGGAATTTTTATAGGATACTCAAATGTTGAAAAATATTATAGAGTATTCAATAAAAGAACTTTGGTAATTGAAGAAATCACACATATTGTATTTGATGAATTTGGAATTTTGAAAGAGGCAACTGTTGAAAAAGATGAGGTAGAAATTAACTCAAAAAAGATTGAAAAAATAAATTTGGAAAAAAAATATGAGATAAAAAACCCTTGGAGATAGAAAACCCTATGCCTAGAGATTTGAGATTTTCTAAAAACCACCAAAAGAAATTGATTATAGGAGAACCTAGGGAGGGAGTTAGGACTAGGTATAGAATGAACAATGAAGTCAATCATTCAGCCTTTATTTCAATGATATAACCCACAAATATTGATCAAGCACTTTCGAATGAATTTTGGATATTGGCTATATAAGAAGAATTAAATTAATTTATAAGAAATAAAGTTTGGGAATTATCTGCAAGGCCAAAGGATTAAAGTGTAGTAGGAACTAAGGGGGTATTCAAGAATAAAAATAATGACTCAGAAGTAGTCATTAGAAATAAGGCTAGATTGGTGGCTAAGGGGTATAATTAGATTGAAGGGATTGATTTGGAGGAGACTTTTGCCTCTGTAGTTTGACTTGAAGCAATTAGGAATTTATTAGCATTTGTCTATTTTAGAGGATTTAAATTATATCAAATGGATGTTAAAAATGCATTTATAAATGGGATAATTCAAGAGAATATTTTTGTAGAATAACCTCTAGGCTGTGAAAATTCTAAGCTCCCAAATCATATTTTCAAATTGAAAATGGTATTGTATGGATTGAAATAGGCACCTAGGGCTTTGTATGAGAGATTGAGCACCTTCCTACTTAAGAAATCTTTTAAAAAAGGTAATGTGGACACAACTCTCTTTTTGAAGAAATTGGGAGAGGATATACTAATTGTATAAATTTCTGTTGATGATATCATCTTTGGATCTATAAATAAAATCTTTGTGATTATTTTTCAAAAATAAAGAGTAGTGAATTTGAAATGAGTTTAATGGACGATTTGAGTTACTCTCTAGGCTTTAGTATTAAGTAAATTGAGGAGGATACATTTCTTAGTCAGTCTAAATATATTAAGGATATCCTCAAAAAGTATGAAATGGACAATGCTAAACCTGTTAATACTTCTATGAGTTCCTCCGTTCAATTGAATAAGGACTTTAAGAAAAAAATTATTGATCAAAATAAATTTAGAGGAATAATTGTATCTTTCTAGCCAACCCGATATCATATTTAGTGTTTATTTATGTGCTAAATTTCAATCAGATGCAAAAGAATCACATTTGACAGCAGTAAAAAGAATTTTAAGGTTTCTCTTGGGAACTCAGAACTTAGAAATTTGGTATCCTAAGTTTAGATCTTCATTTAAAATAATTGGATATTCAGATTCTGACTTTGCAGGTTGTAGGGTTAATAGAAAGAGCACTTTTAGAACTTATTAATTTATTAAAAATTCTTTAGTCTCTTGCTCGAGTAGAAAATAAAATTCAGTAGCCCTATCTACTACTAAAGCTGAATACCTTGCATTAGAAAGTTGTGTGGCACAAGTACTTTAGTTGAAACAATAATTGATTGATTTAGGATTAACAATAGGTATGATTCTCATTTATTGTGATAACACTAGTGCTATTTGTATTTTAAAAAATCCTATTCAACATTCAAGAATCGAACATAAAGACATCAGGCATCATTTCATAAAGGATCATGTATCCAAAGGAGAAATTGAACTCATTCATGTCACAACAGAAAATCAACTTACAGACATTTTTATAAAACTAAACATTTAATACTTTTAGTATACTAAGAACAAGACTTGGTGTGAGATTTGAATACTTACATACAAATATATACAATATTGATATGTGTTTTTGTAAGTATGTTTTTATGTTTATGCTTTTGTGTTCGTGTTCTATGTTTATTTGTATTTTTTTTTTATTTTTTTTTTATTTTCTTGTTTATGAGTATTTTTTTTACATCAAAATTCAGATTTTTGAATTGATTTAAAAATTTGTGTGAAAATCATCTGTATGAAATTAATTTTGTACAGGACGAATCGTGTAGCGTATTAACTATTAATTTGAACATTTTACATACAGTTTTTTAGTTTTCGTATCACCATTCGTATGTACGATCATCATGATCGTCCGGACGATGTGTATTAAATCATATGTACGCATGTAGATGGTTATACGGATAAGACCAATTTCTTTATTTCTGATCATACGTATGAACGTTGAGTTCGTAGATACGAACATATGATCGTACTTATTCAATTGTCCCATTCGTCCCTAGATGTGTTATCTGATTTCTCATTTATACTATTCATCCAGAAGAATTGTCTCATTCATCCTTGGATGATGTCCTCTATATTCTCAACTTAAACAATTCGTCTAGATGATTTTCCCCATTTTGTCCCAAAAAGATGTCCTCTGGACCCATAACTTGAACTAATCGTCCAGATGATTTTACCCTGTTCATCCCTAGATGATGTTCTTTGGACATGCTTTGTACTGTTTGTCCAGACAAACTTTTATATTCATCCCTGAATGATGTTCTATGTTCCTTAAACATATGGACCGTCCTGCAGTTTTGTTTCAATGAAGCTTGAAAATAACCGTTCGTACCGGACGAACTATGTTCGTACGGGATGATGATTGAGTATAAAGTCATTTCATACCAATGCACATGAAGTTCGTACGCAACAGTTTTTATACTATTCGACGTATGAATTTTGATCATACGGGATGATCTAGTACGTACAGATTTGAAAAATTACAATTTTTGGATGATTTTTTGTGTCTCTTATTAAAGGTCCACTTAAAACTGTCTTGTAATCTTTTTGTCCACTTATCTTGCTGCAAACTGAAGAGAGATTGAAGGAGAGAATGTGAGGGACTGTTTGAAGGAGATTTCTTACTACTGGAGAGTGAATGGTTCACTTAGTACTCAAAGGTAAGGATTTTTATTTGTGAATTATGATTACTTCACTCTTTTCTCTTATCCCTTTAGATTTCTCATGAGAAGACCTTGTCAAGGAGATTCTGTTCCCTGCCGACACTTGAGGAGTGTGAACAGCGGGAGGGTTCTCTGCCTACACTTGAAGAAGTGTGAATGGATGAAGGGTTCTCTTCCTACACTTGGAGAGTGTGAATAGCATAAAGGTTCTCTGCCTACACTTGGAGAGTGTGTAAATTGCAGGAGGTACTCTGCCTACACTCAGAAGGTGTAAAAGGATGACAGTTCTCTGCCGCACCGGTTTTTAATGGAAGAGAGTTTTTATAAATGCTTCTCCACCTTGCTGTGGGGGCAAAAGGAGAGACACTAAGTGGTAATAGTGCAATACCTAAAGTGGAAGACTTCAGGGAGTGGATGTAGGTCGTGTTTGACAGAACCACTATAAATCTTATGTCTTTTATTTTTCTGCTATTTTTTACTTTACTGTTTCTATTTGATTTGTGGTTGAAAAATCTTTTTAGAAAATTTCATTAAAAAGTTTGAATTGGTTTAAAATTAAAAAAAAAAGTGAAAATTTTAAATTACCAATTCACCCCCCTCATGATTAACCGCTGGGACATAAGCTTAGGTCTAACAACCTAATTCATATTTAACAAGTTTCAACAAGACTCATCTTAGGGTATAGTATTTTTGAAGAAATAAATCTTGGATTCATAGTAAATCTAAAAGTTAAAGTTTTGGTTAAACTTAGTTCATAAAATATAACAAAAATTTGAAATTCATAACTAATTCCAAATAAACTCAAAATTAAGCAAACTCAAAGTTTTTTACTCATATCTTTGTCTAGTATTAAAGAAAAATTTGAAAATTTATAGAAATCAATATAAAACAATAAGTCAAGAATTGAGCCATATGCTAATGCATTAACTCATTGAAATATAAGTTCTTCTTTTTTATCCATGTAAGCCCAAGAAGAATCCTAGAGAGAGAGACTCCAGTTTTCTAGAGAGAAAAATTCAAAAATTTGAATTTTTTGATTTTTGGTTTTCATTCCTTATGTTAAGGAATTGTCAGGGAGGTGGTGGAGGATGGCCGCCAGCCATCTTCCACTGTGGCGGCAAGAAACGTTATGGATAAAGGCTCTTTGAACCAGAAGTTGGGTAGAGATAATCGTCTGGAAGCTGGTTATAACTGGAATAAGGTGGATCTTGTTAACAGATACTCGAATGGTCCATTGCTGATCGAAGACAACACCATGGAGACCCCTAAGAAGGTTTTATATATTGAGGGTAAAGGAAAGGCTATTTCTGAAGATGATTGCACTAGAACCCCACGGTTAGCTAAGAGGCTTTCAGATTTGTATTCAATTGATCTGGTGGAATCATCGTCCGAAATGAAAATCTTTGTTAACAGGTATGATAATTCAAATGCAATCTCTAGACATGTCCATGGGATAAATGCAAATGCCCGTAATACTCTTAATACAAATCTTCATTTCATTGATGGTTCGAAAGCAGAGGGGTCTGGTGTCATGGAAAAGGTTAATGAGGTAATGCCAACTAGAAATGTGGTTGAGATGGAGGCAAACTATTGGAAGAAGAAGCCTTACATAATGTTGGATTTCAAGGATGAGGATATGGTTTTTTCAGAAGATGGTAAAGCTATAAAAATGAGAGAAGATGTTGAGATTTTGAATTCCAATAAGTTGAGGAATTCCTTAGTGATCAAAGTGTTTGGAAAGGAAATTCCTTCTCATATAGTAGCATGGGAAGTGAGAAGGCAATGAAAACAATTTGGGAACTTTCTTTACAACTCTCAGTAAGTGTTGGTTTTTATGCTCATTTGCTTTGACAGAGATGATGGATGGTGTTCTATCAGGGGGCCCTTGGTTTGTCAATGGCCACATTATGGGAATGGAGAAGTGGATGGTGGAGTTTTCTACTCTATCCTTGAAGGGTATAACCTCACCCATTTGGATTAGAATGCCTCACTTGCCCTTACAATGTTGGGGTGAAGTTAATGTGGCTAGAATAGCTTCATCAGTTGGCAAACCTTTGATGATGGATGGAAATATGTTTCAGTGGGGGAAAAGAGAATTTACCATAGTTTGTCTGAGAGTAAAGCTGGATCAACGTCTTCCTTTAGGTGTTTGGGTAGAAAGTGTTGCGCATCTATGGTTTATGAGTTTGATGATAGCAAACATTCATTATTTCTCTACGATTGCCTTATGTGCTAACATTTCAGGTCCACTCGATCAGACTGCAATCTGGAACCTGCTCAAGATTGGGTAGACTAGATCTATGTAAGTTTGTAATATTTTTCCTTTCTTGAGTCTGTTGTATTTGGTGTGGCTATAACTTGGTAGAAATTCTCTTGCTCCCTATATGATTTCTGTTTTTGGTAACATCGTCCGGGATGATATTAATATCGGCCTGGACGATCTGTCCAAAATCAGAAACCCTAATTAGGGCATCCTCATTAAGGCAGCCGTCAACAGATCGGCCTGGACGATACTTGTATCGGCCAGGACGATAATCTCAATTCATAAAGAATCAGCCGTCATAATCAGTTTAGGAATTCTTTATTTTAGGAAATCGGCCAGGACGATATTATTGTCGTACAGGACGATCTACCTCAATCATGCCTAAGTTGATCTGGTATCTTTGGAAAGCATTAATGGTTGATTGATACAATCACATCGTTCAGGACGATCGAATGATCGGCCAGGATGATGGCCTGGATGATTTACATCGGACAGCTTGTATTCAGGGCGATGATCAGGACGTTTGAAATCGGTTTTAAACTAATCGGCCAGGACGATCGTGAGATCAGCCTGGACTATGTAACCAATTTTCTTCTGATAGTCTCAAATCGTCTCGGGCTAATGAGCTTAATTTTTACTGATCGGCCAGGATGATATGACTATCGTCCTGGATGATAATGTCGGCAACATGCATTAATGAGCTCTTTTTGAGAGCTTCTATTTAAGATTTGGCATGGCACTTTGTAAGTGTCTTTGGCAGCCACAGTAGCTTCATTCTTGGGGGGGAGACTTGAAGAGAGAGCTTGAAAGAGAGAGAGAAATGGGTGGAGTTTGAGAGAGGGAGAAGATCCTGTGAGGGGGGACTCAAGGGAGTGTGGAGGGGGTTCCACACGGTTGCTCCGGCGAACTCGCACCTTAGTACCATCGGATTCAAGGCTTGTCTCGAGGTAAGTTCACCAAAGAAGAAGTCTCTTTGGTGTCAAAGGACCCGACAACTCCGCCGCACCGGGAGAGGTGGAAGTGATTTTGTAAGGGGTTCTCTGCCTAGCTGTGGGGGCTAAAGGAGAGACACTTGTGTTAGTGCAATACTTGAAGGGTGACTCCAAGGAGTGGACGTAGGTCAAGGTTTGACCAAACCACTATAAATCCGGTGTGTTCTTTCTTTATTACTTTCGCACTTTAATTTCCGCATCATTGGTTTTCTATGTGATGATATTAGTTTTAGTTTTATCTTTGGTTTTAAAGTTTTCCAATTCACCTCTCTCTTTTAAATTAGCTTTGGGACAGTTCTATAGGGCCTAACATCCCTAACGAACTTTTAAGTGGTATCAGAACACTTTCTAGTGTCATCTGAGCACTTTTAAGTGGTATCAGAGCAGTTTTCATAAAATAAGTTTTTAAAAACTTTTGAATTTCGATCCATGGCTACTCGTACTTTTGCGGAAGGATATTCAATCACTAGACCTCCATTGTTTGAAAATATTATATTTTATTTTTGGAAAATTCGCATGTCTATTTTTTTGCAATCGATTGATTTTCGTATGTGGCATATGATTTTAACTAGTTATTCATCACCATCACGTATTGTTAATGGAATTAAAACTGATACTCCTTTTAATCAATGGAGTAGGAATGAACGAATGGATGCTCAATTAAATGCAAAGTCTTTAAATTGTTTTTTCTGTGCTTTAAATTCTGATGATTTTATGTTAATATCCACGTGCACTACCGGTAAGGAAGTTTGGGATAAATTGAACACCATATACGAAGACACTAGTGAAATCAAGCAATCGAAGTTGAATTTTTTATTGCATGATTTTGAAATGTTTTCTATGAAACCTTTTGAAACGATTTTAGACATGTATACAAGGTTTATTCAAATTACTACATCATTGCATGCCTTAGGAAAAGATTTTTCAAATTTTGAAAAAATTAACAAAATTCTTCGTTGTTTACTTGAAAAATTTGATGCTAAAGTTGTTGCTATTTGTGAATCAAAAGATTTGAATTATTATTGTATTGATAATTTGATTGGCTCACTCATTGCCTACGAGCAAGGGTTGGGTCAAAGACTTTTGGATGCAGGTGAAACGATCGTTCTAAAAGCCGAAGATACGGAAAGAGGAAGCTTAGGTTGTGACGATAGCAATGAATTGTCAAGAAAAATACAAAGCTCACCAATGCATAAGCAAAAGTGGAAGAAAGGTAAAAGTGGTAAGGATGTCCATATTTCCTCTGACATTGTTTGCTTTCGGTGTAGGAAACCAAGACATATGAAGAATACGTGCCCTAATGTAAGAATTCTTCCTACGAAAGAAAAGGGTAAGGCGAAGCAAAATATAAACTGGGGAAATAATGAAAGGCAAAAAATCTCATGGGCAGATCTGGTCTCTGAAGCATCAGACCAGGAGAGAGATAATGGTTAAGAGCCTTTCATATTTTTTGTGTTGTGTTTTTGTATTTTTTTCTTTTTTTTGTGTTTTTTGTTTTTATGTTTTTCGTTTTGTGCTTTTTTCATTCCTTTTTGTCTCTGTGAAATTTTTTCTATCATCAACACACACACTCACTTTTCTAAAAATGAAAAATATACTTCATGGTTTTTCTTGAAATCTTTGGTAAGTTGTGTTTGACTTCTCTAAAACAATCAAAGGAAGGAAACTCATTTTTTTTAACTCTCAATCTCTATTTTCTAAAAGAGGTTATCCTACTTTTGATTTAAAATATTTTTCATCTTTTAAATTGGTTTTTGAAACCAAATTTTTTATCTCCCAACATTTTATTTATCGCATAGGAATCTTTTGCAAGTCGTTGAATCTAACTCAAAATTTTCTTAATCAAGAAATTTATTTTGTCACTAAGATGAGTTTTTCTTTGTTTTTTTTAGATTAAGAAAGGTAGCATAATCAAAAAATTGGCCAATGATGCCAAAAATAAAAGATGCGCAAAGCGCCAAATTGCAAAATATAGAATATACAAAGTGTATAAAAAGATGCGCTGTACGCCAACCAATTTTCAAGAGGCATAAAATGAGCCCACAAAAAGTTAATGCTTACCATTCTTATACTTCTTAAAAAGCTTAAGAAAACCCTTGATACTTTTGATACTTGACTTTAAAAAATTTAATTCTTGATTCAACAATTCATGCATTGATCTTCTATTAGATATATTTTATGGAATGTGTTTTTGAAAAATGATTGTTTCTTTCTATAATTTATTTTATGATTTAGATATTGAATTAAAAAGTTTTTGAGCCTTTTTAAAGAACTTGAGTTGGGATTATCAAATTAAGAATTTCTAACCTTTTTTTGGATTATGCGTTGTCAATCCAATTCTACTAAGTTTTTGATTAAAACCAAGAGGTAACTTTCTCATTTTAAGAATATTTTTTTTTCACTAGATCAAGGAATGTTTTTGTCATTTGGTCATTTTGTTTTTGTTCGTTCCTCCTCTCTTTTTGATAATGTCAAAGGGGGAGAACGTATTGTTGAATTTTTGTACTGTTATCATATTTGTATCTTGTCTTCAAAAAATTAAAAATAACAAAAATATATTCATCTCCCCTATTTTTTAAAAGTGTTATTCTAGTAAGGGGGAGATTAGGAGAAATTGTTTTCTTTTGAAAATTCATATTGAAATATTTTGCCATCATCAAAAAGGGGGAGATTATTGCGGATCTATGGTTTATGATTTTGATGATAGCAAACATTCATTATTTCTCTACGATTGCCTTATGTGCTAACATTTCAGGTCCACTCGATTAGACTGCAATCTGGAACCAGCTCAAGATTGGGTAGACTAGATCTATAACAGTTTGTAATCTTTTTCCTTTCTTGAGTCTATTGTATTTGGTGTGGCTATAACTTGGTAGAAATTCTCTTGCTCCCTATATGATTTCTGTTTTTGGTAATATCGTCCGGGACGATATTAATATCGGCCTGGACGATCTGTCCAAAATCGTCTCGGGCTAATGAGCTTAATTTTTACTGATCGGCCAGGATGATATGACTATCGTCCTGGATGATAATGTCGGCAACATGCATTAATGAGCTCGTTTTGAGAGCTTCTATTTAAGATTTGGCATGGCACTTTGTAAGTGTCTTTGGCAGCCACAGTAGCTTCTTTCTTGTGGGGGAGACTTGAAGAGAGAGCTTGAAAGAGAGAGAGAAATGGGTGGAGTTTGAGAGAGGGAGAAGATCCTGTGAGGGGGGACTCAAGGGAGTGTGGAGGGGGTTCCACACGGTTGCTCCGGCAAACTCGCACCTTAGTACCATCGGATTCAAGGCTTGTCTCGAGGAAAGTTCACCAAAGAAGAAGTCTCTTTGGTGTCAAAGGACCCGGCAACTCCGCCGCATCGGGAGAGGTGTATGTGATTTTGTAAGGGCTTCTCTGCCTAGCTGTGGGGGCTAAAGGAGAGACACTTGTGTTAGTGCAATACTTGGAGGGTGCCTCCAAGGAGTGGACGTAGGTCAAGGTTTGACCGAACCACTATAAATCTAGTGTGTTCTTTCTTTATTACTTCCACACTTTAATTTCCGCATCGTTGGTTTTCTATGTGGTGATATTGGTTTTAGTTTTATCTTTGGTTTTAAAGTTTTCCAATTCACCTCTCTCTTTTAAATTAGCTTTGGGACAGTTCTACAGGGCCTAACATCCCTAACAAACTTTCAAGTGGTATCATAACACTTTCTAGTGTCATCTGAGCACTTTCAGAAAGTATATATGGAAGGTTCTTTTAGAGATTTGAGTATGAAAAAATCTCTACTTTTTGTTATGAGTGTGGATTGATAGGACATCTCAAATCGGTCTGCAAAGTAAAGAAATTGGAGCTATGGAGAGGAATGTTGATGAAGGGGATTCAAGGCAAGATAAGAAGGTGGAAAAGGTTTAGGAAGTGGATAATGATTCCTCTTATGGACCATGGATCATGGTTAAAAGGAGGATTAACAGAAGACCTATTTTGCAGAAAGAAAATCTGAAGGTTGTTAGAAAAATGTGGAAGAAGACCAAGGAAACTCATGTGGAGAATACTGGAAATGAAACTACTATTCATAATGCAGATTCTATTGAGAAATTGGTTTCAATTGCTGAAGGTAATCATCTAGAGGAGGGAGAAATAGCAGTGGAACAGGAGGTGATTATCCACAGGGTGCAATCTGATGCTACTGTAGATTCAGCTATAAAGAATAATGTTACTATGGAGACTGCAATTTTGACTGATTGTATGTTTAGTTGTTTTGATAAACCTTTTATTTCTGTAAATGTGAATAAGTTTGACATTTTGAATGGGGTGGAAGATGATGGAGTAGGAGCTGAGGTTATTAATACAAGTTCGGTTCATTGTGATAATATTAACAGTGGAAAAGTTACTCATGTAGATGAAAATTCTGAAAGAGGTGGAGGAATTAAAGGCATTGAGGGTAGATTGGCTGGTGTGGAAAAGGAGAAGGAGATTGGCTCAAATGGTGAATTGATTAAATGTAAGCTTGCTAAATAGCTTAGGGCCTTAGGTCCTATTAAGAATAATCGATGTGGCAGATTTTTTGATGGAGCAAAAAAGAAAAGAGTTGGGGGCTCTTCCCCCAAACTTTTTTAATGGAATCCATTGCCTTCTAGAATTGTAGAGGGGCCAAGAAGAGAGAGGCCTCTCTTTATTTGAAGGAAATTATAAAAGACTATAAGGCTTTTTTTGTGGGGTTGGTTGAAACTAAGATCACCTCTCTTGATAGAGATTCTTTTGAATGGATGATGGGTCATGGTTGGGATTTCTTCCTTCTACCCTCAGAAGGGCTCTCTGGTTGTATTATGGTTTTATGGAGATCGGATATGGCTTCTTTTTTCAGTGGTTATGACATCATATCAATATGTTATAGGTGATCTTAATGTCTTCAATAAAGGTGTGTGGATGATTTCTACAGTTTATGCTAGCAAGGAGGCTCACAAGAGAAGAAGGCTATGGGATTGTGTTCAGGAGTATTCAAGAAGGAAAATTCCATCTATTGTTAAAGGGGATTTCAATTGTATTTCGACTCAGGAAGATAAGAAGAGAGGTAAAAGATTTATTTTCTCACAAGGCTCCTTGGATATAGTGAAGTTTAAGAATGATAATGACTATCATGAAGTTGGCTTTATTGGTCCAAGATTCACTTGGTGCAATAACAAGGTTAGAGGGGGACAGATTTTGGAAAGATTGGATAGGTGTATCCTCAACTCATTGGCCATTAACAAAAATCAAATTGTTGTGGTAAGATATTTAGCCAGAGTGGCTTCAGACCATAGTCCAATTGAGTTGAAGATTTATGATTCGGTTTCAAGAGGAAGAAGATGTATTAAGTTTGAAGATGCTTGGTTGTCTTATAAGACAGCAGCCCATATTGTCTCTAATGGCGGAAGAAGCCTTTTTTGGGGGATGACATGGATGTGCTTAATAAAAAATGTAGAAGAACTTTGATGTACTTGTTCCACTGGAGCAAGGCAAGATTGAAAAATTTCTCTAAGGAAAAAGAACGATTGAAGGCTGAAATTGTTCAAATACAAGAGGAAGAAGCAAGAAAAGGATGGTTAAATGAGGATTAATTATGGATGATTAAAGCTAAAGTTAAAGAGCTTAATGTCATCCTTAATTGCTTGAATACATGGTGGAAGAAAAGAGCCAATGTTAAGTGGATTAAAGAGGGTGACTCTAATACCAAGTTTTTTCATTCCTTTGCCAATGCAAAGAGGAATGTCAATTGGCTTTCTCAAGTAATGGATTCATATGGGGTTTTAACTAAGGAACTGAAGGAGATGGAGGAGGTGATTTTCAAAAATTTTAGAACAAGTGGAAGAACAGGTATTGCTGTTTGGGGGAGTGGCCAAAACTGTGGATGGTTTTACAAGCGGACGATAAACTTCTGCTGGAGAGGGAGCTTTATGGGTTTGAGATTGAGGAAGTTGTTATGAAGTTAGGCAACAATAAGGCTCTGGGTAGTGATGGGATCACTTACTCTTTTTTTAAAGACTTTTGGAGCTTCATAAGGGAGGATGTGTTAATAGCAGTGCAGCAATTTTTTTCTACAAGTAGCATGTGCAAGGAATGGAAAGATACTTTGGTAGTGTTGATTCCCAAGACTTCAAACCCTATTTTTCTAGGTGCTTACCGTCTAATTAGTCTTTGCAATTCAGTCTATAAAATTGTGGCTAAGGTTTTGCTGAATAGAATGTTAAGGGTCATTCGTAAAATTATTTTTGAAGAACAGGCAGCTTTTGTGAGGGGGAGATCGATCTCGGACCATCTTCTATTGGCTCAGGAGGTATTTAACAAATTAAGGCATTCTAAAGCTAATAATGGGTTCTTAGGCATCAAAGTGGATATGGAGCAAGCATACGATAGTATGTGTTGGGCAACCTTGAACAAAATGATGGTAGATTTGGGATTCCTATTCAAATTTGTTAACATGGTATTGGAATGTGTCTTGGATCCCAGATATTCTATCTTGATTAATGGATCTAATTCTAATTGGATTGAGGGGAAGAGTGGCTTTCGACAAGGATTCCCACTATCCCCATTCCTATTTATCTTATGTTCACAATTTCTATCTAATGCTTTCCACAGCAAAGGATCAGATATGGGTGTTAGAATTTCTTCTAAATCACAGAAGATTTCACATCTTCTATTTGTAGATGATGTCTTGCTTTTTGTGGAAGCTAAAGTGGGAAGTATGAAGAAGGTTAGTGACATTATGGCGGGATTTTGTAAGTGGACCAGAAAGAATATCAATTATCACAAATCTTCCTTGATTTGTGGTAATTCGGTGGAAAGGATGAGGAAAGTGTAGATTTCCATATTTATGGGGATAAAGCTAGTGGAAGAATTTGAGTACTTGGGAATTAAGTTGGCCTTGAGGAGATTTAAAAAAGTTGGATTTTCAATTGTTATTGGATAAGTCCGGTAAAAACTGAATGCTTGGGGTAATAGATATATTTCCTTTACAGGTACATTGGTTTTGGTAAATGTTGTTTATCTTTCTTTTCCTGTCTTTATTATGTCTAACTCACTCATTCCTATGAAGACTTTGATGGAATTTGAAAAGATTTGTAGAGACTTTATATGGAACAAATATGATGGAAAACATGGGATTCATTATGTGGCATGGGACCAGCTATGTAAACCAAAGCAATATGAAGGATGGGGTGTTTAGTCAGCAGTGGATAGGAGAAATACCCTGAGAGCTAAGTTCGCATTGAAACTTATAGAGAATCTGGAATCATTTCTGAATAAGAATCTTCTGGATAAGTATGGAGTCAATTGGTGGGATAGTGGTATATACAGAGGTGGTTCTTCCTCTTGGAAGATCATTTCTAGTGGGTGGAATGCTCTAAAAAATTTTGTAAGGTGGAAGATTGGGAATGGATCCAAGACCAATGTGTTGAAGGTTATCTGGATTTTGGATAAGAATTTACTCAAATGGCCAACATTTGTAGGATATTTTGAGGATGATAGCATTACTCTTGACTTCTTCATTAATGAGGGAAATTGGGATTGTGAAAAATTGAGTATGTACTTGGTGCAAAATTGCTGAATCTGATTTGTAAGGTTCAAATCTTTCAAGATATTCATGAAGACTGCATGGCATTAAAATACAAGATGTATGGGAAATCTATCTCAGCATTATTAATGGAGGATGGCTGCAAAGATATGAAGGATGAAGTTCAGTTTTCATGGGTATATAAGTTGAAATTAAATGCAAGGGTGGAGGTTTTTATTTGGCGTTTATTTATGGATGCTATTCCCACAGAAGTTTTTCTCTATAAGAGAGGATTATCTGATTCTCTCTTATGTCCATTAGGTTGTGGTGCAGTAGAAGATGTTAACCATGTTTCCTCTAAATGTTGTAAGCTACGGAAGGTGATGGATGTTCTTTGAAGCTGGGGGTTCCAATTACCGAAATTTTATGAGTGGAAGGAGTGTTTATTTGGTTTGTTGAGACTAAAGGATGCTAATGTGATAGTGGTCAGGATATATTTTACTATTTTATGGTTTGTTTGGAATAATAGAAACAGGGTGAAACATGGAAAACCTGAGGAAAGCAATGTGATTATTGCAGTTTCCATCCTCAGTTTTATTTTTCCAGGTAAAAAGTCCTTAATCCGATTAGATAACTGGGATGTCAATCAGTCCAATGGACTGTTCTATGATAAATGGCAACCTCCTCCAACCGATTGGGTTAAGATAAACCTTGATGCTTCCCTTAAAGACAATTATGAAGCAGGCATTGGTGGAATTGTGAGGGATTGCAAAGGAAGATTTGTTTTAGCATTTGGTATGGGTAAAGTGCATTGGGACATTGCTGAATTGGAGTTTTCAACTTTTTCATCCCTCAAAGAGGAGTTACAAGGGAGGTTTCAAGATGTAAAAGGCACTATTGTGGAAGGTAACAATAAGAATGTTCTCAATTTTCCTCAAAATCTTTACAGCAAATCGAAGAAGATAGGATGGAACGTGTAAAGTGAAGACTTTTCATTTTTTAGAAACTTCAATAATGTTATCTTTCATTGTGTTAGTCACAATTGCAATAGGTTAGCGGATTACTGTACTAACTTTGCTTTATCTTATGATTTTCTTTGGGACTTATTTCGTGAGATCAAAATTCCTTCTTCCTTTATTAATTTACTAAAGGAAGCATGTGATAGATTGGGTTACTCTCATTAGCTTGTATCTATGTTCTTTCTTTTTTTTATATGCAAATTTACATTATTCAAAAAAAAAACTTATTGAAATATGAAAAATTATTAAATCAAAGAAAACTTTAGAAAATTATCAATTCAATGAAATTACACCAATAAAAAACATTAAATTAATAAAAAACATTTTCATCATTAATGCTTTTTATGCTAAACTACCTCGAGCTGTCGAGTTAGGTGTCTTAACGAGGCCCTCAGTTTTCGTACTCGTTGTGACAATTCCATGATTAAATTTGACTGAATGTAAATATTAAAATATAAATTAAAAATAACTTCATAAATAATAAATTGATTTTTTTAAAAATAACTAATAAAATATGTAGTCATCATATCTTCTATACCCTTATGCTCGATTCCTTTCATGATGGGAAGGGTGTATTGGATTTACAAGCTTTAAGGATCAAAATATTTAATTATGTTGAATGACTCTATACTATCCAGCTACCCAGTTTTGGAGGATTGGTAGCATTACGAATATGAGCCTTGGACGTACTGATCAATAACTTCTAGCACATAGAAGTTGTTGAGTGCTATGTTCTTTAAATCCTAAAGTTAGATAACTTCACCAATCAAAATATCTATAAAATAGTTTTATATAATATCTAATTAAATAATTATAATTTAAATTCAAACCTTCCTATAAAGACCTTGAACAAATAAATTTATTTATAGGTAATTTTAAAAATTTAAAACCTAGGAACTATCCAAGCCATATAGCCTTTTACACACACTTATATGGTTTACTAGGATAACTAACTTTAGCCTTCATTAGGATAGTGACTTAATTTGATTTTCTCATAGTGCCTTTCCTATAGGGTAATCATGTGTGTTTGCTTACTTTCTATACTCTTGATATCTTATTTACTTTCTATTGGTCCACCAGAGATTAGAGTGAAAATTTAGAGCCATATAATTTTATTTAAATTTCTATTTCTATATATATAGATGCTCACAATATACCATCTTCAATAAATATTTTTTATATATTTGCTCTTTCATAGTCCTGCAAAGTAGAATGATCCTAGGTGATGAAGTATATAAAAATCAATGATGTAAAAGTAAATGTTTAATATTTTTGTATAATTAGATTGAGTTGTAAAGTTTTTAGACTTGTAATAGATTTAATATGATTATAAATATAATCTAAAATAAAATGGATTTTGTTACTTTCAAGATCATTATATTTTCAGATATTATAGAAGATCCATCATTCAAAAAATTGAGGACAAAAAATAAATAAACAATCATATTTAAGTCTACATGCATAGAATCCTAGGGTTATTATTGGTGGAGCTTGGTCACCATTTATTCTTTGTTGACCCTAGGTTGTACTCTTAAATTATAATTGAATAAAAGTTCTATTTATATCTACAATTATTCATTCATCATTTAATTGTAAAATCATATACATATTGTGAAGTTATAATTATAATGTTTTTTAAATTATAAATTCTTGATTCCTAGGATAGAGCCTTTCAAATGTTGCATTAATATGGTGATTGATTGTGCTTAGGATTATTAGCTAGCAGCTCATACTAGGCAAGTGTAAGTCTAGATTGTATACATCCCCTTAGTCTCTACACTTTCTTTTCCCTATCTTATTCATTCAAAATTCAAAATATAAAATCTAAATCTAAATTATAAATACTACTTTAGAATTAATAATCTAAAGCCTATACATTGAAATCTTATTTGCCCAATTATTTCTTCAAATCTATATGAATTTGAAAATCTTTAGTCTACACTTTAATCAAGGTTTTTCTCTTATAATATGTAATTAGCTCTAGAAGTTTGCTCTTACAGGGAGATTAGAACCAAAAAAAAAAAAAACTCCTATCTTAGTTTCTTTCTAATGTATGGAAAAATTTGTGGATGTAGACCTAATGTTTAAATATTTTCTTAATTTCATAATTGAAGGATAAGTGAATATTATTTTTATCCTTAGGTGTAGTTTTAATTTTTCTTATATATTTGATTATGAAAATAAAGTGACAATTTTAATTTCGTGATTAAACGATAAGTGAATACTCCTTTTATCCTTAGTGATGAATTAAATATTTTTTATATAATTTGATTATGAAAATTAATTCATTAATTACTTTCATGATTAAAATGATAAATGAATATTCCTTTATCCTTACAGATGAATTGAATTTTTATTATGCTATTTTGAATATGAAAAGATATTCATTTTTTAATTTCAAGATTAAAATGATAGGTGAATATTATTTTTATCCTTAGGGATAAATTGAATATCTTTTATGTTATGTTTGATCCTAAAAATAAATTGAAGGTTTCCCATCTCAAATCAATGTTGAGACATTTGTTTTTCCTTTGGGATGGTATAATGTCAATCTATATAGACTAAAGAAACCTAAATATAGTTTGTGGACAAATTAAATGTATGAAATTATTGCCACTTGGTTCACAAATTAAATGTATTATGCTATTTTGATTATGAAAATAACTAGTATTAATTACTTCGAGGACTAAACTAACACTATATTATCAATTTGAAGAAATAAAAGATTTATTTTCATATCCAAACAAAACCTAGGGAATGTAAGAATTATCTTGAAGGATAAACATCATATTCAACTAGGATAAGAATTAGTTTACATCTCGACATTTTTCCCTCTCTTAGTGAACTAAGAGAGGTTGAATTTTATATTGGATCTTGGGTTCCTAAAAAGACAAGAAGCTATAGTTAATTACATATCTGAAGAAAAACTTTTGATTAAAGTGGATATTAGAATCTAAAAATATAATAGAATTATATACAAGCAAGTTGCTTTAGAAGTTTGAAAATACCAATCATCTCTTCCAAGATATTATTGAATTATTTTGCAAATAAATTTATTTTTAACACACACATACACACACAAAGATATATATTTATATATTATTAGGATAGGATGTGTGTAGATACAAGTTCACTTTTGCTTGCTTGGAAGGAGTAGCCATCTAACAACCTAATCCGCAAAGATAATTATCTTAGATGAAATATAGAATAAAGGTAGCAATATCCTAAGAAATCAAAATGCATAAATCAGACTCCAAATAGTATTTCAAGATGAATTTTAACTTTAAATTCCAATGACACTAACGAGAGTTGTCACTAAGAACTTTAAATTTTATCTTATTTATTTAACCTAACTAAAATCTTGAAGGACTTTTGGTAGCATATAGGCCTTATTCCAACAAGAGTAGCATAGCGTCCTCTAGGTGTTAGAGGATCCTACTATCTATTTTATGATTGTGTACTGGGATAGATTACATTGAAGAAAATAAAACGCTCTATGCATGCATGTCAGGGTAAAGGTTTTTCTGTAAATTATACCTAGTACGATATCATCCTAGAACTAATATATATGTTCCTAAAAGTTCTGGAACACATACATGAAGGTAAACCTTATAAAATTCTATCAAGTAATGTAGTCTTCCACTCACATGATACAATGGATATATGCAATATAAATAAAAGAGTGTTGTATTTAATTAAAAAATAGAATTTTATTGCTTTATTGATTTGAATATTTACAACAGAGTTTTACTCTATATGAAAGAAAAGGTGGTCAGGCTCCACTACAATAAATCTGGGCTCTAAGTCTACTATATATATATATATATATATATATATATATATATATATATATATATATATATATTATACACACTTTCTTTATAAATTCCATAGAAAACTTGGAGCTAAAAAATACTAAGTATATATATATATATATATATATATATATATATATATATATATATATATATATATATATATATATATATATATATATATATATATATATATATATATATATATATATATATATATATATATATATATTCCATAGAAAACTTGGAGCTAAAAGATATACCTACTTAGATTTTTTAGCTCTATGATTTCTATGGAATTCGAAAAGAAATTATCCCCAAAAGGTATGGGACATCTTTTTTTTTTGAGCTCCACCTTGAGGCATAAATAAGCGTATTTGTCTCTTTTATAATAATGGACATCATACAACTCATCCTATATATACATCTACTTTTTATAGACTTTGATACATACGCATTACAGTTTTCATGTTTATTCTAATGACTCTTGCATGATAATAATGAGATGATAAGTAAATAACATCATATAATAATAAAATGTAGTAGTTAGGAAATACCCTAATACTTTTAATTTAGTCCTTAAAGAGCCTAAGTACATTAATACAAAATAAAATTTATCACATTAAGAGTTGCAGATATATAAAAAAATATACAAAGGTTTCTCTCTGGGAAAAACACCTAATAATCAATTCACACTACGGTCCTATCCTAGGCTAGAGTTGGTTATCCTATTAAACCATAAAAGTGTATGTAGGAGGCTGTGTGGGTTTGGTATGTCCTATAGGGTTTTATTTTTTTATTGCATGTATTTTCTTATATTTATTTATAAAAGGCCAAATGGGGAAGTTTAATTGAGGTTTATCTTATGTATGTTTGTATTTTATTTTTAAAAATTTTTGAGTTGTAGTTAATTATTTAATTTTAAAGAACTTATAGATTAATAATCCTAAAGTGCAAGGGTTAGTAATTTATAAGTCCTAGAAGGACTATAAATGAAAGGCAATCACCCCCCATATAAGATATATGACTATATAATGATTTAATGATTTATTAATGATTTTTTAGGGATAAAGAAGGGTCCCATTAATACAATACATAAACTCTCAAAGTGGAGTAAAGCAAAATGTATAGGGTCACTTATTAATTAGTGTTTGATTAAGGGTTGTAAAAACATAAACACATGATTCTTCCATGAGTGGAGGTTAATATGTTGCATAGAACCCTTAATTGGTTATTTAAGATTGGTAAAATCCCTTATTCACACACACACACACACACACACACACACACACACACACACTCATAGCAGTATGAAAATGATGGACCTGAATTTAAAATTATAAATAAATTCAACCTTAGTCTAACCATTCCTTAGCTGATTAAAGTTGCAAGTGAATGGTGGAACTGAAATGTTAGTGAGCAGGGCAACAAAATAGATATGCAATAAAAAGCACTAAGAGAATAATAGTATTTATTATCATTAAAATTATAGTACTTGGGTTTAGAGTTGCAAAATTCTCCTCCTTTTGGATGATGGCAAACATTATTGTTTAAGATATTCAAATTCTTTGATATTCTCTAATATCTCCTTTAGAAGGTAAAATTTTGAAAATAAGGAGATAATTTTTTTTAATATAATTATTATTATTAAAAAAATATAATAAATTATTAGCAAAAAAAAAAACATAAGCAAAGTAATGAGTTGGTTTCATTTAAACAAGAGTGCAAACAACTAAACAACAAACATCTACTCCCCCTTTTGACATCACAAAAAGGCGGAAGCAACTGAAAAGAAAGAATCGTAAAAAAGAAAAAAATACATGCATCACAAAGTATAGAAATAAAGAATAGTATAAATACAAGAACAAAATACAAAGAAAACTAGAAAAATGAAAAATCTTGATCAGGTGGAGGTGGTGGACATGGCTGAAAGTAGTAAAGAATAGAAGCAAATTGCTCCCTTAACCAAGCTATATAGTTGTCTTGTTGTTGCTACTGCTATGCTGCATAGCTTTGAAAATGAGCCAGATCATTTGCATACTATTGTTGTTGCTCAGCTATGCATTTTTTAAATCTAGTCTTCCACTAATCAATTCTCAAAATTAGCTGAACAATCTGAGGCAGTTGGCAAATAGGGCCTGGTGCAAGAATAAGTCCACCCTCATCTTTAATATGCTCTTCATGCCCATTGCAAAGATGAGTACTATGAAGGACATGAAAGGAGCTATTGGAATATAATACATGGAGGTGATCAATAGGAGTAAGAAAATGAATATTTTATTTTGACTCTAGGATAAAGGTAATTAGATGTCATAAGGTAAGGATAGGCATTCTTTTGTGGGAAGGATCTCGAACGCAGGTTAGGTTGTCAAGATAGTGAATGATAAGATCAGCTTCATTAAAGTCAATGTTAGCCATGATGTAGTAGGTGGCAAGGGAGAATAGGGGTGATGTTAATCCGATCCCCAGCTTTAGGAATGATTGAGCTATGAATGATGCGCTGACTGATTCAGACATCCTAGACTAAGGTGTGAACTTGGGCTACATGGTAGTTAACATTGGTTTCTTGAATAATAATGTTTACAATGGTTCAATTATTGTCATATATTGACACTAAAGTGTACATATTGCCTCCATTAGTAGAAAGGTGAAGAAATTTATGAAAGTTTTAGTAAGTGATTTCTACAAGTCTTTTATTAGCATGAGATTGTAGGATAGTAACCTCATTATTTATTTGAAGGCATGGAAAAAAAATTAAAGTGAAGTTCAGAATTGAATGGAAAGGAAAGGCAAAGGATGAAACCAAGAGTTGTGCAAGCAAAAAGATTGAGTACCTTAAAGTTCAAAACCTCTTAATTGATGATTTTGGGATAGGGAAATTCCACCAGTTTTATAACAATTATAAGCTGCTTCCTCAATTTCCTCAATAAATTAAGGATTGATAGTGCACCTAGAGGAACTACCTACAAGTGCTTGGGAATGTTTTCCTCTAATCATTTCAAGGAATACAAGTGCCAAAGGAAACTAAAATATGAGAGGTTCAAAATGCGGTGAAGAAAGTAAAGAAACTCTTATTATTTATATAGGAATCAATAGATCGTTCATTACGATCAAGAGATGGTACTGGATGGTCGTGTGTAATCAATTCATCCAGACGATCAATTAAAAATTGAGATTTTATCATAATGTATGATTTAACATCATACGGGATGATTAGAGAGAGGGTGTTCATTCCAAGGAGTTTCCTTGTACAATCGTTGACTTATGAGTTCATACAATACAAACAATTGGATTGTACTATATGGTGTGTTATTAAAGATCATACAAGTTGAGTTCAAATCATCCAACAGTTCCTATGACTTGAATCATACAATACAAAGAGGAAATCATATAGTACAGTCACCAATAATTGATTGATATTTTTGTTGGATGTGCTGTGATAAGAGATTTATTATTATTTTTTAGATCATATAATATGATATGATTTCTATTGGATGATATGAATGAAAAAATTTAGAAACTAATGGATGGAATGTGATGATTAGAAAGGGTTCAAAAAAACAAAAAAAAAACAAAAATAAAATCAAATAAATCAAAAAACAAGACAAAAATAAAGACAATACAAAATCTTTTTTTTTAATTAATCAACGTTAATAAATTATAAATTTCCTTATGTTTAGATAAAAAATTAGTAAGGAATTATTTGACAATGCTGAAATCTAGAAAGGTTAGAAATCAACCCCTTAAAGGTCAAATTCCTCTTTTAAACAAAACTCTAATTCCTAAAAAAAAAAAGATAGGAAATGTGATCTTTTCAAATTTCATTTAAGAACAATATCTCATAGAAAAATATAACAAAGCAATGAATCAGAAATAATTATTGTAAACTCAAGTGTAGGAGATTTCAATTGGTACATGGAGTTTTTCAAGATTTTAGAATTTTGAAAGAAATGGAAGTTAATTCATAAAGGGCTCATTTTTTGCTTCTTTTTTAGCTTTTGGCACACATTATGCATCTTTATATTTTTCATGTATTTTTTATGCATCTTTTAATTATTTGGTAGCTTTTGTGCATATTTTTAATTTTGGGCTCATTTTATGTGTCTTTTTATTTTTGCATCCCTGCTTCCTTTAAAAATATTAAAAAATCCTCTCAGATGTGAGATTATCTTCCAAATATGAGAGAAGAAAAACTCACTATCTTATATAAGAAAGAGTAAACTATAAACAGATTCCTAACCATTTCATAAATGCAAACATCTTGATTAAAAAATTTTAAATGAGATTCGTTGACTTGGAATATTACTCATATGAGATCAAAGACTGTAGGAAGATGAAGGAGACTCTATTTTATGGTCCAACTTCTAATTTGAAATTGACTTTCATTCCAAAAAGAAAATATACGACTAAAGGAGTTAGTGGACGAAGAGGAACAATCATAAACTTTTTTCCTTTAATTATTTTTAAAGAGTAAATCACTACTTACAAACTTATTAACAAAAATAAGACAAATTATCATTTTAAACAAATTTTTGCAGAATTGAGTAGTGATCAAATTCTTAAACAATTGAACAAAAAGAAAATAAAATAAAAATATAACATAAAAATACATGATTAAAAATAAACAAAAAATAAGATAATGAAATTTAAAATAAAAATAGAAAGTATCAATTTCAAGCATGAATATATATTCCACCTAATTTGATTTTTAAGGTGGTGAAGGTTTCAAAAACCAATGGTTTTGTAAAGATATATGCATCCAAATGTTTAGTAGCTACATGATATAGGTCTATGTCCCCCTTGGTGATATGGTCCCTAATGAAATGGTGCTTTTATGGTTATATATTTTGTCATGGTGTTGGATTTGATTGTTTGAAATATAGATGACACTAATGTTATCAAATAAGATTGGAATAATGCCTACAGTTAGTACTAATAAAAATTTGCTTACTTAAACCAAAGGGCCTATACCACACAACTACCTTAGGCTTTATATTCAGCATCTGCAATGGATAGAACTACTGAATTATGTTTTTTACTAGATTAAGACACTAAAGATTGTACTATGAATTGGAAGGTTCCAAAAATGTTTTTCCTATAAACCCTACATCCATCAAAATTTGAAACATAATATCCTATGTTTTCAAGAAAGTGTTATTCTTAGGATAGTAGATTCCCAAGTTTTGGGTTCCTTAGAGATATTTATAGATTTTTTAACAACAATCAGGTGTGATTTTTTATTTTATCAACTTGAAATCTAGCATAGAGGCAAATACTAAACATAATATCATGTATGTGAGTAGTTAAAAAAAGAATTGATTCAATTATTCTCCTGTATTTCTTTTGATAAATTAATTTTCCACTTGAGTACTTATCCAACTAAACTATAGAGCTCATGGAGTGTTAATTACCTTAGCTTTATCCATTTCATATTTCTTAAGGATGTCTTTAATGTATTTTGATTGACTAAGGAAAATTCTATCATCCTTTTGTCTTGTACTAAATCCTAGAAAGTAGTTCAGTTCTTACATTATACTTATCTCAAACTTCATTCTCATTATTTTACAGAATTTATCACACAACTTTTTTTTAGAAGATTTAAACAAAATAACATCAACATCAATCTAGGCAATGAGTAGTTATTCTCTTACTTTTTTAATAAAAATGGTGGTGTCTACGCTCCCCTTAATAAAGGTTTTATCCAGAAGGAATGGGCTTAGCCTTTCATACCTAGCTCTAGGTGCTTGTTTAAGTCCATATAATGTCATTTTTAATTTAAACACATGATTGGGAAATTACAAGTTTTCTAAGCCTTGGTGATATTCAACATACACATCTTCTTTTATTATCCCATTCAGAAAGACACTTTTAACATCCATTTGATATAGTTTGAACCCTTAAACCAGATAAAAGCTAATAGCACACGTATTGCTTCTAGTCTCGTTATAGAGGTAAAAGTCTCTTCAAAGTCAATCCATTCTATCTAGTTGTATCCCTTACCACTAGTCTTGCTTTGTTTCTAACCACTACATAGAATTATTCATTTTATTTTTGAAATCCTATTTTTTTCCAATAATACTTTTGTCCTTAGATCTTTCAATTAACTCCCATAATCATTTCTATAAAATTAATTCAATTCTTCTTATATGAAGATTCAGAATTAATCATATAGTACATGATTTATATTTATCAGTTTAATCATTGAGATAAAAGTAGAGTGGTTAACTTCTTTATTTAGACCATGCCTAGTTTTAAGAACTTCAAATTGGTCTGCTAAGATCAATTCTTTAGGATGACTTAAAGAATATCTCCATTTACTAGGCACTGAATTATTAGCATTTACCCTTTCTTATAGATTTACATATTCTATTCCTTGGGTTACTTCTTCGACCCTAGACCCTACAGAATTATCAGATTTATAAAAAATTATATGAGTGGTCTCCTTTACCACCAGTGTCCTTTTATTGAAAACTCTAATGGATTTTCAAACATTTACATATCCTAGAAAGACTCCATCAGATTTGGAGTCAAAATGTTTATAATAGAGATTTCCCATTTTAGAGAATGAAAACTTCACATCCAAAGACAAGAAGGTGAGAGAGGTTGGGTGTCCTTGTGGGGGAAAAATTTAACATCACCATGTAGATTTAGTGTTCTCTTATTTTGTAAATGAATATTGTATTGAGGATAAAGTACAATCTCAACAGACTGACATAGTTTTCTTCAATAGATTTAATATAAAAATAGGATTTTAGAAAATTATATTTTTATGATCAAACTTAATTTAACTAATAACATATCATCTCAAAAGATGAAAATAAAACTCAATATGGTGTGTTTAAATATAGAAATAGGATTTTAATAATTTATCCATTCTTTTGATTAGATATAACAAGGAGAATATTATATCATCTTAAAAGATGAACATAACATTCTTCAAGACATCTAAAAATTATAATCTGCTTTATAAAATTCTTCTTTTTTATGATTGAACATATCAAATAGAATATTATTTTATCATAAAAGATAATAATAACATTATACTAGTATATTTAAAATTAGAAATGAGGTTTTAGAAGACATCTGCATTTCTAGATATTTTTTCCCTTATTTTATAAGGATAAAACAAGGTTTATTTTGATATGAAGTTCTTAAATCCTTATAGAGGCAAGCCCCTATATTTAATTACATCTTTGGAGGGTGTTCCTAAGAATACTCTCAATTAAAGCAGCAATTTTTTACCCTTTGATTATAAAGTAGAAGATAAGAAAAGGAGTAGGAATTTTTCTTGGAGAAAGCTCAATGTTGAATAATTTCTAGTGAGTCAAAGGAGGAAATGTAGGTGGTATCAAATTCTGAGAAGCTCAGAGACAACCTCAGTTTACCTTATATTGGGCTTTATATTTTAGGAGAGAATTTTTATATTTGAGTTGGAATTTAATTAGAGATTTGGGACTATATTCCCAAATGGACTAGACTTATGATTTGTAATCCTCCTCAGAACCTATATTTAAATTGGGTACTATGAAGTAGTGACCATAACCTATTTGATGATGTGTAAACTTGAACTTACCCTTGCTTAGATTAGGGAGCTAACAAACAACCTAGGTGCTTTAAAAACACGTGTCTGGTCTCTTTATGAAAGATGTGTAGGATGTTTTTTATGTTTTGAAGAATTAGGAGCCAACATCTAACACGAATCCTAACTGACCCCTTAACTTTTGTAGGGTAAATGATGCTTGACTGAAAAATGCAATTAGAATTTTAAACTATTTTTATTTTAATTTATATCTAATGCAATGCATGCTAATTGACTTGAATGCATAAAATGATTATGAAGCAATTTTAAAATAAGGCTTAGAAAATATATTTTTTCCTAGATATTTCACAACATCCCCTTAACAAAACTGCTTCCTAATAAACAAGGTGGTCTACTAGAAGCTGCAGGTAGGTAGGTGCCTAATAAGGAAGAGAAAGTAATGATATGCATATTTGCTGACTCTCGATAGTCCTGAGCTAACTTCTTATATTTTTATCGTTTTTATGTAAGCCTAAAATTTTATTCAAGTTATAAGTATAAAAGATTTTATTTGTACACTTATAAAAGTCTAATAGTATCAAGGCTAAAACAAAACACATCATGTAAGAAAATTACAAAAAATAGGCAATTTCTTCTGTGCAGATAATGTAAACAATTAAATTAAACTTTCTAAAATATAATGTCCAAAGTCCATTTGAAAAGTGTAACTTTATTTACAATCTAGAATTTTCTGAAAAGTAAAGTGGTAGGATAGCACTGACAATTAACCCGGATTCTAATCCTATGTTTGATGCAAGTGATTTTGAAATGGGATATCTCTTATTTTCTTTACTTCTTTGTCTTCTCTCCTTAGCCTTATTTCCTTTTGTGATCCCCTTGAATTTGTCGGGTTTGAATTTACAAATGAAAAGAAACTCATCCCTAAAGGGGTATTTTGTTTTCCCTTTTAATATTAAAGTCATCCTAATTTTGCCTTCCATATACAAGAGAATATTCCCCTTAAGAGATACTCTTTTCTCTTTGGATTTGATATTGAATGTGATTTCCCAATTTTATGTTAATTTCACATTACAACTCTTTTCAAACACATTTACATTACATTTAAAATATAAAAGAAAATCTAGACCACCTACAAGGTTATCCTAAGCAGTTTTAATAAAATTATACCAAGAAGTTATATATTTGTATTTAAATTTTAATTCCCCAGCCACACTTGGCCAAGCTCTTTTAATTTTAAAGGGGCTTAGCATTTTGCACATGCATGAAATTTTTCAATTTAAATCTTTAATTCCCCCCCTTGATTTAGCCATGTACCAGCTTAGCCACCTGCAAAAAATTCTACATGCATCAAGATCATTCTTAACCAAGGGATAATCTATTGCTTATCACATCAATTATCATATTACTTGAATAAATAAATAAAGAAACACATCAACCATTACAACCTGCATGCACTGAAAACCATGAGAAAGCACATCACAAAATAATAAGAAAGTAAACAGCGTCATCACTTAAAGCTAGAGTCTGTTATCCTAACAAATAAATCTAAGTTTGTGTAGTAGACTGTGTGGTATGGCTATATCTTAGGTAAATTATTAGTTTAAGTTTTCTAATTTATGTGTTTTAGTTTGTTGAAAGGTCATGAAAATTTTATGTTTAAATTTAAATTTTAATATCTTTAATATTTTGATGTTTATTTTAAATTGAATTTTAACTGTTAAGGTTATGTAAGAAGATTAGTTTTTTAGGGTCTTAATTAAAATTTTTACTCTTTAGAAAATTTTATTAAAGTTTTTAATATTTTATTGAAATTTTGATGATTTGTTAATTTTAAATTATTTATTGAAACTTTGATTGATATGTTAATTTTAAATTATTCATTAAAACTTTAATTGATTTCTTAAATTGTTAATGATTTATTTTATTTTTTAAAGATTTTTGTTTAACTTTAATAATTGATTAGGTTTTTTATATTTTATTATTATTATTTTTTAATTTTAATATTATATTTATGTTAATATATTATTTTTTATTTAATTATAATTTATTATTTAACCTCTCTTTAAATTTTATTTAGGAATTTTTTATTATAATGGTATGATTTTTATGATTCTAATGATTTTTTTTTTATTTAATAATCGATTTACCCCTACTTCTTTTATAATTTTAATTTATTCATTTTTTATAGCAGTTAAAGGTATTCACTAATCCTTAGGTGGGACTTCACTAAATTGTCTATGTTTATTATTTTATTTCCTATACGGTGCATGCATCACAAATCTAACTTATCTAAGTCCCATCCTTAATTTTTGTCCTTAAGTATCACCATTGGTATATATAATGAAGATATTGTTACTTACCTTTTGGAAATATGTGCACATGTAAATGGGTTTTGGGTTCTAAATAATGAAATAAAATTTAAATAGGAGAACAAAAATAACTTGTAATTAAATTCAAATTTTTAAAAAATAATAAAAAGAAAAAACATAGGTTTCTTTAAGGCCCTACAGTTGGATATTTGCAAAATCACATCAAGGGTTTTGTGACTTAAAGCTATTTAAGTTTTTAGAATACTCACAGCATAACGGAGCCAATGTCCAGTGGTTTTTCCCATAATACCTCTACCCTATTAGATAGAGGTGAATGACACCTTTTGTCCATTTCCTTTTGTCCACTTGATCCGTACCATTCTTCATAGTTCATGAAAGAGAATAAAACATGTATTAGAAGCACATTTAATAATAAAGAAATGAAATAATTGAAAAAAAAATTATTTAAATCCTAACATATCTTTTTTTAGGCTTTTACACCGGCTCTTTGACTGCCATTTGAACTTTTCATTTTAGAAAGCATAGTTTACATTTTTCAAACATTCTCCCAATGGCACAAGAAAAGGAAAGAAGAAGAGAGAGAGAGAGAGTTAGATAGAGAAAGAGATCTCTTGCTTTTCAACACTTTTATTTTTTAATAAAGATATAACTAACTCACTCTCCAACACAAACCACTTTTCATCTTCTTTTTCAAAACTCACACACCTTCCACTTTCAAAACATATAGTTCTTCCTTTTCAAACACACACTTTACTTTCCCATACATACATCTTTCACATTTAAAAACATAGACAGGTTACTTTCCAAAGAAAAAAAAAACACGTACACTTTCTTCTTTCAAAAAAAAAAAGAACTATTTGCTTATGCAAAGTTCAAACATTTCACTGCTTAGCATACATTCTTTTCAAAACACGTTTCTTTTCAAAATCACACACAAACTTTGAGCACAATAGAGCAAAGTCACTTTTAGAACCAATACCAAACACTTTACTATTCATTTTCCTCACACAAAATGTTTTCCAACATATACTTGTTGGTGGAATTTTGAAAACAGGTTTTGAAAAATATTGGGTTTTCTTTGGGAGCTTTAAAATTGAGATTTAATTCTAATTCTAAAATCGAATCGGCCCGTTAGAAAAATTATATCACCCCGAAGGACGAAAATAAAATTTCATAACGGCGTTCAGATTTAGAATTATGAAATTCATCTTGAATATTATGACCGGATGCTAAAGAGAACTTCTTATGGCCACGAAGGGTCAAAATGAGGTTCAACTGAATATCCAGCTACAATATTCAAGAAGTGTGATCGTTAGGTTCACATCCAAAGCCTTATCAAAGAAAGATGTATATCCCCGAAGGGAGAAAATATCATTCGATGATAATTCTTTGAATATGATAATAATGATCACTAATATTTTAAATTTTCCCAAAGAAATCCAATTGAGTTTTGAAAAATCAATTTTTTTTAAAATCAGGTGCGTGTGTGGTTCTAAATCTCCTACGAGCGCAAGCCCTCGTAGTTAATTACATCGTAAGAAAACGAGGTCTCCTACGAAAACTCTCGATTAAAATAACGACAAAATTTTGTTAGATTTTCTAGGAGTGATATCAAAGTATGAATAGAACTATTGGAAAATCAAAAGGGAATGGATCAAAATTGAGCAGTTATTAACAGAGTTAAAGGATGAGAGGTAGGGGACACTTTGAGATTCCAGAACCATCCGGAAGTGTCCCAACTTAATCTAAGTGTTGGGCTTTATGTTTTAGGATCGAAATGAAGCTTTAATTAGAATTGAGCATTTTATTAGAAATTTGGGATTAGATTCCCGAAGTTTGGGGTCTTATAATCAAAGATCTGCCCCGGAACCTAAATCTATTTTGGACACTGGACCACAGTCGTTCGATCCTAACTAATGCAGTGCAAGATTTGGACTTACCCCGGCCTGGATTGGGGAGCCAGCTAACCACCTAATCGATTTAAAATACATGAATCCGGTCTTTTATGAAAGAGTGGTAGGGACGTTATAATTAAAGTTTTGGTGAGGCGGGGCCGACATCTAGAGATTTTTCTAATTGGCCCCTTTGACTTATGTTGGGTGCTAAGATGCTAAGGACTATGAAATTAAAATTTTGACTCTTTAATTTGTATCTAATGCAATGCGTGCTGGTTAACAACCTCAAATCAAATATGCTTGAAATTTTTAAAAACAGGCTTATAAAATAATTTTTTTTGAAGACTGGACTTCCCCAGGTCCGGCACCTCGTCCTCATAGGTCAGACTATCCGGACTCTACCCGCAGGCGGGGAAGGGTCTAAAACAAGGAAAGAGTAATGCAGAAATATGCATGCGACCCCGGGGTCGATCCCCGGCTAATTCCCTAGATTCGTTATCTTTCTATGTTATTTAGACTCACTAAAAAATTTTATACTTTTAAGATTATGAGTATAAAACTTTCACACCCTCACGAGCCTCACGTATCCAGGTGAAAACAAAGAGCGGCATGCAATCGCCAAAAAACTAGTAAAAACAAGTAATCCTAAAGGCAATCAAATCATTACATCAAATACAAATTAATTAATAAATGTCCATAGGCAGAATTGCCTTGCTTATTACAAACCAGAATATTACAGAAAGTAAAGTGGTCGGGCACCACTGACAACAACCCAGATTCTAAACCTAGTAATGACGCAAGTTATTTTGAGTGGGATACTCTCAATCTTCAAATCTTCAAATCTTCAATTTCATTCTTCTTTGGACTCCTTTTCTTCAATCTTCTTGGAATCTTCGTGGCAGATTACCCAAATGGATAAGAGGGCACTTCCCTCTAAAGGGGAAGGCCTCTCTTTCCTCTTTGGGTAAGGAAGAGGTATGATCCAAATTTGGATTTCCAAATGGAAAAGGAATGTTCCCCAAAGAGGTATCCTTTCCACTTTGTAATCCAAGCTTTGGATCTATGTATCCCAACTCAAAATAAACTTTCACAACACTTGACACTTGCACAAATTACATTGATATCAAAATAAAAATCTAGACTCACCTGCAGGGTTATCCTAAGCAATTAATATGTAAAAAGCAGTTATTCCCAAGCAGTTGTATATGAGCAGAAAAGAAAGTAAACACACTGGCCACGCTCTTTTTATTTGGGGGCTTTAGCAGCTGAAGCACCTGTGCAAAGAGTTTATAATATTTATGCATTTTTAATTTGCCCCCTTTTTTATATTGCCCTGCATGAGCGTGGCCACCTGCAGAAAACTATGTCAACATCCAGATCGTACCTAACCTAAGGGTAATCTAGTCGCCAATCACATCAATCCATCCACAGAGTACAGAAAAAGTAAGCAGACACAGCAAAGCAATTTCGTCCACATCATGCAATGAAAACTATGAAAAATCCGGCACACAACAGTAAAGTAAACACCGGCCTAACCTAGATCTAGAGTTGGTTGTCCTAGCACATCATCTAAAGTATGTGAGAAAGGTCGTGTGGCTGGGATAGATCCTAATGTAGGTGATTAATTAATGTTGTCTAAAAGTTTGGATTTGTTAAGGCTTAAAAGGGGATTTAAATTAAAATCTAAGTATAAATGAATTAAGAGTTTTAATTAGATATATTTTAAAAATTAAATAATTACTACCTTTGTTTCACACCGAGGCCGTGAAGTTTATTTCACCTTCCTTGGGGCTAAGCTAATAGCCTCGTAGGCCTGGGTTACCCAGTAGCAATCGGGGTTGATTAAGTTGATTTAAATTGGTTAGAATTAAAAGAGTGGATTAATATTAAAATGAGTTAGTTACTGATTTTTAAAGTTGATTAATTTAAGTTTGCCATTAATTGATTCGTGGCGTTGTGCCACCAGGCTCGAGGAACCAGCCTCCTTAGGACACTTAGCCCCGCAGCCCGGAGTAGTCCAGCCAATAAACTTCAACTTTAGAGTGGTTGTTGTGTTTTAAAGGATTTGTTAAGTGTTTTAAACATTAAACAAATATTTTCTGAGTTTTAGAATGATTTTGAGCTTTTATGAATTTTTGAATATTTTAATGATTTAATTAAGGGGTTGAAAATTGACTTTTTGATTAAGACCAAATTCTAGAATGTTTGTATTTTATTAAAATATTAGACCTTACTACGATCAGTTAGACGGTAAGTACGTTGAAAACGGATTTTTCTACATTTTATTACGAAGGTTTGAAGTTTTGAACTAGTTTTAACTACGGTTTGACCAATTTGTTGACCTTTTGACTTTGACCAGATTTTGGGGGTTTAACATTTTTAGAAAATACTATATTTTAATTAGAGTCATTAGCCACTGAGTTTGATTGATTTGGAATTTTTTATAATTAATGGTGAATTTTAAAAGTTTGGATATTTATGATAATTTTTAATTATTTCAATTAAAGGCTATTCTAGTGATTTGGGCCTAAATGGATCTCAAACTCCTTGAAATCTCTCCCAAAGATCAGAGGTGATCTAAGGGAGATTACCAAGCATTAAATTAATTCTTGGGATTTTTTTAATGATTATTAATTAATTAATATTAATTAAACATTAAATTTTACTTAAAATTAAATTAAGGCTTAATTTGATGTCCAATCAAGGGGCTTTTAATTCTCACAGGTTAAGGGTTCAACACTGATTAATCTGAGGTATTAAACTTAAATTTTGGATTTAAAATGGATTTATTGGGATTTAATTAAGGCTAAGGGGCAATTCTAGCAAGGGCAAGCTATGGCTCCTAATTGGTGAACCAAATGAACTCCAAATCTGATGAAATTTGGACCATGGGGTCACCTGATCCCAAGGTCTAAACACACCAAATTTGGGCTCAATTGGAATACTCTAAGGTGGCTAACTAAGCCACCTAAGGTGAGCTCTAAGTCACCTTAAAAAGATCCTAGGGAGCTATCCTAAGGTTGGATTGGGGCAAAGTCAGTGGCCCTAAACTCCATATCCTAAGCATAATCAACACACAAAAAACCAGATCCTAATTCTCATTGGATAGGCTTAAATCCCAATTTGAATTTAAGGGTCAACCCATGACCCTTAAACTCAAAATTGGGGGAAAGTGCCCTTAGACTTTTAAAACAGGGGAGACAAAATTTGGACATGTCAAAGACATGCCCAAATTCAATCTCCCAAAGTTCCATGCCCTGGAGACTTAACTACAAATAGTAATTGCATAAATTGAAATAATACCATTAATGAAATTAAGCTTAACACACATGCAATTAGGGCCTGGAACCATAGGGCTTTTGAAGGTCTCCCTGAGACCTTTCCAATGAGCCTAAGAACACCTAATTTGGTCAAGTGTGCAGGGAGATATGGATTTTTGAAGTTCCCTTGAATTTCTGGATTTAATAATCCAGCCATTACACAGTCAGCCGCTCTTTACACGCGGCGCGTCCTGATTGGCTGGGCAATCATTGGCGCTGACTGGGTAACGGTCGGATTAACCACAGCCGTCGGATGGCGGATCGAACGGCTGGGATTAAACGCGCTCCGGGACCGCGGGATCTAATCGGAGCCGTTGATCGAAATCAACGGCTGAGATTTCGTCTTCAACCTCCGCCTTTGCCCGAAGCCGTGAACGTTCTCCGGCGTGATCCGAGCAATCGCACCGGCGAACTCCGACAAAATTTCACATGGAGGATCAGGGGGGTGGAAACCTTCAATCCAACGGTGGAAATCCGTTGGGGTGAAGGTTTCCTTCACACTTGACCGGACTACCTAGCTAGGGAGCTCGGGATGAAGGAATTACCGCAGAGAAAGCCTCAACGAATGAGCTTCTCTATCTGGAAGCTTCAGGGGACGAAGGCGAGCAGGTTTCCTTCAGAGGCCGCGACTGGAGGACGGCTGGAGGTATGACTTCGAGCGGGACGCCGAAGCCTTTCGCCGGAGTTCGCTCGAAGCGATGGAAGGGATGGTCTGGGAGCTCGAAGGAAGGTGCTGGGAGATCGAGGGAGCTCTGGGGAACCGTTCGAAAACTCTGGGATCGTCTGGCGAGCCTTGGGGAGCACCACCCTATTCAGCCTCCTCCCGCGAGCTCGGACGGCCAGGATTGAATCGGAGGAGGTCTCGGATTGATGCCAAGTGGAAAGGGGCACCATTCCAGAGAGCTCGTGAGCCTCAAGCCGGCGAGCCACAGCCTTTGGAAGGCTTTCGGTCTGGGGGGGACCACCGAAACTTGCTCTCCATTGGCTCCGACCGCCGCCGGCCATGGTCTGGGTCGGATTGACCAGGGAAGGCTGATGGGGACATGCTGGAGCTAAATGTGGAGCCAATTTGGCCTGGGGAAGCTGGAGTCGATCTGGTGGCTCGGTTGGGCTCGAACCTGCTTGGTTCGAGTCGAAGTGAGCCCGATTCAGGTCAGACCAGACCCTAGGTTTGGTATGGGAAGCAGGTCTGGGTCTGGTGCACCCAATGCAAGTGGCAATTGGGTTGAATTCGATCTGGATTAAAAGATGGCTCGGGTTGATCCAATCCTGCTCGGTTCGGGTCGATTTGGGCTCAACCCAGGTCAGGCCAGACCCTGGGCTTGAGGTGGGAAGTGGGTCTGGGTCTGGTGCACCCAATGCAAGTGGCAATTGGGTCTAATTTGATCTGGACAGGGAGATGGCTCAATCCCAATTGTTTTTGGGCACTTTGGGCTAGCCTAACTCTTGACCCAAGCTAGCCCAAGGCATGGGCTGGCTGGAGAAGGTGCATTGAACCTAGGGCCACCTATGGGAGGTGTTGGTCAAGCTCAATTGGGCTTAGGTTGAGATTTAGCTCAATCCCAAGTGTTTTTGGGCACTTTGGGCTAGCCTAACTCTTGACCCAAGCTAGCCCAAGGCATGGGCTGATCAAGGAAGGTGTGTTGGGTCCATAGGAACCCAATGGCACCCTGATTTGGATTCAATTTGGTTAGGATCAAAAGATGGCTCAAGGGAGGCCTCTTCTTGGTCACTTGGGTCAAGCCATATGGCCAACCCAAGTGAGCCCAAGGCTTGGGTCACCAAGAGGGGTCTCTTGGGTACCCAAGGGGTCTTCCCATACATTCAAAGAACTTGGAATGGACTTGATTCAAAAATTTGAAAGAGGAAGGGTGTATGGATCCATGGGTCAAACTTGGTTGACTTGGTCAACCAAGTTGACCCAAGGTTTGGGTTTGAGTTCAACAAGTTGAATTTAACATTTAAAATTCATTGGAAGTGGTTTCAAAGAGTTTGGAATTGATTTGAATTGAAATGGGCATTTGAAATCCTATAAGGGTATTTTGGTCAATTTTGACCTATTGGTCTACTAGGGTAAAAAATGGTTCTGAAAAATGCAGTTTACTGCTCAATGGGTTAAAATCAAGAGTCTGGAAGTGATTGGAGGCTTTGATAAGGATTCCAAGATCAAGATCTCAAAGGGGTTAGGCCCAGTGGCATAGGCTGTAAATATTTGAAGGTTTTACAGCCTTTGAATTTTAATTCAGATTCTTGGGTTAGAGACCTCAGAATGAGCTCAAAGTTGGAGGGTAACCTCTAGAGACATGTCTTATCACTTTGCAAGTGATAGACCCTGAATCAGAGGCCATTTGACTGGGTTTTGAAATGTTTGAAAAAATCTCTGAAAAGGGTGTTTAGGACAGGGCCTCTAGAGTTTGGATTTGAGTTTGAATTCTGGGTTTGGATTGGATTTCAAGTTTGAATGATTAATATTGAAGTATCCAAATCATCTTCAATCATGTGGTGATTGTTAATGAATGGATAAAGTTACAACTAGATTGAAGTTTGGATCAAAGTCTAGATTGAAGTTTGGATTGTCAAATTGATTGGATCAAAGTTTGGATATGTTTGAAATTTGAATTAATTTGGATTTGAATTGGATGGAGTTTGAGATTCAAATTGATCATAGGTAAGAATAAAATTGAAATTGGAGTGGATCAAATATAGAAATTGATTTAAAATTGAGGTTGATCAAAGGTGGAGATTGATTTAAAGTTGGAGTGATCCTAAGATCTAGAAGAATTCTAAGATCTAGGATTTAAGGGAATCCTAGGCTCTAGAATAGGCTCTAAGGTCTTGGATCTAGAAAGAATTCTAAGTTCTAGAGTGGATCCTAGGGTCTAGGATTAAATCTGGATTCTGGATGTGTCTTAGTGACCTCATACAAAAATGAGGTCAACAAATGGACCCCCAATGCGTGTAGTAGAAGGAACTTCTGCTGCACACATTGGCGTTGACCGAATGAAAGTAGAATTTTGAGAGTGAAAGGGAGATCATCTCCCAACCTCAACCCTATAGGATGCTAATGGAAGGCTTACACCTATTGGATAAGGAAAACTGGTAAAACCAAGGTAGGGAATACCTAACCTTGGGTCTAAGGAAGGGCATCACCCAGCCTTAGGTCTACAGGATGCTGATAGAAGACTTACTCCTAGTAGACAAGGAAACTGGAGAAACCAAGGTAGGGAATACCTAACCTTGGGTCTAAGGAAGGGCATCACCCAACCTTAGGCCTATAGGATGCTGATAGAAGACTTACTCCTAATAGGCAGATTAACTGGAAACCAAAGTAGGGAATACCTAGCTTTGGGTCTAAGGAAGGGCATCACCCAACCTTAGGTCTACAGGATGCTGATAGAAGACTTACTCCTAGTAGACGGATCAACTGGAAACCAAAGTAGGGAATACCTAGCTTTGGGTCTAAGGAAGGGCATCACCCAACCTTAGGCCTATAGGATGCTGATAGAAGACTTACTCCAAATAGGCAGATTAACTTGAAACCAAAGTAGGGAATACCTAGCTTTGGGTCTAAGGAAGGGCATCACCCAACCTTAGGTCTACAGGATGCTGATAGAAGACTTACTCCTAATAGACGGATCAACTGGAAACCAAGGTAGGGAATACCTGCCTTGGGTCTAAGGAAGGGCATCACCCAACCTTAGGCCTATAGGATGCTGATAGAAGACTTACTCCAAATAGGCAGATTAACTTGAAACCAAAGTAGGGAATACCTAACTTTGGGTCTAAGGAAGGGCATCACCCAACCTTAGGTCTACAGGATGCTGATAGAAGACTTACTCCTAGTAGACAGATCAACTGGAAACCAAGGTAGGGAATACCTAACCTTGGGTCTAAGGAAGGGCATCACCCAACCTTAGGCCTATAGGATGCTGATAGAAGACTTACTCCAAATAGGCAGATTAACTGGAAACCAAAGTAGGGAATACCTAACTTTGGGTCTAAGGAAGGGCTTCACCCAACCTTAGGTCTACAGGATGCTGATAGAAGACTTACTCCTAGTAGACAGATCAACTGGAAACCAAGGTAGGGAATACCTAACCTTGGGTCTAAGGAAGGGCATCACCCAACCTTAGGCCTATAGGATGCTGATAGAAGACTTACTCCAAATAGGCAGATTAACTGGAAACCAAAGTAGGGAATACCTAGCTTTGGGTCTAAGGAAGGGCATCACCCAACCTTAGGTCTACAGGATGCTGATAGAAGACTTACTCCTAGTAGACGGATCAACTGGAAACCAAAGTAGGGAATACCTAGCTTTGGGTCTAAGGAAGGGCATCACCCAACCTTAGGCCTATAGGATGCTGATAGAAGACTTACTCCTAATAGGCAAATCAACTGGCAAACTAGGATGGTGCCACGAAGGGCGTACTCCGTCACTAGCGAAATGGTCATGTGGGGAGGAAACTTGCTCCACACAGAGGACCTCAACTGGCAAACTATGATGGTGCCACGAAGGGCGTACTCCATCACTAGCGAATGGGAATCAGGATGGTGCCACTGAGGGCGTACTCCACCACTAATCCCCGGGTGAAATGCCAGGGTGGTGCCACAGAGGGCGTACTCCACCACTAGCAGGTCTAATCCTAAGGGAAGGAAAGACCTAACCTTAAGGAGAAGGCGAAGAGTGTTAAAAAAAAAAGACTTAAAAAAGGTAGAATCAAGTTATGAATCAAGAAAAGAAAGTTTTATTAATTGATAAAATGAGCTACATCAAGCATAGTATTTCTTAAGGAAACGCCCGTTGACAGGTAGCATCGGGTGGTTCCCTTTACAATCTACTAACTGATACGAGCCTCCTTCGTAGATAGTCTCTATAACGAAGGGTCCTTCCCACATAGGTTCAAACTTGCCTCCCAGCTTCCGATGGGCCAAGATAGGTCTCCGAAGGACCAATACCAAGTCTCCCGCTTGGAAGGTCCTAGGTCGCACTAACTTGTCATGGGCTTGAACCATACGGGATTTATACAACTCTAAACTTTGTTGAGCTTGGAGACGTCGCTCTTCAAGGCCTTCGAGTTCTTCCAATCGTAGTTTTGCATTTTGTTCATTGGTAATTTGATTCTGAACTGCAATTCTGAGCGAAGGGATTTGTATTTCCAAGGGCAGAACAGCCTCAGATCCATACACTAGTGCAAACGGGGTGGATTGGGTCGGGGTTCTATAAGTGGTACGATAAGCCCACAAAGCTTCCACCAACCGCTCATCCCACTGCCGTTTGTTATCATCAAGGGTCTTTTTGACAATTTGCACCAAGGTTTTGTTGAAGGCCTCGGCCAATCCATTCGCTCGAGGGTAATAGATCGTCGAATATCTCCAATCAATATTATGGCGCCTTACAAAACTATTGATTTTTGTAGACTTGAATGCGGACCCATTATCGGATATGATTCTGCGAGGTACGCCGAATCGATATACAATGTGGTCACGAAAGAATTTTAAGACATGGTGTGATGTTACGTTTCGTAGGGGAATTGCTTCCGCCCACTTTGAAAAGTAATCAGTCGCTGCTAATATGAAACGATGACCTCTCGCGGAGGGAGGGTCAATCGGCCCAATGATATCCGTGCCCCAACTCTCGAAGGGCCACGAGGCTATCGTAGGGTGTAACACATTAGGCGGCTGATGTAAAACCACACCATGGACCTGACATTGATGACAGTGCTTTGCAGTATTCATGCAATCGTCAATCATTGTAGGCCAATAGTATCCAAGTCTTTTAATCTTTAATTTCATTTTTGGACCCGATTGATGAGCACCGCACAATCCTGAATGAACTTCATTAACAATTTTTTGGGCTTCTTGCTTGTTCAAACAGCGCAGCCACATGTGATCGAAAGACCGACGGTACAACAGATCGTTAACTAGTGCATATGATAGGGCACGTTTCTTAATCTGGTTGGAGAGTGATTTATCCTGGGGAAGCTTCCCTTCTTTAAGGTAATCGACTAAGGGTCGTCTCCAATCGCCTTCTTCGTCAGTTGTCGAAGAGGCAGAAAGGATCTGAAGGGGAGTCTTACTAATGTGTTCCAAATCTATAAGAGAGAGAGTCTTACGACCCTGTATCTCTATAGGGATGGAATCCTCCTCAGGACATGCAAATTCCTTTGCAAGTTTTGCTAAGGCATCCGCCGCAGAATTGCTTCCACGGGGAACCCTATACAAAGTAGCAATAGGGATTTGTTCCAACAAGTGAAGTGTATACTGGTGATATCTTAGGAGATTCGGATTCAAGACTTTATAAGTTCCGGCGACTTGGTTAATAACCAGTTGGGAATCTCCAAAGATCTTAATCTCTTTAATCTCCATTAGAATTGCAAGTTCCAAACCAGTTATCAGAGCTTCGTATTCAGCTTCGTTGTTTGTGCAAGGCTCCGACAAGTGGTAGGAAAAATGCATCATTCCTTTTTCTGGTGTAATAAAAATTAGACCGACTCCAGCCTTTCCAGGAATTACAGATTGTTGAGTCACAATCCTACGAGAGGATGCTGCCCCATCAAAATATAATTCCCAGATGGCCTCTCCAGATTCCCCCAAACTCATGATTTGTTCGTCGGGTAGGTCATCGTTCAGAAGAGAATCCGCCGGCAGCGGGTGTGCTGCCAGAAAGTCGGCAACAGCCTGTCCTTTCACAGCACGAAGAGGAGTGAAAGTAATCTCAAATTGCAACAATATCATAGACCAGCGAGCTAAACGTCCTGACAACGTAGGTCGGGTCATAAGATATTGCAAAGGATTAAATCTTGAAATCAGACTGATTGAGTGGGAGAGCATGTAATGCCTCAGTTTCTGAGCTGCAAAAACTAAAGCAAGACAATGCTTCTCAATTGATGGGTATCGAATTTCAGTAGGAAGGAGTCTTCGACTAAGGTAGTAGAGGGCATTCTCTTTTCCTTCGTCGTTAACTTGAGCCAACAGGGCACCTAAAGACTCATCTAGAGCTGCGGTGTAGAGGATTAATGGCTTTCCCGGAATCGGAGCTGCCAAGACTGGCGGGTTAGAAAGGTATTGTTTGATATCGTCAAAAGCATTCTGACACTTCTCGCCCCATACGAATTTAGTATCCTTTTTCGCAAGGACAGAAAAGGGTTGACATCTCCCGGAAAGATTAGAAATAAACCTCCTTATATATGCCAATCTACCTTGTAGAGACCTTAACTGAGTAAGGCTCTTAGGGGATGGCATATCTAAGATGGCTTCAATTTTAGCAGGATCTATCTCGATTCCGCGGTGCCTCACTACGAATCCTAAGAATTTTCCCGAAGCGACGCCGAAGGCGCACTTCAAGGGGTTCATTTTCAAATCGTAGCGGCGCAACCGTTCGAAAACAACTCTTAAGTCATACAGGTGAGCCTCTTTAACCTTGCTCTTGACAACTAAATCATCAATATAACATTCAACTTGATTATGAATTAAGTCGTCAAAGATACGGGTCATGGCCCGTTGGTAGGTTGCTCCGGCATTCTTTAAGCCGAATGGCATTACCTTATAACAAAAGATTCCAATAGGGGTTCTGAACGCCGTATTTCTCTCATCTTCAGGGGCCATCTTGATTTGGTTATAACCCGACGAGCCATCCATGAATGAGAAAATAGCATGTGAGGAGGCAATGTCCACCATGAGTTCTGGTATTGGTAGAGGGAACTCATCCTTAGGGCATGCCTTATTCAGATCCCTATAGTCGACACAAATCCGAATCTGACCATTTTTCTTTCGAACTGGCACGACGCTGGCCACCCAAGAGGGGTATTGTTCCTCTCGAATGAATCCAGCTTCTGCCAATTTCTTAACTTCAGAAACGACTTGTTGCTCAATCTCTAAGCGCATGCGTCGAGGAGCTTGTTTAACAGGGATGGCATCATGCCGAACTCCAAGTTTGTGAACTGCTACCTCAGCAGGCAAACCTGGCATTTCGTCATATGTCCAGGCAAAGCAATCTCTAAACTCGAATAACAACTGGATTAAGTCTTGGGTTTCACCCTCGCTTAACAAAGTACTTATGAAAATCGGACAGGGGTCATCATCGTTTCCCAGGTTAATTTCTCTCAACTCATCGACTGTCGACTTAATTTCCTCTTCAAATTCAGGGGGTGCATCCCGAACTTGAAGATCATCGGGATCGTCTAAAGTCTCCAAACAGAGTCCATCTAGAGGACAAGGAGGATCTGTAGGGACATTTGGAGAATCGAGATGGTAAGTTATCATTAGGCAATACTCATCATCATCGAATGAACTAACTGTTCCAAAGCCAATACCACTTGTTGGATTTTTATTTATTTTTGTTCGCCAAATATTCTCGTGGTATCTAGCTTGACCCTTAGTCCATCGGTATGGTATAGAACCTTTAGAAAAAGTGTTTTTTACACAAACAGGGAAGTAGCCGAAAGGTAATTCCATTAATTCATTAAAATCTGCCTCCTCAAGGGTTACATCACCTTCGTCCCTTGCGGAGGAGGAGCCAGGAAAGAATTTCTGGACTTTCTTAACTTCACCATCCAAGTTGGGGGCCACTTTGACTTCCAACCCTACAACCCTGCCTGCCGACAGTGGGGTCAGAGAAAGGGCCTCAATCCTTCTAGTGAGCTTTTCATACATTGTTAATTCGGGCTCGTCACTTTTAACTTTTGAAATATCTACCTCAGGGTCACTGTCCTGGTCTAAGGTGAGATCAAATTTTGGAGGAGTATTTATGTTTTGATAATCGAGAGAGAGGGCAGCACCTTGACTTTCTAGTTCACCATCGGAATCTGATTCCAAATCAATATACACAGGTGCTGCTTCTCCTGTCTAATGAAGCACGGCCTCGACCTCGTGCCCTTAAAGCCATCCTCCCACCTCTTTGAGGTAATGTGCTTGGAGGTCTAAGGACAACGATATCAGAGTCGTCTTCACTACTCGATTGAATCATTTCTTGATTGATATCCTTATCTTTTTCTTTCTTTTGGTTGAATTTTTGTCCAACCATTTTCTCCTCAAATTTGATCTCTAATTTAGAACGGGACGAGGACCCTTTTGGTATGAAATATGCAGCATCTTCGTAGATTCCAATTTCTTGAATCGAGAATGGTTGCAAATCACCCTTAATCACATGTTCAATGCCGTCTCGTTGATACTTAATGCATTGGTGCAGGGTAGATGGAACCATTCTATATTCGTGAATCCAAGGTCTACCTAGAAGTGCGTTAAAGGACGTAGTCGAATCAATTATATGAAATTTAGCTTCAGTTTTTAAACCTCCTATTTCCAGGAGTAGAGTGATTGAACCTAAAGCTCTCTCGCCCTTCTCGTTGAACCCACGAAGCACCAACCTGTCGGTTGAAAGCTTGCTAGTATCAACTCTGAGATAAGCAAGGGTCTTTATGTTCATCACGTTGACCGATGCACCCGGATCAACAAGGACTCTTGATAACTTAAAATTTCCCACATCTACAGTGATGTAGAGGGGACAATTGTGGTCAGCAGTTCCCAAGAGTAAATCTTCGTCTGAAAAGGTAACCCCAGGGACCTCTTTGAAGTAGAGAGCCTCACCTTCTGAAGTTGCAGCCAACTGTGTTAAGCAAATCTCGGGATCGAGAAGTGCTTTAATTAGAGACTCCCTCATTTCTTTGGAAAGAAGGAGGGCGTCATAAATACTTAATTTTGCTGGCAACTTCCTAAGGTGGGCTAGAACATTGTAATCAACCTTAGGAACGACAGACTCGAAACCCGGAGGAATTAAAGGGAATTCTGGTTGTTGAGGGGAATCTGGACTTAGATTTTCGAATGAAGGTTGCTTGCCTTTGTCCTGAGGGGGCAACCTAGGGGGTAAGACTTTACCGCCACGGAGTTGCACCTGCTCGACGTCTTCGGGCGGGCAAACTAGGGCAGTGTCTACACACACCATAGGTGTTGGATCATCATTTTCTGAAAGCGAGTCAGAATCTGAAAGTTCTATCAAGATAGGATTTCCTTGGAAATTGATCCGAGGGAAATCACTTTCTGATAAAGCTTCACATTCGACCTCTTCTTGAATAGTCGATTCGGAGAGGTTGGTTTGATTAACCTCAATATTTGTTTCATTAGGAGTTTGATTCAGAACAGGAGAGTCATCAATTTGCATTTGAGATTCATGGTTAATCATCAAGACAGAAGTAGAAGGATATTTTTTATTCATCTTTTGACCCTTCGCCTTTGATGGGGCAAAGTAAAAGTCAGATAACAAAAGAGGGGAAAGGGTTTTAACACCACCATCCGCCATTCTAATACATCTCTCATCTACACACTTCCTCTCTACAAAATCAAATTTTTCTTCTTTTACATTTTTCTCAGTAGTTCCTAAGACTACTGGAGAGGGAAGTGGCTCAACATCCTTCTGCGAAGCGTCCAGGTCAACCTTCCACACCGGGGCCTGGGCTATCATAGTCAGCTGTTGAGAAAGACGAAAAGACTTGTTAATCGACTTTTTAAGTGCCCGGGACAAAGCAATGTCCCAACCATCTTCAACAAAACAAGAAGAGTTAAGAGGATTACCTGAAATGGTCTTAATTGAAGCCTTTTCTGGATCGACCAAGTATTCTTTAGGTATTATGATGTTACCTTGGGTGTAGTTCCTCTCAAGCCAATCTTTGAACACAACGCAGTCCTCAAGAGGGTGACTAAGCATCCTGTGGTACGGGCAATACTTGGGATCATCTTTCTTGCTCTCATCCTCAGGCCTCCTAGCCTCTGGCAACTGAAAATCTGGTTTCTTTAACAGACTTCTGAAGATCTTCTTAACTGACTCCCTTTTAAATGGATAAGGCTTTGCCAATCTCTCTCTAAAAGGGATGAAGGAGGGATCTCTAGTATGTTGAGGAACTATCTGAAAGGGCTGCTTCTGAGGCGGCTGTGGTGGAAGTGGAGTGCTAGGCTGACTAATCACTGGCCTCTTTCCTTTATCTACTGCTGAGACCACAGCTTTCTTTTCAAATGTCTTCACCAGTTTTGGACCCTTCCTTTCTTCAGACTGCTCTCGTAAGAATGGCATCCTAGGAGCCTCTTCCTGCAAATTGCTAGCCTTATTAAGAAGTTTCTCAAAAGTTTTAATAGTGAAACCCTTCAGGAGAAAAGCAACAGGACCGTGGATATTCTTCAAAAGAATCTCCACAGCATGTTGTTCTTGCAACTGGGGTTCACACTTCATCGAGAGGTTTCGCCACCTCAAGATGTACTCAACTAGAGACTCTCCCGGCTTTTGCTTTTCAACCACGAGATCGCCCACGGTGGTGCGTTGTTGCGCTCCAGAAAATCTCTTAAGAAAGAGGTTTTCTAGGTCGCTAAAGGTTCTTACTGAACCGTTGGGCAGATCGGCGTACCATTCAAAAGCAATGCCGGATAGACTACTTACAAATTGGCGAAATAGTAGAGCATCTGACCCTCCTGCATTGCAACAGCTTGCTCGGAAGTGGGCCAGATGCTGTCTCGGATTTTCGATTCCAGTGAAAACTTTAAAAGTTGGTGGCACAAAGCCCTTTGGGTAAGGAACTAAGTCATATTCCTCGGGGTAGGGTCTACCCTTTGAAATAGACACAGTTCCTTGAGCATGGGCTAAGGCCTCCCTTACCTGGTCCTCAATTAACTGCTTGATATCCTTCTGAGGTGGGATTGAAGGAATGGAGGAGACTGCAGGGTGAACTGGAGGTGTCTCTACTGGACAAGGGAGAGTCACAGGTGGTGACTCGAGAGGTCTGGAATTAAATTCTGCCCTTTTGGCCTTTTCTGTGAGCTCTCGAGCTGACTGGTGGATCATAAAAGACTCTTGCTGTGATTTGTCCAACTTCTCTTGCATTTCTCTAACTTGTGACATCATGCTAGCAAGCTGAGTCTCCAAGTTTTTTATATGTTCTTCATCTCTATCTTTCACAGACTCATCTGACTCTGACTCAACAGCATGCGGATCATCATCCTTAACAAATCGGCGCTTGCTGGGCTCAGCTTCTTTATTAGACCCTCTAGTTTCTACCACATGAATGCCCCCAACATAATCATCTTCATCTCCAAGGAGATCATCCATATCAGGGTCAAAAGAAGCCATTCCTTCTTTGTTCAACAAAATGTTTCTTATTTCTTGGACTACCTCCTCGACCGGTCTATCCCCAATTGATTTAGGGTCAAGGGGTAAGTATCCTTTATACTCAGCCATATCAAACAACTCTTCAGAATCCATAAGGGCAATGAATTTCTGTAAGTTTTGGATTAGGATCTGGTTGAGACTTTGTATCCGGTTCATCTTCCATTTCTAAATCCTGGTCAATTCTCTCCTCTTCGACTATCCCAGAGCTGGTAGTCAGAAGAGTGGCATCCTCTACAGGGAGAGGGACATATTCCTCAGGAGAAGTAGGAGCTTGTAGAGTGATAGTTCCCACATCTGGTAAGGTAAGGTCCTCAGACACCTGACTAAGGGGCCTAGGAATGACACTCGAATTTGGGGATCATCAACTGGGGTAGCAGGAACGGTGACTATTGGATCTGGAGTCAGACTGGCTGTGGCAGGACTATCAACTGTAACAACTGGAGTACTAGCCTGAACATCCATCAATTCAACTGAACTCGGAGTAGGGTTGGCTGAAACTCGTTGGAGCTGCAGAATGAACTTAGAAGTTCTAGGAGGTGGTGGCAGATTCTCCAACTTAGTTCTCTTTGGCACATATTTCCTTTCAGGAGATTTAGGTCTTTTTCCTTTAAGGTCCACAGACTTTTGAACTTCAACCCCCTTTGGTTTGACAATCACAGAGGCCAATCTTACAGGTTTATGTGGGGGTACCGGGGGTCTACCAGTAGAGTGGCGGCCTCTCTCGGACCCAGTCAACACAATACCCTCTGTTTGAGAGGACAGAGGGCGTGGCACCCAGTGATATCCATCAACCAGTACTGAAGTAGCGGGCTGTCTAGCATACTTCTTATTTTTTCTAACGAATTGAGGGGTTAAATTCTTTGCTTCAGATACTTCTTCCTTCAACACTTCTTTTTGGAAGCGATGTGAGATCACTCCCTTCAATTGTTTCACATATTCTTCTTTAGTCTGTCCAGTCTGTGCAGCGCAGGTATGAATTATATTTCTCAAAGTCCTTGTCTTTTGGAGATGTCTTTCTTTCTGAGTTTTCTTGGTCGAGTAGTCGACCGGGCATGGTGGAGAACGGGCTATCCTAGCTATCCTCTCCTCCCCTTGAGCTGAAGCACAGGGGTAAAAGCGACTTCCCTTTAGGAGGGGAGAGGAAGCAGGAATAGGTAGCTCCTCAACAGCCTCAGGTTCTACTTGAGCCAAGGTCTTAAAGGGTAGAACTCTCTTAGCCTTAGAGATTTTCTTTCTAAGTCTCCTCAAATAGTTCTTCTTCTGATTCTTAGTGGTGAATCTAAGTCCAGAACTAGACCCTTCTTCAAAAACAGACTTAATTTCAGTGGGAGGCTCAACAACTGGTTCAGACTGTTTCTGATCATCACTGACTACTGGCAAGGTGGGTGCAGATCCCACAATTAACTCAACTACTGGGGGAGTTTCCTTACTGGCATCCAAGCTAACAATCTGGTGTCCATCCATAGAGAGCTCTAGAGTACTAAATCCCATTCCAAAAATAACAGTGCTCCCTTGGTCATTAACAGTCGAAGACAACTCTCGGTCAAAGGAGAAAATCAGTTGGCCAGCCATTTGAAATTTTCTGAAAGTTAAAGAAAATGATTGAAATTAGATCTTTTTGAAAAGAGTGGTAAAAAAGTATTTTATTGTTATTATTTTTTGAAAGTATGACATATGTTGGCCCACGAGGAAATCGTATGGGGTAACACATGACAACTTGGAGTTTAAGAAATAATTTTTTTTTGAAAATTTTGAGAATTTGAAAGGGGTTTTCTTACAGGTTCCAAAACACAACGGACAGAGTTTCCCCTTGCCCGAAGGCTTATGGAATTGTGAGAAAGCCCAAGTAAAAAGGAATAGTTTAACCCTCCCCACCCTTAGAAGTCAAAGGGGAAATGAGGGGGTTAAAACTAAAAAGGTTTGAATGAAATCAAAAATTTTGAATTCTTTTCAATTTTAAGGATTTATATGTTGAACGAGAAGTTTATCGACCATAAATCCATAAAATTAAAAAGGATATCCAGAGATCTGATTTGACACTGTCGCCTCACAGGCTATGCTGGGGCAGAAGGTCAAAATCAGAACGAAAAGCCAAATTTAGAGGTGGAACCTCTCTTTTAACATTTTGTTATTATTTTAGATGTTGGCCACACTCACCCAAGGAAGAAATGAGCAAAGGGACCAACGGAAGAAGTGATAGTTAAAACTACCGATGAAACAAAATTTTGCCATTATTAAAGATGGAGAGAGAGATTTGTCCCACCGGGCGTGCCATTTTTTTGTTGGTGGAATTTTGAAAACAGGTTTTGAAAAATATTAGGTTTTCTTTGGGATTTTAAAATTAAGGTTTAATTCTAATTCTAAAATCGAATCGACTCCCGTTAGAAAGAGTATATCACTCCGAAGGACGAAAATAAAATTTCATAACGGCGTTCAGATTTAGAATTATGAAATTCATCTTGAATATTATGACCGGATGCTAAAGAGAACTTCTATATGGCCCCGAAGGGTCAAAATGAGGTTCAACTGAATATCCAGCTACAATATTCAAGAAGTGTGATCGTTAGGTTCACATCCAAAGCCTTATCAAAGAAAGATGTATCTCCCCGAAGGGAGAAAATATCATTCGATGATAATTCTTTGAATATGATAATAATGATCACTAATATTTTAAATTTTCCCAAAGAAATCCAATTGAGTTTTGAAAAATCAATTTTTTTAAAATCAGGTGCGTGTGTGGTTCTAAATCTCCTACGAGCGCAAGCCCTCGTAGTTAATTACATCGTAGGGAGAAAAATCTCCTACGAAAACTCTCGATTAAAATAACGGCAAAATTTTGTTAGATTTTCTAGGAGTGATATCAAAGTATGAATAGAATTATTGGAAAATCAAAAGGGAATGGATCAAAATTGAGCAGTTATTAACGGAGTTAAAGGATGAGAGGTAGGGGACACTTTGAGATTCCAGAACCATCCGGAAATGTCCCAACTTAATCTAAGTGTTGGGCTTTATGTTTTAGGATTGAAATGAAGCTTTAATTAGAGTTGAGCATTTTATTAGAAATTTGGGATTAGATTCCCGAAGTTTGGGGTCTTATAATCAAAGATCTGCCCCGGAACCTAAATCTATTTTGGACACTGGACCACAGTCGTCCGATCCTAACTAATGCAGTGCAAGATCTGGACTTACCCCGGCCTGGATTGGGGAGCCAGCTAACCACCTAATCGATTTAAAATACATGAATCCGGTCTTTTATGAAAGAGTGGTAGGGACGTTATAATTAAAGTTTTGGTGAGGCGGGGCCGACATCTAGAGATTTTCCTAATTGGCCCCTTTGACTTATGTTGGGTGCTAAAATGCTAAGGACTATGAAATTAAAATTTTGACTCTTTAATTTGTATCTAATGCAATGCGTGCTGGTTAACAACCTCAAATCAAATATGCTTGAAATTTTTAAAAACAGGCTTATAAAATAATTTTTTTTAGAAGACTGGACTTCCCCAGGTCCGGCACCTCGTCCTCATAGGTCAGACTATCCGGACTCTACCCGCAGGCGGGGAAGGGTCTAAAACAAGGAAAGAGTAATGCAGAAATATGCATGCGACCCCGGGGTCGATCCCCGGCTAATTCCCTAGATTCGTTATCTTTCTATGTTATTTAGACTCACTAAAATTTTAGACTTTTAAGATTATGAGTATAAAACTTTCACACCCTCACGAGCCTTACGTATCCAGGCGAAAACAAAGAGCGGCATGCAATCGCCAAAAAACTAGTAAAAACAAGTAATCCTAAAGGCAATCAAATCATTACATCAAATACAAATTAATTAATAAATGTCCATAGGCAGAATTGCCTTGCTTATTACAAACCAGAATATTACAGAAAGTAAAGTGGCCGGGCACCACTGACAACAACCCGGATTCTAAACCTAGTAATGACGCAAGTTATTTTGAGTGGGATACTCTCAATCTTCAAATCTTCAAATCTTCAATTTCATTCTTCTTTGGACTCCTTTTCTTCAATCTTCTTGGAATCTTCGTAGTGGAGATTACCCAAATGGATAAGAGGGCACTTCCCTCTAAAGGGGAAGGCCACTCTTTCCTCTTTGGGTAAGGAAGAGGTATGATCCAAATTTGGATTTCCAAATGGAAAAGGAGTGTTCCCCAAAGGGGTATCCTTTCCTCTTTGGAATCCAAGCTTTGGATCTATGTATCCCAACTCAAAATAAACTTTCACAACACTTGACACTTGCACAAATTACATTGATATCAAAATAAAAATCTAGACTCACCTGCAGGGTTATCCTAAGCAATTAATATGTAAAAAGCAGTTATTCCCAAGCAGTTGTATATGAGCAGAAAAGAAAGTAAACACACTGGCCACGCTCTTTTTATTTGGGGGCTTTAGCAGCTGAAGCACCTGTGCAAAGAGTTTATAATATTTATGCATTTTTAATTTTCCCCCTTTTTATATTGCCCTGCATGAGCGTGGCCACCTGCAGAAAACTGTGTCAACATCCAGATCGTACCTAACCTAAGGGTAATCTAGTCGCCAAACACATCAATCCATCCACAGAGTACAGAAAAAGTAAGCAGACACAGCAAAGCAATTTCATCCACATCATGCAATGAAAACTACGAAAAATCCGGCACACAGCAGTAAAGTAAACACCGGCCTAACCTAGATCTAGAGTTGGTTGTCCTAGCACATCATCTAAAGTGTGTGAGAAAGGTCGTGTGGCTGGGATAGATCCTAAAGTGTAGGTGATTAATTAATGTTGTCTAAAAGTTTGGATTTGTTAAGGCTTAAAAGGGGATTTAAATTAAAATTTAAGTATTAATGAATTAAGAATTTTAATTAGACATATTTTAAAAATTAAATGATTACTACCTTTGTTTCACACCGAGGCCGTGAAGTTTATTTCACCTTCCTTGGGGCTAAGCTAATAGCCTCGTAGGCCTGGGTTACCCAGTAGCAATCGGGGTTGATTAAGTTGATTTAAATTGGTTAGAATTAAAAGAGTGGATTAATATTAAAATAAGTTAGTTACTGATTTTTAAAGTTGATTAATTTAAGTTTTCCATTAATTGATTCGTGGCGTTGTGCCACCAGGCTCGAGGAACCAGCCTCCTTAGGACACTTAGCCCCGCAGCCCGGAGTAGTCCAGCCGATAAACCAAATTAATGTAATTGAATTAGAGATTTTTAAAATATTAAATAATTAAAGGTTAATCTATTTTAAGATTTAACACCCCTTAGAATCCATTCGTGGCGTTGTGCCACCAGGCTCGAGGAACCAGCCTCCTTAGGACACTTAGCCCCGCAGCCCGGAGTAGTCCAGCCAATAAACTTCAAATTTATAGTGGTTGTTGTGTTTTAAAGGATTTGTTAAGTGTTTTAAACATTAAACCAATATTTTCTGAGTTTTAGAATGATTTTGAGCTTTTATGAATTTTTGAATATTTTAATGATTTAATTAAGGGGTTGAAAATTGACTTTTTGATTAAGACCAAATTCTGGAATGTTTATATTTTATTAAAATATTAGACCTTACTACGATCAGTTAGACGGTAAGTACGTTGAAATCGGATTTTTCTATATTTTATTACGAAGGTTTGAAGTTTTGAACTAGTTTTAACTACGGTTTGACCAATTTGTTGACCTTTTGACTTTGACCAGATTTTGGGGGTTTGACATTTTTAGAAAATACTATATTTTAATTAGAGTCATTAGCCACTGAGTTTGATTGATTTGGAATTTTCTATAATTAATGGTGAATTTTAAAAGTTTGGATATTTATGATAATTTTTAATTATTTCAATTAAAGGCTATTCTAGTGATTTGGGCCTAAATGGATCTCAAACTCCTTGAAATCTCTCCCAAAGATCAGAGGTGATCTAAGGGGAGATTACCAAGCATTAAATTAATTCTTGGGATTTTTTTAATGATTATTAATTAATTAATATTAATTAAACATTGAATTTTACTTAAAATTAAATTAAGGCTTAATTTGATGTCCAATCTTGGGGCTTTTAATTCTCACAGGTTAAGGGTTCAACACTGATTAATCTGAGGTATTAAACTTAAATTTTGGATTTAAAATGGATTTATTGGGATTTAATTAAGGCTAAAAGGCAATTCTAGCAAGGGCAAGCTATGGCTCCTAATTGGTGAACCAAATGAACTCCAAATCTGATGAAATTTGGACCATGGGGTCACCTGATCCCAAGGAATAATTATAAAATTAATTATCCTAAACACACCAAATTTGGGCTCAATTGGAATACACTAAGGTGGCTAACTAAGCCACCTAAGGTGAGCTCTAAGTCACCTTAAAAAGATCCTAGGGAGCTATCCTAAGGTTGGATTGGGGCAAAGTCAGTGGCCCTAAACTCCATATCCTAAGCATAATCAACACACAAAAAACCAGATCCTAATTCTCATTGGATAGGCTTAAATCCCAATTTGAATTTAAGGGTCAACCCATGACCCTTAAACTCAAAATTGGGGGAAAGTGCCCTTAGAGTTTTAAAACAGGGGAGACAAAATTTGGACATGTCAAAGACATGCCCAAATTCAATCTCCCAAAGTTCCATGCCCTGGAGACTTAACTACAAACAGTAATTGCATAAATTGAAATAATACCATTAATGAAATTAAGCTTAACACACATGCAATTAGGGCCTGGAACCATAGGACTTTTGAAGGTCTCCCTGAGACCTTTCCAATGAGCCTAAGAACACCTAATTTGGTCAAGTGTGCAGGGAGATATAGATTTTTGAAGTTCCCTTGAATTTCAGGATTTAATAATCCAGCCATTACACAGTCAGCCGCTCTTTACACGCGGCGCGTCCCGATTGGCTGGGCAATCATTGGCGCTGACTGGGTAACGGTCGGATTAACCACAGCCGTCGGATGGCGGATCGAACGGCTGGGATGAAACGCGCTCCGGGACCGCGGGATCTAATCCGAGCCGTTGATCGAAATCAACGGCTGAGATTTCGTCTTCAACCTCCGCCTTTGCCCGAAGCTGTGAACGTTCTCCGGCGTGATCCGAGCAATCGCACCGGCGAACTCTGACAAAATTTCACGGGGAGGATCAGGGGGGTGGAAACCTTCAATCCAACGGTGGAAATCTGTTGGGGTGAAGGTTTCCTTCACACTTGACCGGACTACCTAGCTAGGGAGCTCGGGATGAAGGAATTACCACAGAGAAAGCCTCAACGAATGAGCTTCTCTATCTGGAAGCTTCAGGGGACGAAGGCGAGCAGGTTTCCTTCAGAGGCCGCGACTGGAGGACGGCTGGAGGTATGACTTCGAGCGGGACGCCGAAGCCTTTCGCCGGAGTTCGCTCGAAGCGATGGAAGGGACGGTCTGGGAGCTCGAAGGAAGGTGCTGGGAGATTGAGGGAGCTCTGGGAACCGTTCGAAAACTCTGGGATCGTCTGGCGAGCCTTGGGGAGCACCACCCTATTCAGCCTCCTCCCGCGAGCTCGGACGGCCAGGATTGAATCGGAGGAGGTCTCGGATTGATGCCAAGTGGAAAGGGGCACCATTCCAGAGAGCTCGTGAGCCTCAAGCCGGCGAGCCATAGCCTTTGGAAGGCTTTCGGTCTGGGGGGGACCACCGGATCTTGCTCTCCATTGGCTCCGACCGCCGCCGGCCATGGTCTGGGTCGGATTGACCAGGGAAGGCCGATGAGGACATGCTGGAGCTAAATGTGGAGCCAATTTGGCCTGGGGAAGCTGGAGTCGATCTGGTGGCTCGGTTGGGCTCGAACCTGCTTGGTTCGAGTCGAAGTGAGCCCGATTCAGGTCAGAACAGACCCTAGGTTTGGTATGGGAAGCAGGTCTGGGTCTGGTGCACCCAATGCAAGTGGCAATTGGGTTGAATTTGATCTGGATTAAAAGATGGCTCGGGTTGATCCAAACCTGCACGGTTCGGGTCGATTTGGGCTCAACCCAGGTCAGGCCAGACCCTGGGCTTGAGGTGGGAAGTGGGTCTGGGTCTGGTGCACCCAATGCAAGTGGCAATTGGGTCTAATTTGATCTGGACAGGGAGATGGCTCGATCCCAATTGTTTTTTGGCACTTTGGGCTAGCCTAACTCTTGACCCAAGCTAGCCCAAGGCATGGGCTGGCTGGAGAAGGTGCATTGAACCTAGGGCCACCTATGGGAGGTGTTGGTCAAGCTCAATTGGGCTTAGGTTGAGATTTAGCTCAATCCCAAGTGTTTTTGGGCACTTTGGGCTAGCCTAACTCTTGACCCAAGCTAGCCCAAGGCATGGGCTGATCAAGGAAGGTGTGTTGGGTCCATAGGAACCCAATGGCACCCTGATTTGGATTCAATTTGGTTAGGATCAAAAGATGGCTCAAGGGAGGCCTCTTCTTGGTCACTTGGGTCAAGCCATATGGCCAACCCAAGTGAGCCCAAGGCTTGGGTCACCAAGAGGGGTCTCTTGGGTACCCAAGGGGTCTTCCCATACATTCAAAGAACTTGGAATGGACTTGATTCAAAAATTTGAAAGAGGAAGGGTGTATGGATCCATGGGTCAAACTTGGTTGACATGGTCAACCAAGTTTACCCAAGGTTTGGGTTTGAGTTCAACAAGTTGAATTTAACATTTAAAATTCATTGGAAGTGGTTTCAAAGAGTTTGGAATTGATTTGAATTGAAATGGGCATTTGAAATCCTATAAGGGTATTTTGGTCAATTTTGACCTATTGGTCTACTAGGGTCAAAAATGGTTCTGAAAAATGCAGTTTACTGCTCAATGGGTTAAAATCAAGAGTCTGGAAGTGATTGGAGGCTTTGATAAGGATTCCAAGATCAAGATCTCAAAGGGGTTAGGCCCAGTGGCATAGGCTGTAAATATTTGAAGGTTTTACAGCCTTTGAGTTTTAATTCAGATTCTTGGGTTAGAGACCTCAGAATGAGCTCAAAGTTGGAGGGTAACCTCTAGAGACATGTCTTATCACTTTGCAAGTGATAGACCCTGAATCAGAGGCCATTTGACTGGGTTTTGAAATGTTTGAAAAAATCTCTGAAAAGGGTGTTTAGGACAGGGCCTCTAGAGTTTGGATTTGAGTTTGAATTCTGGGTTTGGATTGGATTTCAAGTTTGAATGATTAATATTGAAGTATCCAAATCATCTACAATCATGTGGTGATTGTTAATGAATGGATAAAGTTACAACTAGATTGAAGTTTGGATCAAAGTCTAGATTGAAGTTTGGATTGTCAAATTGATTGGATCAAAGTTTGGATATGTTTGAAATTTGAATTAATTTGGATTTGAATTGGATGGAGTTTGAGATTCAAATTGATCATAGGTAAGAATCAAATTGAAATTGGAGTGGATCAAATATAGGAATTGATTTAAAATTGAGGTTGATCAAAGGTGGAGATTGATTTAAAGTTGGAGTGATCCTAAGATCTAGAAGAATTCTAAGATCTAGGATTTAAGGGAATCCTAGGCTCTAGAATAGGCTCTAAGGTCTTGGATCTAGAAAGAATTCTAAGTTCTAGAGTGGATCCTAGGGTCTAGGATTAAATCTGGATTCTGGATGTATCTTAGTGACCTCATACAAAAATGAGGTCAACAATACTTCCATCTTTAAAAAAAACAATCTCCACTTCCTAGTTTTCACACGCCTCATGTTCAAACACATACAAACTAAATATAACAACTTTCCAAAACACACAAAATTCAAAATACATATAAACTACATATCACCACCTTGCAAAACACACAAGTTCACTTACATATAAACTCTACATCTCCAACATCCAAAACACACAAGTTCAACTTTCAATGCACACCCGCAAGTCTCTTTTCCTTAACATACACATGTTACTTTGCAAAGACCCATACACTTTCAATTTTCCACAATATACACTTTTCACCATTTCAACATAAACAATTTTCCAAAATACACTTTCACTTTTAAAACATACAATATGCACTTCCCACTTTTCAAACATCTCAAGTTCCACTTTTCAAAACACACATTCAACAAAAATTTTACCTTTCTAAACCCCCATACTTCACTTTCCAACCTTTACACACACTCTCCTTTTTAGTACTTACACTTTTTCAGCATTCGTTATTTTCCAAAATAAACCTTTTTTTCTCAACAACTATTTTCTTTTCTTCATGAATCCTAAAGCAACATTCCACCGTTTCTTTTGCCAAACACAACACCGGGCAATGAAAAAAACCTCGCAAATCTCTATATTTTGAACAAGAAACTCATAAGATTTTCTTACATTAGTAATGAAATCAAATTGGAACAACAAACCCTTATATTACTTATTTATTCCAAATTAAAATAAAAAAAACTCATGTCAAACAATTTTATTTTAGTTTATTTTGAGAAAAGAAAGGACTTTTACAACTTCATATTCATTAAACAATTTCAAGAGGCCTTTTAACATAGCTAAAACACATTTGCATCAAATCAACATAAACACATATTCGAGACATAAGGTACATGAATCTTTTCCAATGCAAATTCCAACCTTCACACCATATATTATCAAATATTAGAAGGAAACTTTTAATCCAAACTCACAAAATAGCCTCAATGTCAAACATAAAAAGTCTGCAAGCAATACATTCCTTTGGTAATATGAAGACATTGAAGCTCTAATCTTGATAAATGATGCAATCATCAAATAATATAAAAAAAGAAACAATTTTGTTTTTTGCAACCACCGCCCCACTTCATTTGCTCATTTCATCTCAACCATTATATTAACTATCATTGAGATAGAGTGAACTATCATTCTCAATTTTGAGTAAAAACAAATAAATCTAACTCAAACCTTCTTTAGAAGAAGATAATTTATTGCATAGCTTGTAATATGCAAGAGGACAAAAAGAAAATCTTCCCACTCTTATATATATATATATATATATATATATATATATATATATATATATATATATATATATATATATATATATATATATATATATATATATATATATATATCAATGAATTCCCATAAGTCATTTTAGATTTTAATCAACCAAAGGTTCAACTCAACCACAATTCAGAATACAAACAAAAACTTTATCAATTTGTAATGATATTTCTTGGAAACCCAAAGGTTTACGCATAGAATTCATTACATGATCAACCAATAAAGGGAATGAGAAGAAACATAAGAAGTAGAACTTGGAATTAATCATCGACAAATCTCAAACAAATAAAAAAAAATCTCAAATACATGAAGAGTAGTTAGATTACCCCCAAGAAAATAATCATTTATACTTTCATTTCCTCTCTTTCTATAAAAAAGACCATTACAAGAAGTGGAAAATAATGTGGCCACTAAAGTAAATAAAATAGGACAATGCAGCCATCACACTCCTCAACCTAAAATCATTTGTGCTACGGATAATACTATTTAAATTAAAAGGAGATGATCCATGCGTTTCCATAAATCCTAACAAAAATTTAATCCTTAGAGAACATATTTTAGGGAAAGAAAATGCAGATCTATCATTTTGTTTTTAGAATAAAAAGAAAATGAAACCCACTTGCTCTGATTTTCCTCAAGGATAATAATCAAGACACAATTCTCTTTTTATTCCATCAAAAAATAGGAGTGGATATGAACATGATTTAGAAAGGAAGAAGAAGAAGTGAGGGAAAATTACTTCTGGTTGATGGGACTACCAGAATTAGCTAGGGCAGAGGGGCATTCAAGTGTGAGGGCGAAGATGAGAGCGAGATCATAGGAAAGAAAGATGTGTCTCCATCT